>OX123191.2:36020171-36185893 GCA_944739405.2 Euclidia mi
TCGCATGCCGTTATCAAAACGCATTCGCAACGTGCCCAATTTAATTTGGTACGAATGGCTAGTCCTACAAACTGCTTCCTCGTGCGATACAGACAGAATGGCGCATGGCAAGTCGTCTATAAATGCTTGAATATTACTCCCAGCATTGAGATATTCGCCCGTAATGCGTAATTTAGTGCCACCGGATTTTGGACCATATTTCGGCTGAATACCGTTTATTTTCGGATTTACAAACGCATAATGATGTTTGGATTCACCGCGATAATCAGCGACGCGAACAACAACGGGGCCGTCCCGTGGTATTTCCTCGCCGGGTCCATCTACAGTACATACAATTTGCTTCGTTTTAACGTAAAGTTCGATTATAGGCTGACATTTAATTCCTGCAATAGTAACGCCATTATAAATATCAGATATATTACGACCTAAATTGATACCTTCTATTGTAATATTAGTACCGCCATCCCATGGACCTGACTGAGGCCTAAAGGAATGAATTTCGGGATTTGGACACGTCTGAGTACGATTTAACCACACACTGGGAACGCCACACTGTTCTTGAACTTCGCATCTATCAGATCCTTGACACCAGCCGCAACCGAATTTCTCCGGCAGTGCGAGGCACATACCACAATTATCTGCCATATCATTACAACGGTAAATAAGTATGTGAGTATTATCCGGATTATCTAAAGGCTTCGACCCTCCCCATATGACAGCGAAAGAAGCGGTAATATTTGGAGCACGCGATGTGTAAGTAAATTCAACGGCTTCGCAGTAAATAGTGTCAGCGAGAAGTTGAGCGTTAACATGAGTCACTCGCCCCTCTATATTGAATTGACAAACGAACCTTGTCTGAACGATAAATTGACCTATTATGTGGACTTTAACTTTTATAGCTTTCTTTACACCGGATGGAACTAAAATCTCGTTGGTGCCATCAGACGTCGAGTTTATAGTGGGACAGAAACCCGGACCGGAGCGATAACTGGGACCGATTCTACTGACGCCGGTTACTAGAATATCATTACGACAATTTTCGGCAGTGTCGTGGGTACATCGGTGACCGTCTACACACCAGTCACAAGGAAATGATGAGCTGACGCATTGCGTGCACGAGCTGTACGTGTTGCAGTCGAAGAACGTGAAATTGGTAGCTACAAAATCAGGCCCCTGTGTGGTGCGCACCGACAGTTTCGCCGTGAAATGATGCTGACCGGTGGGGATCGATGGGAGCGTGTCGGTGCGCGGAGTGGTACAATTAACGCCATAAGGCTTCCTAGTAGCATTGGTTATGAGAGTACGATCTAAAGCTGTAAATGCACACAAGAATTGCCCATTGAGCGTAGGCAAGTTTTCAATAAGTAAATCTAACGTTCTAGCCGTCGTTCGTTGCAATTGATTTGGCGTTACTTGAGTAATAGTGGTACATCTGCCGCTACGATAAGAGATCCAATATAGGGGATCTTTGGCTGCATCCTGACAGTCCGATCGTAAGCTGCACTTATTTTCTAAAGAACACCATCCACAGTAAGGGTCTTTGGCTCCAAGACACGTTAAACACGATTTATAGACGCTACACTCTTGAACTTTCACTTTAGACACTTTACGTTCAGTCATTACGTATAAATGCATTAATTGAGGAGTATCGAAATATAAGTCTTTGTTGACAGCTGAGCCCTCGTCGACGACAATGTCGCCATACTCGAACGCAGACGTAGCACTCTCGACGACGATCTTCTTGAGATGTCCTTGCGCGGTTCCGGCGAAAACGACAGTGTAATCACCCGTAGCCGTAGCTGCCACTGCTGTTAGCCTCTTTGAAAATATTGCCACTGGTACCGCCTCCACAGGCTGCTCGCCTCCCAAGGGAGTATTCACATCCAACCCACAGAAATCCTCGCTGATGGATTGCAATTTCGTTCCAATACATGCATGAGAAGGTGATATAAAATCCAGTCCTCGAGAACCGTTACCACTAAAGCAAGTCTTTATATTCTGCATGAATTTACGTCTGATAGCTTTAAGGGAATAAACACAGAGAGCGGATAGATCTGAGGGAGTATTAGTATTGATTGATTCACTCTGACTAAATGCAGCGAACAGCACGTCATGTTGGGCAGTTATACCCAACTCTCCAGCTAAAACGGACCCAGCTTTTCCGACAAACGCGGCTTGTACCAGATTGTATCCATAGTTTCCGCCGCCTTCACCCGTACAGGACATGGGAATTTCAGTGTACGAATAATAATTCTCATCGTCATGGCAAACTCTAACCAGTTTGCTGTAATACGTGTCAGAGCCCACACCTCTTAACTGTGTTGTCAAAAAGTAACTAAATCCTTCGGAGCTGAAGCCGTACACGTAATTAATTGGATAACGTTCACGTGAGAGGGAATTGACAAACATTCTCGTACCAGTGGTAACTGCCGTTCTAGCTATCATAAATAGACGATCATCTTCGAGGCTGCGACTGCTCACAGTGGGAACTTCCGAGCGGTAAGGAGAGTTGCCCGTGAAAGTGACGCCCACGTACATAACTTGCGTCATCGGTGGATTCGGTGGTCCTGGGGCGATAAACGCCACAGTGGAGGCGGTGGCGTTGTTCGCAACGACAGGTTCGCGGACCTCGCGCACATCATGGGAGATATTATTCAAGTGCCGAACAGAACACAGCCCTTGCAAAACCGAGCCGCACGTAATTAGGCGGCTGGTAGCGTAGTCAATCACTAGAGCTTTATTCACATTGTCCGTGGGTTTCTTCACATAATTAGAGGGACAGTCGAAGGTGCAGAGGGCGGAGTCGTTGACGGGGCCCGTGACGATCGACTGGGCGACCTCCAGGTCGGGGGATAGCTGGTAGATTCTGTTGACGGCGCCGACGTACACCCGGCCAGTGTTGCGGTCGACGACGAGGTGATTGAAGAACGAGAAGGGCGCCGACACCGGATCGGTGAAGGTTTGCACCACGTCCTGCGAGGCGCGCGCGGCGGCGCACGCGGCCCCCAGGGCCAGCAGCACGCGCCACATGGCGCGGGCGCATGTGTGCGGCAGTCTACCGGCCGCGCCGCCGCCCACTCGTCGCGCTGCAGCCGCCCGCCCGCCACATACATCTGCAACGCGAGACACCCACTCAGGCGCACTGTCCGCGCCGCTCTCGCCGCTTCGTTCCCATCGCACCGCACCGCTCCGCCGCCTGCTACTCGCCTATGTGCTACTACTATACAGTGGTCCAGTGACGCCTGTTACGATTCATTGACGAGGACCTATCGCGACTGTTTTACGATTGTTACTATTAGCATTCCGCACGAGTACGCGTATCGGCTCGGAGAGGTCCAGTGCGGTCGGAGCGAATTCGCGAGCGGGGACACGCGGTGACCCTCATCCCAAATGAACGATATTGGTACCAACCTATTTTCACATTACGACATCGTTTTGTTCGATACGGGTCATTACTTATCTCGTTTAACTGCTCATTAATGATTTTCAATTACATTATTTAATATTCATCAAACGTATGATGCGCAACACAACGTGCGCATCATACGTTTGATTGTTGCGTTTAGTATAATCAAAAGTGTTTTCTTCACGTTTAGTAATAACTAGCAATAGTATGTTGTTGATGTTTAAACATCCAGTGTTGTTTTGAACAAGATTACTCGAGCACAACTTAGTCATGTACCGGTGACTAATCAATGAATCGTTTAAAAATAGGTTAGTACCAGGATAGCGCGGGCGACCCCGACGCGGTCAGTGCACTGATACAAGTCACACGCCGACGAAAGCCTCAGCATCATCATAAAGGGGAGTAACTAAAATAATAATTTGGCATGCTGTTCGCAACGAGGGAGTGAACGTGGTAGCGTAACGATAAAATAATGAAAAGAAAATCGGAGAAACGAAAAACATCGAGAATTCGAAACACCGAGTCATGTATACTCACAGAAATGCCATTGTGGTGTACGATGCGGGCTTCAAATGTGTATTTTGTTCTATATTGAGATCATAAGCATGTGAAGCGCACTCTCATAGTGCGGTAACAGCGGAGCGAGCTCGTGGACGAGACCTGAAACAACAAACGTCAAGTTTAAAGCCCGCTTGGGCCCGGTTAGAGCGACCTTTACTTAATTCCTAAAACGTGCTGCAGATTTGCCATTCACGCAAAGTTGTCTCCAACGGATTTTACTGTCGTTTACACTGCTACTAATTACGCTCAACTATTCTTACATTATTTATTTTTAGTGTTTTTTATTTTACCTAATTTCTTGGATAGTAAAATAACTTGGAATTAATAAGAAACAAAGAATAGCAATCTCTCCATTGTTCGTTACGTATTATCAAACAGCCGTCACCTTAATGAGGAACGGTTTTGCAACTGACAAGATCGCCGTTTCGACCTTTATTTATTTACGGTTATTTATTTTGTAAGAGATTGCAATAATAGCTAATGATTTATGAGGTTGTATGTCCATAGTCCAGAAAACGTAATAGATAAGCTAAAGAAATGAAATATTCATGATGAATAATACATATTCTTTCCGATTTATTTACTCACTGCTGGGTTGATTATGTGACCAGCTGGTAAATCGTGCAGTCAACCTATCTTACATGACCTACTCTACTTCTTGGCCGCCACACTGGGCTTCGTATGGCATTAAATCGTAACCTATTTTCATACAACGCGCCTAATGAACACGATTTACGACAATATGTAGATAAGTTTAAGTAAGCGGGGAGACTGGACAAAATAGGATGAGCAAAATCGCTAGACTGAATGTGAGAGCAGTTGATAATTATTACAAACATATTTTCTCAGATGTTTTGCCTTTCAGATTAATAGAAAAAGAAAGTAACATCTGAATATTTAGATTAATTATCCGAGGCAAGGTTGAAATTGCCGTCAAACCTAAACTGGGAGCTATGGACATTACCTATATAGGCAGATTTTATCTTGTATCATGATTATTCTATGGAAAGATATGTTTACCTATTATGCGTTTTCAAAAATGTGTAACTAAGTCAACTAACAAAGAAATGACGTAATTTGATGATTAAGGGACGGTTCCAAAGACCACTTATCTTATCAGGGCGAAGGCGGAAGTTAACAGAACTATCATAGCATTGGACGAATTGTCTAGTATTTGTGACATTTATTTTAGTGTATTTAGGAATTAAGTAGATCAATAATTGTCGTCAATACCTAAAATAATAAAATTACGAATATTATAAATTATTGCCATTGCAGCTGTGGGACGGAATTTCCTGCAATATTCGTGGATAAATTCTAAATAAAACATGACCTAAAAATGTATATGATATTCTTGAAGTTGAATTCGTTTGAATTTGATAAACGACGGAAACCGGGACCAGGGAACCAGAAAACCTAAAAATACCTAGGCTTTTTTTGTAGTCAGAATCTCGTGAATTTATTAATTAAACGCGAATTTATTTAATAGTACATTTGCTAATTTCCCAGTGATCAACATTCCCAAAGCACTAAATATTCTTCCACAGCAGTTCTAAATTAGATTTATTTTTCAAATAAAGGTACAGTTAATCCTTTTACGCATTTTTTATATCGGGGCATGTTCCTAGAGAATATTTTTCGTTTTACTATTTACTATGGTAGTATCGCTCCTCTTTTAAACCTGGTGCTGTTTTTTTTTTAAACTCAGTATGTAGCCCATGGTTTTTTGAGCATATCCGAGCTGGTAAACGTACTATTCATGTCGAAAAAATATACCTATAAGTTTAGCAAATAATATTTTTAACTCACGATTCTTCGGCCTTGTCTAATCGAGATTGATTCCATTAGTCAACAAGACTTTTTATGAACATTCAATAAAATGTATTCAAATAAAAACCTCTTTAGGTTGAGCACCTAGGATAGCTCGGTTATTTTTATGAAAACCTTTCAATATTAACCGTGACCTCGTAAAAAACATTATTCGTCATAGACTATTACTTTATCGCGTCAACTAGGAGAGGTCCGCTTTTCCTGGTAAGAACTAAGTCATATTGACAAAAAAGTCTTCACAAAATGAGTTCAAAGTTCGACTCAGTTCACTGTTTATTGTTATGAAACGTAAATATCGAATCGCACAGCTAAATTGTATATCTCGTAATAAAGTGTGAACACAGATTATGTAGAATAAATTGTAATCTTGAATCTAATTCAAGTTCACACGTATTCTTCTTATCGAATAGACAACTAAATAGTGCAGCATCGGCGATGCCACGACCGGTCTGCTCAGTAGGCCTACTATGCCGCAACATTTTGATTACATTCCCTGCCTCCACCCACTCGGTGTAATCTACCACCTACACGAACATTTGACACAAAAAAAGCATCAGATCTACACTATAACAATAGTAATTCCTTCACGACGTATATTTACATCATTATCTGTGTACAAAATCCCTTCTATGAGAGAAAAGAAAGTCAGCCATTGCCGCGCACGCGAGTCGATAAACGGAAGCCATTCCAATAAACGCCACGCGTTCCTTCTCCACGAATGGGCCGTTGCACTGTAGATTGATAATTAGAACTTACCTTATTATAGATAATCTCTTAGCTGGTTAACAACAATCCTTTAGAATCCAGGATAAGTAACTGCCGTGAACACTATTGCACCACACACAATATTCTTTGTATAATTTTTCACTTATTCGTAATGGAACACTAAACACCACAAGCGACGGTTTAAATCACAACATTATACTTATAAAAATACCTCTACCGGATATCAAAGCCCGTTACAATGAGTAAAATAGCACGTTTGCACAAGGAGTCCACGACAAGAGCATCAGTCTTCGTACATCGCCGTGGAATGATTTTGGTTTCGCTTTTCGAACGAGTCTAGGCGTGACTGACCCGAGAAAACCCGAACATAGCCGATTCATGCAAATAGTACTCCGTGTTTGCCGGTAGAGGCGGTGGTGTCATAAGATGCGTTCCGAATATTTCATGTCACAATATTTAACTCAAAATACTAATTTACTCGAGTATTTAAAACATAAGTATTTTTGATTATCTGATAAGAATACAAATTCTCGATCTGATTAAGATAATTTTATAATATTTGATATTTCTCAAATTGTTATGCAGCAATAATTTATTTATTTTTCATACATGTGGAGAAACCATAGACAAAGCTAGATTCACTTTTGTTTTTCATAGCGCATCAAAGAGTATGTAACCACTACGTTTGTACACTAGATTTTCCAGTTATAATAAATAAGTCTATGCACTAGATTTTTGTTTTGAATTGACCTTTTAGAACGAAGTTTCATTACTATTTTAATAAAACGGAGGTACCTGTATTTCACTTCAAAATAATATGTAACTGAAACAGGCGCCTTCAGTTCTAATTATCTTAATCTTAGTAATTAGCGTAAGGCTACATGTCGAAGAGATAGATAGATAGGTACCTCCTCTTTTATCTTCGAGGAAATATCGAGACAAGACAGAAATTGGCATAATTTAACAGAATTAAAGGCCTTGCCACACGGCACAATTTTACCACTGATAAAATTTTCAATCGAATTGGCTTTGCCCGTCTACACGACACAATCAAATCACTGATTTTCATTCCGTCCACCCGATTGGTTAAAATCTAGTGGTACCGCCCACCCGATGAACTTGAGTTGGACAACTGGCGTCTACACGTCACGATTTCATCAAGTGATTTAATCAAGTTGGACGTAAAATTGTGCCGTGTGGCAAGGCCCTAAGACAATTTTTGACTGTCTCGTTGGTCTCGCGGCATAAATGTGCGCGTGGGATTGAGAGGTCTCGGGTTCGATTCCCGGGTAGGGCAAAGTGTTATTGGGTTTTTCTGTTAGGAAATTCTCAGTAGCAGCTCGGAGTCTGGTAATGTGCCCGGTACAGCAATAGGCTCGCCCCCTATTACGTGGGACTAAAATAAAGCTGGCGAAAAGTGGGTGTAGCAATATACCTCTGCCTACCTCTTCGGGGATATAGGCGTGAGACTATGTATGTATGTATTTAGTGGAGCGTTGGGATAAAATTGAAAGCGTAGTACGACTTTTCACTGCAAATCATTCGTAATATTCAGTGACACGATCTCGCAAAGCAGTATAATATGGAAAATGTTGAGTAGAAAGTTAAATTACAAGAACTGAAAAATATTTTGTTATGATCAAATCGTTTGTTAAAGATCAGACACAAAAGTAACATTTGGTTAGGTAATATTGTAATTAATATAATTAAATCGGTAAATCCTTGAATACTTATATACTCAGATTATAGAACAACAACCTTTTGCTCTAATAATCTGAGCTTATAATATACTACAAGTCAAATTACGAGGCGTTCCGTATTAGCTGTGCTTAAGGCTGTGCTCTGAAACTAAACTATTTGGGTTTGGCTTTGTATAGTAGTTTGATCAAAATTCAAATGACTACTTGTCAATCTTGTCATTGATAACTTTATGCAGATCTTAGACTATATATATGGTTTATGCTTTAGGTTTGTGGAGGATAAAGGTGTGGTGTTCCTCCAACTAGAGGGAGGAGCCTCTTACCAAGCTGGGTGGTCGTGCTTGGTGGCCTGCAGGCCGACGGACATACTTTGGAACTTGTATATAATTATGCCGCTTGTCTCGCGAAAGTTGATATCGCGGTTCAGGATTGTTTGAATTTTTCCCGCGTTGTTAGGTGTTGCAGTCGTAGTTGTGTCGTAGTAGTTCCGTCGTTATTGGGTAGATGGCGCTGTGCGGGTGTTATGTAGCTAGCCGCTACATCACTTCCCCCCCAAGACCGGAGGTCGTCCTTGAAGCTGATGGGGTCAGTTGTCGAGTGCCAGTGGAGTCTGTAGTTGCTTGCCGCAGTGTGCTTCGCAAGTCCCACGGTGAGTCGGGAAGAGGTTGCGAAGGTGATGTGCGGTCGGTGATGAGCAGTAGGCGATGAGCAGTGAGCGTTGAGCAGTGAGTGCCCCACAGTGAGTCGGGGAGTTGCTGCGTAGTGGCTGCGTCGTGGCTGCGTAGTTGCTGCGAAGCGGTTGCGTAGTGGCACTGCTGCGTGTACGGGAGCGATGGGCGCTACTTAAGAGGACCGTGTGTGCAGTGAGGTGTGCCGTGGCGCTGGAGAGGTTGGCTGGGGCGACTTGATTGATGACCATCAGGTGAAGTGTGGAGTGAGGCGAGGTGGAGATGACGACGATGCTGCTATTGCGGATCTGACCTGTGAGGGCTTCTTCAGATCACGTCGGGAGGCTGCTGGTAAACTGACCGGTGAAGGTTGCTTCAGATCACGTCGGGAGCTGCTGGTAATCTGACCGGTGAGGGTTGCTTCAGATCACGTCGGGAGGCTGCTGGTAATCTGACCGGTGAAGGTTGCTTCAGATTACGTCGGGGTCACCAATGTGGAGGATAAAGGAGTGGTGTTCCTCCAACTAGAGGGAGGAGCCTCTTACCAAGCTGGGTGGTCGTGCTTGGTGGCCTGCAGGCCGACGGACATACTTTGGAACTTGTATATATGCCGCTTGTCTCGCGTAAGTTGATATCGCGGTTCAGGATTGTTTGAAATTTTCCCGCGTTATTAGGTGTTGCAGTCGTAGTTGTGTCGTAGTAGTTCCGTCGTTATTGGGTAGATGGCGCTGTGCGGGTGTTATGTAGCTGGCCGCTACAGGTTTGTGTATAAGGGCGCGTACTGCTTGTCAGTGAATACGACTTCAAGGAGGACCACTCCCTATTTAATAAAATTATTTGGGAAAGCAATTAGCGTCGCCGCTCTCTATCATCCTAGCAAAACATCGGTAACTCGTTATTGAACACAGAAGACATACCGAATAAATTTTTAGGATTCCGTAGCCAAAAACGGAAAACATCGAAACCCTTATATATTCGCTATGTCTGTCTGTCTGTCTAACCGTCCGTATGTTACAGTCACTTTGTTCCGAAACTATTGAAACTACAGATTTAAAAATTGGCAGGTAAATGTATTATGTAAGACAATGATTTACGCTAAGGTTTCGAACCCAAGACCTTGTGCATTTTGGTTGGGTGGTCTCTCTACTAGTAAATTACTGATAATTGAAAAGCTTAAGAATAAACACAGGAAACGACCTTCTGTCGAGTGAGTCACCCAGTAGCACTTACTTGAACGAAATTGCCTATTACTCCAAATTTATTTTTTGGATAGCAACAATACAAAGAAGTTATTTCAACATTTTAGACACCAAGTCACTTTTATTTCCAAATAATTGCATTTTTCTATCTTCATTTTACTTTATTCCAACATTTTTTCTGTGTTTTTCAGCTTTGTATTCAAAATCCACATTGAGTTAGTAGCTTTATTTTATTTTAAAAGATGGACCACTTAATTGCCTATTAAATAAGGCCAAAATCATGTATCATGTATATGAGAAAATGGTATTAGAAACCTCAAAGTACATTTTTTAAAAGATCTATATATAGACCCCGCATGTATACGACAGACGAATAAAAAATGTTGTCGGTCAGTTTAGATCATAATTATATTCAGCGACTCCCTTGATTTCCTCTTTTTTATTTTTGTATAAAAATCGTGAAGTTGTTCATAAAATCTAATAATGACTTTGACATACGGACGGACAGACGATAGAATAAACATCGTGATACTGTTTCGTGCAATTTAGGCAGTAGGCTACGGGCCCAAATAACCTGGCGTTACTTTTATGACGATTTTTCTTTTGGCATACACAAGGAAATAACAGGCATTATGAACAATTTTACGTTTTATTAAGCAGGTATCATATGGACTGAAAACGCCCTTTTAAATTAAATCTTTTTGCATTTCTTGCAGTAAGTAACTGACTGGTAGCATTGAGCATAGACAAATGTTTCTTCATATTTAGTCTGCGACGTGTCAGGTGGTGGGCTGAAGTTATATTTTGTACAGATTTTTAAAAGCGGAGATATTATTTAAAATCATGGCTACGTCTATGTTTAAAATATCTACCGCTTTAATCCAATCTTCGAAACATGCCCGATGCCTGGTAGGGCTTGAAGGATACGTCGGAAAATGCAACATTACTACCACTCATGTCAGACCGGTAAGTTGCATAATCTGAAGTTTTATTTGGATCGGTTTCTTCAGCGGGAAAACTATTGTGAATTGTTGTTGTAGTCCTAGCGTTGCTCTACATTTTAGTTGTGTATGCCATTACCCAGTGAATCCTAGTATGACCTATCTCGCTCTTTTTGTTGCATATATTTGACGTTGTTACCAATACGATGAGTTATTTTTAGTAGTGCTTTTGAAGCCTATTTCTGTGTGAAAGTTCGATTAAGATGTGAACAATCCAGTTATTCGACCACCTAAGATACTATTTATAGGAGTTCTTTGTATATATTTACTTGCCATTAGTGTTATCCATTTATTATTTTCAAATCAATAAGTTCCTACAGATTAAAATGTAAACAAACTAATTATTCAATAATTAAAAACAAAATTAGTATTTAGTCATTAGTATGTTTACTTAACAAAAGTTGTTGAGTAAAATTACTAATGATTATTCATAATTACTAATCCCACCAATTATGTAATAAGTAATGATCACCAGATAGGTTAGACTACATGATACAAGCAGGTTTTAGTTGCAACAATTGACTTATTTAAAGGCACATTTTAATAAGTAGAAACATAGCAGAATAACAGAGGTATCTATGCCTTTAAATAAGTCAATTATTGTGACTAAGACCCGCTAAATAATATTGTATGATGTATAAGAATCATGAAAGTTTAAAATAGGTAAGACTACAATTACTTTAAAAGAAATTGATTTGGTATAAGAATAAGATAATATGTAATTTTGTAGCAAAATCTCTTTAATAACCAATGTGATAAATTGATTTGTAGACATACATAACAAAGTGGGAAATATTTTTTTAAGCAGTCTTTCTACTGCACATTAGTTATGGGATTTGCAAAATAAAGATTTTACATAACTTAGCTTTGTAAATAATAAGTTAAGTTGAAGAAATGTAATATATCCTATAAAATATATCCTAAAAACATTAAAATAATAGTACAACTATTCAAACATAAGATTGTATTCAGCTAAATCTGTTCAGACTAAATAATGCCAGCATGACGATGATGATTCAAATAATTGCCAGACCTATGTCTGTTTCCAATACTCTATTTATTGGCTTTGGCTACTAGTAAACGGACCCCAGGATGCAACTGGAATAATGTTAGGATGATGTGTCATAGGTCCTGTATATAAACTGTTCCACTGCTGGGCACGGGCCTCTTCTCACAAAGAGAAAGGTAGGGCCATAGTCCACCATGATGGCCAAGTTTGGTTTGGCAGACTTAACATGTCTTTCGAGAACATTACGGAGAACTCTCAGACATGCAGGTTTCCTAACAATGTTTTCCTTCACTGCCTAGCATGCAATAATTAACAATTTAACACAAACATAACATAACTGAATACATATAACACAACTTCAAAAAGTCAATGGTGAGCGCCGTGGATTTAAACCTGAGACCCTCTGCATAGCAGTCTGTCGATCTCTCCACTCAGCTATCACTGCTTGGCTGTTGCTCTCCACTAGGCTTCTAGAACGCTAAGTAAGACAGAACAAAGCAATAGTGAGAACAACTACATCATTAGCACAATAATTACGACATTGAGTATACATGTCCATCATGAGCATACACCAAACTGTTGGCTAAATTCAAGTTTGGAAAACATCCGAATTTTCTGCTTTTCACAAAAAGGTACTTAATAAATCCTCAAATATCAGCTGAAGCAATAAATATTTTAGTGTAATTATACATATGGGTTATTGAAGTTCCTCTCCTTGGGTTGCTGAAGATCTAACTTAGTATAGGTAGTTATTTATGTATATTTCTGCAAATGGATAATAGTAAGCTTTAGGCAGCAAAAGTTTCTGTAAAGATTTGATTGATTCAAACCCATTTTGGTTGTATTGATGCTCTAGTAGGTTATGATTTGCTGAAATTTGTTGACAAGGGCAATTCTGTGACCACATTTTTCAATAGTTAAATGGTTTTCTAGATTATAAGCAATATTATTGTGTGTGAGAAGATTTTGGATCCTCGTCTCTTTATGATAGATGGAGGCCATCTATCATAAAGAGTTTATGTTGTATGTAGCTGTATGTTGTATGTTGTTGAGTGCAGTTTATGTGCCTATGGCTATGTTTCTTAACTGGTCCCTTGGTTCAAATGTATAGGTTCGAGTCCCACAGGAGACAAAGCTTTGAGTATTCTGTTGTTTTTCTTCTGCTGACAGCTAATTGTGTCTATAGATTGAATGGTTGGAAAGAAGTCGTTGAGGTCATAACTATGTACTCTGACAAGGTCTCACACTAAGTTCTGCATAATTTTTATGCAAGCAGCGATATTCATTTTAATTACCATTTAGTTTTAAAATGTCCATGGTATTGGGTTTATGTCGATTTTTTATGCATACCAATCAACTGGTCTTCCTATTACACTATCTTTGTCCTGCTATATAAATATAAGTGTTTATTTTCTAAATAGTAATTGATTTGATTTTTTTAATAAATTTGATGGTACCTTGAATATTGATGATCACTTTATTTGGGGGCTTAGTATTATTGTTTTACAATGGAAAGCAGATAAGATTTAAGACAGAGTTGTCCTGTATGCGGATCAAACCGTAAACTTCTGTAAAGTGGACTGGACGCATAAACTACCACACCATTCGTGTATTAAAAATGTTTGTAGTTACAAACGAATGCTAATAGATGGCTTTAGTAGTAGTTAAAAGCGTTAATAAGTGCACTATCTGTCTTTTTCTAAAAGTTACCCAAGTGCATTTTCTAAGGTCACGAAATGTATAAGCCTACGTCCGCACAAGCAGGCGGCTTGCTTAACGCCTAGGGCCTAGCTAGTCACCAAGCGACTAGCTTCAGCTTAGTAAAACGAACGTTCTAAAATGTTCCGGACCGGCCGCACTGCACGCTTGGCGCCTAGCTAGTCGCTTAGCGTCTATCTAAGTAAACAAACGTGTTGGGTTTTTGTCACTAGGCGCGAGGCAATTATGGAATAGAAAATGGATGAAATATTAACTGCAACAGTTTCTAAAAGAGAACCTCTGTGAAATTCAGCTACTGAACTCCATAAAAAAAATTCGGGCAAGTGCGAGTCTGACTCGCGCACCGAGGGTTCCGTACGCATTTTACCTTATTTGAGGTTGAATTACGCGAGTCCTAGAAATCTGTATGAGCGCCCATACAACTTAGAGGACTATCTTATATGGAGTCTATCAGTCACTATGTATGTATGGGACACCCTTAAATTTTCCACTTTTTTATTTTGTGTAATTTTTCCTTTATTTGTGCTGTAAGACCCTGCTTTTGGCCAAATTTCGTGATTCTAGTTCAACGGGAACTACCATATAGGTTTTCCACCCAAAACCTATAGGGTACTTACGGTTGACCTAGAATTGTCAATTTTGGTCAAAACCAAGGTCTTACAGCACAAGTAAAGGAAAAATTCCGAAAATTAAAAAAAGTTAAAAATTAAGGTTAATTTTGGTACTTACAAGTTTTCGCAAAAATCTAATTTTGACCATATCTTTTTATTGGGTTGACCCAGGACCCTGATTTTCATACACCTAATAGCAACCATAGACCTCAGTATCTGGTATAAATTTCAATTTGCTAGGTCCACCCGTTCCTGAGAAAATCGGTGGTGACACACGGACAGACAGTTTATGCAGAACTTTTTAAACTCACTATTACTTGAACGTGGCTTATTTATGTCATGAGCCCAAAATGATGGATAAGGCCGTAAAATGGCATATTTAAGGATTTTTTTTAAAGTGGGGTCAAAGCTATTTTCTAAACTTACATCTCGTCAACTTGCCAACAAGCAAAGTCGCGCCTCTCAGTGCGGCCACCGTGTATGTATCCCAGCAAGTAGCCAGAATGCAAGCCACTAGGCTCTAGGCAAGCCGCCTGCCTGTGTGCCTAAGGCCACACGCACTTTGGACACGTTTTCGTACGAATTTTAGTCGTGCGTACACGTGCGAACACATACGAACGATCCCGATATTCCAAGTACTATGGGAGCGCGCAGACTGGATGCGAGTTAGTTGTGCGTATACGTACGTGTATTTCAGACGTCCGAAAACAATCCGAACTTGTTGGGATTTTAAAACACATTCGTAGGTTTTAACATAAGAAATGGATGTGGAAAAGTTAATTAACCTGATTCATGAACATAACTGTTTGTGGGACGAAAGTGATTGTATAAGTGATGATATAAGTCTTCCATGATATGATGAAATTCACCAAAATCGTTTTTTAAAATACTTTACGCACCCATTCGGTTCTACGATAGCGACGACGCCACTGCAGTTTCTAGTGATAAGAGAATTGTCGTCTCTTTCGAGTGATAAGAGAATTGTCGTGAAGATACAGATTATTCATCGTGCTCCAACCAAAGCAGACTTCACAAATCCGATATCACTAGAACACTGCTCATTTGACTAATAAAAACGTATACAGTGTACGCACTCAATTCGTACGACCACGATCGTACGTATACTGTACGATACGAATTCGTGTCCAAAGTGCGCGCGGCCTAAGGGTTTCATCATTATTCATAGAGGCATCCACTGCTGGACATAGGCATCTCCCAAGGCGCTACACACAGACCGATCTCGAGCCTAAGTTGTTTGGATTGCCAGTGTGCAGTTGAGATGCAAATTATTCGTGCGTTTAATAAATAGTATAATAGCAATAGCCTCAATCCAAACATCTCATGTAAATGTTTCTTTAATCAACAAAGATGTTGTCCAACTTATCTATCATTTATTTAGCCTGTTAAATTGGGTGAGATTATCTTTATGACTGTATTGTTTTATTCGTTTTGCTGCTATAGGATGACTCTTAACTCAGTCTGCCTTTCAGCTATCTTGAGCAACTCTCCTACATTTGGTTCCCGCAGTAAGTTTCAGCTCGTCTTCTCAGCGCCTATGTTGTCGTCTTTGACATCTCTTGCCATCTGGTGGATACCAATGCGTTGTAATTTGGCTCCACCTTTCTTGTATAGATGTCAACATAATTATGGCCGGTACATTTCCATGTTTGGAGGTCAATTTTGTCAGGTTATCAGTTTATTTGGTTTTTCTCTTAATTGCACATTGCTAATTCTATCTTGCCTTTTTCCTGTCATGCTTGTTCCATACGTCTCTGGCACTTTCCTAGTTTGTCTTTATGGTATTTTTTAAGGGACCATATTTCGCAGCCATTGGTGATGTATGGAAGAATACAAGCATTGAATACATTGCTTTTTGTTGCTATATTGTGCTCTTTAGATATATCAATTATGGCACTACCTATTCTGACCACTAATCTTAATATATAAAATCCTTGCGTTACTAACTGACTGACAGACAAGCTACAGCCGAAACTACTCGGCGCAAGAAGCTGAAATTTAGCATGTATGTTCCTTGGGGACCGTAGGGGTGCACTAAGACGGGATTTTCTGAAATTCCCACGGGATCGGGCAAAACGGGAAATTCGAAAATATGTGCGTGCGAAGCCGCTGGCGTCGACTAGTTAATTATAAAACACACACAACACCATGTAATAATTAAAAAATAAATATATGTAAGTGGTGATGAAAAACTATTTAAAAGATTTTGGAAATAAAGAGATGTAAATGTAAATGTGTGTTTGTTGAATATAAGACATAACCTATCCTGTAAGGTTTAAAGTTGAAATTAAAACATGTTATGGAATTCATAAACATTTATTTTTATAACTATGGGTTGTATCATAAAGAAAATACAGAATTTTAAATAATATAAGTTATATCGGGCGCCAGATACAATCCCAGAAAATACAAAATTTGCCAGATAAGTCAGTGATAGAGTACAATATGGACATTTGATCTCAAGTCAGGGCGACCTTGCCGAGATGGTAGATACAATAATTTTGTATGGTCGATGGCATTACAACTTATAAATTAGCATACAAATTGAATTTGAGGCTTTCTAGATTTAAAGTTGATGTAAAGGAATTTAGTCTAATTTAAGTTAATTTGTGGTTATTTAAAATTATTTGAAATTGCGTTGAGGTAAAAAATAATTAAAAAGGTTACCTGTTTTAGATATACTTAGGTAATTAAAATACGAAGAGAGAGAATGTGCACCGTCGTGACCACGTGGTATTCTTTATGTCCACCTCATGTCCAAGACGAAAACAGCATCACGGCGTGCCGAATCCAGATAGCACGGCGGATTTTAAACTAAATCCAGAATAAAAACGCCATAGGCTAAAACCAACAGAAATACAAGGTTTAAGACGCCATGTTCTACTCAAATGACGCGTTCCGCTAACGCCAAAAACATTCGAAAAACTCACCGTTATTCCAGAATAATAATTCCTTCAGGCGAATGAAAACATGCGCCGGAAGTATTCTTAAACGTATCAATGTGTCTGTAACAAATAGGATACATCGAAATTGTACAAATGATCCGGACAAAATCTAACGACTGAAGAAACTAGTCAAATAAACAACTCTTACCATATTGGCGAAATACAACAATATATAAGCCGATCCACGGCTTCTAAATAATAAAGTGGCTTTTAGTACCACATTTTAATGCGATTAATCCATAATTTTTGGATTATTTAAGGGACGCCATCTAATCGACGTACGTTCAGAAAGGAAAGTAACCATGACAGTTTTGCCATAGACAAGGTAAAAAAATTAATAATAGGGAAGCCCATTAACAAAATACCATATGTATTGACAGAAAATCGACTAATACTAACCGAACACGCGAAAAAGGAATACGCATAGGCGTACTGTAATGCGAGATAAAATCGATGCGTTACAATACATACCAACCCAAAAAAAATAAAAGAAAGGACTCTTTCTTTTATGCCGAAAAGAAGACCAAATAAAAACGTTCAATTAACAAATGCTATAATTCCAAAAAAAAACTCTACATAAAACTCTATGTAAATTCAAAAAGACTCTACCTAAACTACAAGTCTCTAGACTCTACCAACTTCCAAAACTTCAAGACTCTACTAAAATTTTCAAAAATAAAGATAAACACAATTTAAAACTCAAAACTAATAACAAAATCAAACAAAATAAATACACTAAGTTGCTAGAGTTGCTCGATTGAAAGTGCGGTTAGGCACCCTCGCCACCGACTCTGTAAGAGCACAACTCCTAACTTGGATGTTTTATTGAAAGTGCGGTTAGGCACCCTCGCCACCGACTCTATAAGAGATCATCTAAACTCTTGTCTAATGATTGTTTTTAGAAAGTGCGGTTAGGCACCCTCGCCACCGACTCTATAGAGAACATCAAAACTCTTAAAGTAACCAATAAGGTTGCATACAAATGACAACGCCGCTAGAGGACGCGTCAGGCGCGGACGCCAAATGGTGGTTCATCACAACAAGGCGGTGAGAACATAAAAATGGAAGGGGTGGTTCGACACAAGAAAGCGGTGTGAACACAAAAAAATGGAACTGTGATCGGCATAACTCCACCAACTTTCCGGGCACAGTTGCATTAAAAAAATACAAAATTTTGTCTGTTGTGACCGGCGCAACACAACCGACCTACCGTGCACAACAGGACAAAAACAAAAAAAAGAACTTGTCTATTGTGACCGGCACAACACCACCGACTTACCGTGCACAATGGAACAAGCAAAAAAAACAAATACATTCGAGGAATGGAAAGTTCCAAGAACGCAAAAAAAAACTGGTTACTGCCCAAAAGCGTCAGTAACCGGCAAAAAATATTCGGGGACCAAGTGAAAAGTTGGTTACCCCAAACGTCAAATCCAAGGTTGGGAACCCAAAAAAGTCGTCAAATCCGGTAGACTTAAGAATAAACAAGTACCTAAATACTACACAGGAATAAGACACAAAAACACAAA
This sequence comes from Euclidia mi, assembly GCA_944739405.2. Lineage (NCBI taxonomy): Eukaryota > Metazoa > Arthropoda > Insecta > Lepidoptera > Erebidae > Euclidia > Euclidia mi. The sequence continues at coordinate 36,039,094 of OX123191.2, forward strand.
AAAGTCGTTCAATACAAACAAACCGAACGATAAACACAAAATACAAATAAGGTATAAAACCTTTTAACAAAACAAAATAAAAATGTACATAAGATCTATTGATGTTGAGAAACGGAAGCTATGGAATTTGCAAAATCTAAAGCCGAAAAGTACCTAAGCAAACTTTTGGACTTCAACTTAAAGTTCACAAACTGTCAAGAAGTTACCTATCATACATCATCATACAAAGTGGCGCAAATCTAACATACATCAATCTTATTCATCACCAAACAAGTGCCCCACCTTCCAACAGCTAGCTAATCCAAGTCAAAGTTAAGAATCTAAAAGTTAATATTTTAAAATATCTTTTAAGAAGAAAATGTTATCTAAAATCTCTCTAATAATTGACACTTTAAAAACTTAGGTGCTAATTTAGCCGAATGGTATGCAGTAGCATTGAAAGAACAAAATTAATTCTCCATACACGTCACCAACATCAAGAGAAATGACTTTCCTCCCTGAATATAATAACGCGCATAACCCTGAATTATAATAACGCGCATTACCCTGAATTAAAATAAGCGCTTAACAAATGAAAAAGAAATAAAGAGTTCAAACGCACTCAAAAAGTTTCACTAATATTCAAAGTAAGTTAATAAAACCAAAAAGTTATGTAAAGAATATGAACCAAAATTTTAGACCAAATAATCTTCAACAAAACAAGATACACAGGTTTCTAAAATGTTGTTATACTTCTCTGTATATGATAGTTCTGAGATGTAAACAAAGTGTTGTAAAATATCCTAATAATAATAAACCTTTCAAAAAATCTACAAGTGTTTGAATATAATTGAGTCTTATTAACACAAACTACAATCTTAAGATAGCCAAATACAAGAAATACTTATCCTTCAATAATTTTACAGATTTACTAAGATAACGCTTTAACCAAAGAAAGTAAACATCAAATTTTTGTTTCAGATAAGGAGTGGGCTATGAAGAACAAGTTTCAACAAACTAAATGTGATTTTGAACAACAATAAACATTCTATAAAAAGTGTTGATTTAATTCCACTAATGTTTTAATAAATCTAAGATGAACTAAGTATTTGAACTAATAAATACCCTTAAATGATCCAACCAATCCGAAAGTTCCTATTCACAAGCTGCAACATCAGGTGCACAAAATGCCTAAAATCAGCAAATTGAGACATCCAGGCAATCTCAGTTATCACAAAACTGACGCTTGTCACAACAAAACTAGTTTCTTGAAATGGGTGAAGTTCTCCTCTACGCATAACAATCATCATGGAATCTAGTTATAACACCTAATGAAAAGTAAACAAAGCTGTGAAGCGGTTGAGAATCAAAATGAAGAGAATAGAACCCAAAGAATAAGCTATGAAGGAAAGTTTCAAAAGAAAAGTTAGGTTAATGAACTGTCAAAACAAATTAAAATGTTACAAAGTTTTTAAGGTTATGTTGTCAAAATTTTAAGTTATAAATTTCAATATTAAGTTTTTAAACCACTGGAAAAAGCCTCGATTTCATTACAAAGTAAATGTTAACTGTTACACATCACTATTCACTTATGTTTCAGTATCAAACAATTTATGTCTAAGTATTATCTATGTTTAAGTAATGTACTAAAGTCTTATCAAGCAAAGTTTACAATAAGAACCAGTAAGGTTGTTATCATATGAATTCAGTAATAGTTTAAGCTGAAAAAGATTTACACACAATGTATACAGATTATCATAAGAGAATTTCAACTATATCACCCATTCTGTTATGTTTGTCAAAGTAAATAACTGGTATAACACATATCTAAGCTTATATGTGAAACCGAAACATAGAAAATATAAAACATTAAGATATGTTTACTCAAAAGCGTTAAACATACTTATAAAACATTAAGATATGTTTACTCAAGAACGTTAAACATATTTAATAACAAAATGAGTCAAATAAGACACCAAAATAATATGACACAATGATAAAATAAGATAGTTATGTTGTTTACATAACCCTCAACAAGTTTTGAACGCAACCTCAAGTAATTAAATGATAAAATGCCTATTTCAGGTCCCTGTGAGCTAGCGCCAATTGTAATAATTAAAAAATAAATATAATTGTATTGTAAGTGGTGATGAAAAACTATTTAAAAGATTTTGGAAATAAAGAGATGTAAATGTAAATGTGTGTTTGTTGAATATAAGACATAACCTATCCTGTAAGGTTTAAAGTTGAAATTAAAACATGTTATGGAATTCATAAACATTTATTTTTATAACTATGGGTTGTATCATAAAGAAAATACAGAATTTTAAATAATATAAGTTATATCGGGCGCCAGATACAATCCCAGAAAATACAAAATTTGCCAGATAAGTCAGTGATAGAGTACAATATGGACATTTGATCTCAAGTCAGGGCGACCTTGCCGAGATGGTAGATACAATAATTTTGTATGGTCGATGGCATTACAACTTATAAATTAGCATACAAATTGAATTTGAGGCTTTCTAGATTTAAAGTTGATGTAAAGGAATTTAGTCTAATTTAAGTTAATTTGTGGTTATTTAAAATTATTTGAAATTGCGTTGAGGTAAAAAATAATTAAAAAGGTTACCTGTTTTAGATATACTTAGGTAATTAAAATACGAAGAGAGAGAATGTGCACCGTCGTGACCACGTGGTATTCTTTATGTCCCCTCATGTCCAAGACGAAAACAGCATCACGGCGTGCCGAATCCAGATAGCACGGCGGATTTTAAACTAAATCCAGAATAAAAACGCCATAGGCTAAAACCAACAGAAATACAAGGTTTAAGACGCCATGTTCTACTCAAATGACGCGTTCCGCTAACGCCAAAAACATTCGAAAAACTCACCGTTATTCCAGAATAATAATTCCTTCAGGCGAATGAAAACATGCGCCGGAAGTATTCTTAAACGTATCAATGTGTCTGTAACAAATAGGATACATCGAAATTGTACAAATGATCCGGACAAAATCTAACGACTGAAGAAACTAGTCAAATAAACAACTCTTACCATATTGGCGAAATACAACAATATATAAGCCGATCCACGGCTTCTAAATAATAAAGTGGCTTTTAGTACCACATTTTAATGCGATTAATCCATAATTTTTGGATTATTTAAGGGACGCCATCTAATCGACGTACGTTCAGAAAGGAAAGTAACCATGACAGTTTTGCCATAGACAAGGTAAAAAAATTAATAATAGGGAAGCCCATTAACAAAATACCATATGTATTGACAGAAAATCGACTAATACTAACCGAACACGCGAAAAAGGAATACGCATAGGCGTACTGTAATGCGAGATAAAATCGATGCGTTACAACCATCCAGCCAGAGCAAGAGGAAGAGCTACTAGATAATGGATAAGAAATACCTAGACCAAGATAAACATATTAACACTCATAAACGTTTGACCTCCGTGGGAATCGAACCCGCGACCTCCGGCGTAGGAGTCGTTTGCACACTCGCTGCGCCACTGGGACGCCGAAAAAATCTAAATTCTTATAGGCACACTCCATTATTGGTGGTCTGCCGTCAGCTTGCTGAAGGTATCTTTGCTGCCTTGCAAATCGGAGCAGCCGAATGATTATGGGCTCTTCTCACGTTCTTCTGTCTCGTAACTAGAAGCAGTCAGTATTTTTGTCAGAGTTTAATTTATAACATTCAAGTCCAGTATGTAGACATAGCGATAGGTACCGCTGTCGGTTGGGTGTTTATGTATCGTCAATTGAACAGCTTTAGAGGCAACTAGAGTACCTACCTATAAACCTGTTTTTCATAACATGTAATTACAACAAGAATGCTCAAAAATCTTTTGCTCTATCTATAGCCAAAATGTGCGGCTCATTTATTTTACCAGCCTGTTTACTGGCCAAGAACTTTACCGGTTCTTATGATTTTGCTTTTTATTCCACTTCGTCAAGCTAAAACTCGTTTTGCTCTTAAATGCAATTCTAAAACGGTACTCCCAATTTGATTCAACGGTTTCTTTCATTGTCAGTCAATGCGCACCTTTATAAAGCACGCTATTAACGGGTCCAGAGTAAAAAATTACTGGCTGTATGTATGTTTCGTTAAAGAAACATAAAAAAGTTGCGCATATTTTGACATTGTCAAAATAAAAATTGAAAAATAGTAACATTTTGGATTTCTCAAAATTATTTGTGTTTATTTGATTATTAATTTGGAGTGTAAATTTTTTTGTGTTGTTTAAATCAAAATGCATTGCCCAATATGTACTCCTATGGTACCAAGGCCTACCAGCTGTCTCGTCAAATCTAGCACAGGCGTGGTAAGCATCCTTATAACTTTCAAAGATCAATATTGCCGCGAAAATAATTTGCAAGTTGGCGAATGTCAGTATGTGCCACCCAATTCGATATCGAGTCTACTTAAACGATACCGTACTACAGGCACCTTACAAGTGTTAATGATAACTTCTGTCTGGTGTTTGATTACATTTTTGCTCAATGTATCATCTTCATCCTTACCTATGTTATCTCGTTTGCACTGAAGCCCGGGCCAAGGGGCAGCAACGCTCTTGTTGATATGACCCCTTTGGTATTGTTTACGTCCATAGGCGACGGTAAACGCTTACCATTAGGCGATCCGTGTGCTCGTTTACTGCCTATCACATTAAAACAGAGTTCAATTGCAAGACGGTTACTAAACGGAAGCGTATTGGACACATGTCAGAGATCGTCCGGGATATTGTCTTGAACTCAAATGAACCCTCACCGGGGGCAACAACTTGCACACATGCATATCCAAATGTTTCCTGATAGTACATAGCGTATCACATCCTTGAGGGACATTTAAGTTCTGGTAGTTAATGCGAGGATTGCCGAAGCGCTCAAAGCTTGTGAGGCTCACCACTTCCCCGTTCGCCTTGCTGACGTCTATACTCACGACGAGTCCCATGCTGCTAGCTACTAACATACTACGGAGTGTCAACGACTGTGGTGGCCGGCGCCGACTGACGGCACAGCATGCCGCGGGACGCCGCGGCGCGTCGCGGCACGTCGCGGCATGCCGCGGCATACTTCGGGACGCCGCGGCGTCCAATTGACTGGACTTTAGTATCAGTAGCACTTCTTGCTGAAGATGAAGAACGACAAATACAAACTGATATGTCGAAGAGAAAACAATTCTGGATACATTATTTACTAAAAGTAAAAGTGAATTCAGGAACTTATTTACCTCCTGATTACGTCGTGGCACACTGCGCGACGCCGTGGCATGCCGTGACGTCCCGAAGTATGCCGCGGCATGACGCGACGCGCCGCGGCGGGCTGCGGTACGATTGTATCGAATCAAAGTAATATGAATCCTAAACTCATTGAAATATGAATGAAAATGACTTATCAGTAATAAAATCCTTTGCCATGCCGCGACGTCAGTGCGCGCCGGCCTTGACTCGTCAAACGCCGCCGCTAGGGTAAATCCAACTAATTTCGGAACAGACAGGCACATCTATAACAGATAAGATCTCTCCGAAATGTGAATATCCCACAACAGCAGCCACAATACCAGTGCTTGCAGCAACAATATAACGTTTAACTGAACTGATACGAGTCAATTAGGACTATATTACTACACAGATAAACTTCAATTTTAATTTCGATATTAACTCTACGCTCTTTTACCTGTTATTAATTTAAAATCTCCAACCTAACTCTTAACCTCTTCAACTCTCCAACCTTTCTTCATATAAAGCAGTCCCTGATACAGTCAAGAGAAATTCTATAATAATAAAAGATGTATTTTAGATGTGAGGTGGCGGGTTCGAATTCACGGCCCAATGACTTTTCGGACTTATGTGCATATACATTTTTTAATTCTCACTTTTCCCGTGCCTCTGAGAGTACGCTAAGCCGTCGCGTCGGTCCGGGCTGTCATGAAGATCTTTATTATTCGTTTCAGGGCGTACCTCTAAATAAACCGACACTAGTCTAAACCATGGAATATCACTATCCCTACGGGTTGCGGAGGTCAGATCAGACAGCCAAATACGGTTAGACTAGTAAGCGGACCCCAGGTTGAAACTGGGATAACGCTAGGGAATGATAAACAAGTCAAACGAATTAGTGAATTCTGTGTTCTAGGAAATCCTCGCCTTTATCAATTATAGCAAAAAAAAAACTTAATCTAATGTCAAACATTAAAATACGACGCACTATATTTTTACCCTCCGCACTAGAAATCATTCAATCAATCAATATTCACAAAGTTCACCCAGACTCGAAACAAGTTTATCTCACAAAGTTTTTCGTGACTGGAACGAACGTCAAATCCCGACCCGTTACGGCGAGGTGACCGCTGAAACCAATATGCGCAGTCGAAATTAATTCAATTAGCACGTTCGATTTTACGATTATTAGTGAACTATGTACCTAAGCCTTATAGTTTTGAATTAGAATAATATTTTATTATTCAAACTTGTGAATTTCGTTTTGAATAGACGCAATTTTTCTCAATATTTATAATAGTGTTTTAGAAAAAATAGCAATAGATAAATAATTGTGTCAATAGCAGAAAAAGTTCTGAATAAAATTCATTCAACACATTTTATTTATACTACCTACATAATTTTCTACTAGCCTATCTCCTAAGCTTATTTATGATCATGAGGGCTACTTTTTATTGCTAGATAAATTTGGCAATTTTTTTAATGGGATTTCGATAGGCAAGGTTACTAACATCAAATAATATGCGGGTAGGGTACAGAAATTGGATAGACAATAATATATTTTGTTCATGAAATCGGGGCACATGGCAACAGATGTTTTTTAAATCGATGTCAATATTATCTCGTCGAAGAGTTGGCATTCAAATGATTATATATTTTTATCACGCAGCTATTAAACATGCTAATGAATGGAATTACATAATATGTTTTGCAAAATTATGCAAGTAACTATAAAGTTAAATCAAACAAGTACCTATTATGAATAGATAACCGCTCTTCCACGTTGCGGTTGTGAACCAATTCACAATCAGTTTGCCCACAGCTTTCGTTGCGGTCGGTTCGATTAAAAAGTGATAACAAGTAACTATAAATTGTGCGGTTCACGACACTGACTTGACTACGTAGTGGTGGGGACCCGACCGGTTTAGTATTATATACTGCTTATTGCCTTTGCCATCTCATTCCGCGACGTGGCGGCTTAAGAAGTCTGACTCGTGATCTGTTCTTAAAAAAAATATCATTTAAAACTTACCAAAGAGAGTTAGAAAGTTATTCAGAGTAACGGTCTGATTCTTAGTTTGAATTAGTTTTTAGAGTTGCTAGTTTTCATTTTGCAAAATGGATTCCGAATATTCGGAGTGCTGTTGTTGCCAGAAAGGGAAAGAGAGGAAAATGGTAAGTGATTAGAATCTTTTTAAATTAAATATGTACACAGTAATAAACGTATGCATACATTATAACCGGCTTGTATGTTAGTTACGTAAGAATATTTTTATCAGAATTATATAGACCGCGAACTGTTTGTAAGTAGATTTCGTCACTTCATAATAGAATTTGTGTGGTGCGAAAAACGTGTTTGGAGTATGTAAAGTAATTGAACAATGACCGGCAACAATGTGATTTCCAAATTTCATACCTATGTACTTGTATTGGAAATTTAGTAACCGGCATGTACTTACTTATTATTCGATTCGCATAGTAATCGATGTTTAGTAACATTTGTCATGTCTTGTCGGCTTATTATACATACGCACGAGAGTGAGGTGTTTATCAAAAATGTAAACAAGCTGCTTATAGCATGTAACTGTCATTGCGACATTTGTTGTACATTGTAGAACATAACTAGGTACTAAATAATATTAAGGCCAGGACTGGCAAAAGATTCTATGCTGTTGGCAATGTTGCCATTTTCGCTACTTTTACTATTTAGTCACACACGATATTTACACGACTTGTGTGTAAAATATACAATTTAACTGATAGGTCAGAATAGACAATAAGACGTTATTCTTCTTCACATGACAATTATAGAGTATTAAGTACATGATTAGGTATAAAGTGTGATAAAATTATGTATTGGAACTCTGTCGGTTTGTTGGGGTACGAACAGTGATCCTAAGATTATTGTAAAACTAGCTTTTGCCCGCGGCTTCGCACGCGTTAATTTCGGTGTACTTAACACAAATCTACTTTCAGTCTCAGTATGTGTGAAGACTCTCCTGATTACTGTAAAGACTTTAGAAACAATATATGGTACAAAGTAACTCGGTCAGTATCCGTGATATTATCTACCGAGGGGTACATAATCACATCACGTTGCATACAGACAAATGTCAAAGCCATGTTCCAATACATGTCCAATAATATTAGTAGGGATTAACTCCTTTTATATTTTTCGCTTAAATTACCTTTCTTTTCTGTCCTTCCAACAAGCTTTATTAACCGAAAGCCATTGATAGACGTAGCATTATTTTTTTAACGTGACTTTGACCTTCATTTAATTTTCGATTTGTTAGCAATTTGAATTACAGCTGTTTGAAACCGGTTTTTAAGGAGTCGATCTTTGATATTGCAAATACAGATAAGACAAATTCGAGTAAATGTTGCATTTCGTCTGGTAAAATTTGTGTGTCATAGGAAATATTTTTTTCACCACAGCAGCTCAAACATGCCGCTTTTGCTGCGAGACAACAGTGAACAAAACGCGATTTTGATTCGAGCGTGAGTAAAAGTAACTTTTTAATTTTTCAATCTTCAGTGTCACGAATTGACATTGTTCAGTCATAAATTTCACTGTGCTCTGTCTCTTTCACATGCATATAAAAAGTGAGTGAAAAAACAAAACCCTTCTTTAAAAAACAAAACACCTTCGGAAACACAAATAAAAAGATATTTGTAATAAAGAAATTACTTTGTTTTATATGTTATTGTTTATATATGTTTAATTTATTATTGGATTTTAATAAAAATAAGTCTAATTAATAGTATAAAATTAGTATTTAACCAATACATTTTTATTTGGAATTACAACAATGATACATTTGAACATCAGGGACGCGGTATTAAAACGCGATTTAAAAAAGTAGCGGGAATAAAAATTTCGCTGATGCTGATACAGTATAGCGTAACGTGTTAAATTATACTAATATAAAAAATAATCTAAAAAGATGAGTGAAACTAGCGATGATGACTGTACTTTAACACCAGAAGAGTTAAATCAACAAGTGACTAATGCAGAACTCAATCTATTTATTCCTGTTCATTTCTATGTCTCCTAAGTAATATGTGTGTTCTCACTGCTGTGGTGAAAAGTTATGTGTGCTACACGAGAGCAAAGCTTTTTGGATCTCGTGCTGTTGAGTCCCTCACTACGCTCAGGATTCTAACTTTGATTCACTCGCTACGCTCGTGAATCAATCATAGAATCCTTCGCTTGCTCGGGACTCAAAATCAGCACTCGAAACAAAAAACAACTTTGCTCTCTTGTTGCACAAATAACTATTAAGCCAACTGCTTAACGTACTTAAACGTCTCCTGACGAACTTAATATCTGTTGCATATGTAAGTATGTTCACTATCTACATAATTTTATTTGCACTAACAGGAAAACATGATTGTTCTCGGCGTATATTAGTAATTAAGAAATAATTGGTAGATATTGTTTATTTCTTTAGTTGTTTTGCGAAGCAAAAACAAACGAGACAAAACAAAACATAAAACCATATTCGTATTATTATGCGCAGTCGCGTTCAGTATGTATTGCGATTTAAATAATCGCTATACGTTTTTTGAAGCTTATCTCGGTTTTGGGTCTATAGAAAATTCTAAAGAGATGTGCGAAGCCAGACCCATAGATGAAAAAAGATTAAGTAGTTATTTCGTACAATCTAACAAATAGCTGACTACCGATTTCAGTATTTACTTACATACATAATTCATTTAGAGTATGTTAGAGGATAAATTAAAACCATAAAATTCGTCCTGCAATAACAATTTGTGTCCGATACGACCACTACATAAAACCGGTTTAAGTCCATTCATAAAATTTTAATTTCAATAAGTAATATTTGAATTAACCAGCGGCCAAATGCATCTCATGCGTTTACAAAAAGCAGTAAAACAAATAAAAGGCTAAAACCCAAAATGCCCTCTAAAGTTTATCAAAGGTGACTGTATGATGTCATACTAAGATAGCTTGATACCTTGGTGTACGTAGTAGTAGTCAGGATGGAATAAATCAACTTCGATTGTGCCTCATAGGTACCTTGACACGGTTGTCAACAGACCCTGTTTGTTACTCACGTGTCCACCCAGACTTCGTAGTCACATTAAAAAGACGTCAATAAAATATCTCACTCTTATTTCAATTCTAAAGAGAAATAGAAGATAACCTTTTGTGCTTTCAAATATCCTACTGACAAATAATGGCATTACCTAATTTACCTATCGGCTCTATCTATCTATCAATTGGAGGACGTGTAGTCTACCGAATACCAACCCTATCAACGATCAGAAAAGTCTTGCTTTTCCTTGCAAAACAAACTTGTGCGTTTAAAACTTTAAATTAGTGACATGAGTTTCTTCCAGGCCATCTCATAGCCCTCTATATTATGCCGTTCAAGAGTCGAACGCTGTGACCTAAAAAGAAAAAAGTTAAGGATAATGTTTCCAAAAAGGCCGGTGTCTATAAGTATTTGTCAATACATTGTGTTGTTACCTTTATAAAAATTCGAATCCGTTGCCATTACAAATAAAGAAAAAGATAATTTTGACATACGCCGGAATGTCATAGCGACGGATGTAAATAGTCAATTGTATTTTATTTTCTATTCTTACTCTTATTGTTTATTATATTTTCTATTGTGAATTTTACTATTTATTAAACTGAAAAATGGCGTGCAGTTTATGTATGAACCCGGATGGAAAAAGACCACTCAAAATGGTAATTTTGTACATGTTCCCTACGATTAGATAATCCATTTTCCAATGTGTTGTGTATTTAGTTTACGGCAGGTATAGGTACACAAAATGGACCAAATTAGGTTAGTTAATTAGAGCCTGGGTTTGCCCCGCATCTCAAATACTTTACGTTTTCGTTATTTCTTTGTGGCTAATAAGACAAGTGATATTCCCCATTTCCGTTTTTAATTTATGTATTTCTTGAGTAATCCTTTAGGTACATTTACAAAAGCTACTTGATGTTCACTGTAATCCAATCCAATTAAAATGGCTATTTGGGATCAAAGATTGTCTTATGTGCTTAACCAACTTGATTTGCTTCTCACTGTGTCCAGAATGGTTTGTGAAACTTTTACCGAACTTTCACTTGTGTTACTTGTTAAAGAAATAGTTGTTTTGTATTTCATTTGATAAAACTACGTTGGCTCGGTTTCATGGTATAAGTTTATCATGGCGGTTTTCAACAAAGTTCATTTCTATTGGAAATTCTTTTGGCACCGATGCCTTCCAGCAATTAGAACAAAAACTTGCGTGGTAAAATGTGGAAGGCTTCCACCACCTCTTTTCTTCCCTTCTGGAAGGTTTCAGTCAATGCATTACACTTATATGGTTAGCCCACAAGTTTGCCAGTTACGTGGTTTGCGTCGTAGTTGTGAATGTTCTCACGGTATAGCACTTATCGCGGTATCTGGCATTCTGGGGCGTGTTATTGTTTTTGCCATTACACGTAGGCACGCAATATATCTATCGAATTATATTTTTAATTGTTTTTATGTTTTCATTATGCGTATATTATTTTTTATTATATTGACCACTGTCAATAGTCTTTCCCTTTTATGTAAAATTTTTCTTAAAAAATTTACATTATCTACTGTGCTGCACTGTTAGTACCGATGCCAATCAATAGTAAAAATAGATATAATAAAAAATGATTTTTAAAAGTCGAAGTTACTTATTTTAGACTTTGTATTTGTATCTAAAGACGAAACAGTCACTGGTTTTACTTTAAGTTGTAAGCTGGTCGAGCTATTGATCAAGAGGGGATTATTTTGAGGGGTGACTGTACTAGCTATTATAAACAACTCAAGTTTAAAAATTGCAAAAATATGACAGTTGAACCATTCCATACAAAGTTTGCTTTCGAGTCGAACTTTTTTTTAACTTGGTTGAATAACTGACTTATATTCGCGACTTCCGAAAAGACCTTGTATAAAAACTGTTCATAATAACGAGAGTCAAAGTCAAGTACTTACAACCACTCCCTAACTAGTTTGCACATTAACATTGGTATGAGTTTGTGCCCATCACTGTCTGATTGATTTGTTAAGCAACTTGTTTGGGTGTCTTCTCGCGTTTCGAGATTCTGAGAAATGTTTACGTCGAAAAACAAGCAAGTAAACCTCCAGTTTCATTTAACATTTCCGTCCCACTTGGCTATTCAACACTGTCATGATTGTGTACTTTCCATTGTTCAAGAATGTTTTGTCAATTTGATATCTTCATTGAAGTTTTTATACTGGTGCCGTTAAATTCAATTTGAACGCTGGTAAGCCTGAGGCTTTTCACGAGACGATATTAGTAACGAAACTTTGATTTTGCATCTAGGTACTGTTGTTATTATTAAAATGGCTGTCACTTACAGACAAACAGACAGATAGGCAGGCAGACAGACATGGCGAATCTATGAGGGTTCCGTTTTGCCATTTTTAGCTACGGAACTACGGAACGAATACGAAACTGAACCAGAAAAGTAGAGCTTTATTTTCGATAGCATGATTCCTTTAGTAACAAGTAGGCAGTTTAAGCCGTTTAAATAATCGTGCTAGCCTGAGTTGCAACATTAAATTTTGCCGAATCTTCATTGGAATATCCTGACCTTGCTCTAAACACTTCAAGGCTATCAGGCAATGAATTTAATATTTAAACATTTTCGAGCAATTACTATTTCAGTTAATATTTATGTTTCTTACATCAGTTCTTACCCTAAGTTAATAGTCATTGAATAAATGGTACTGACGGCGCGGCGTAAAATAAAAACACAGCAACGTACTATGGCACTTGGTTGCGCAACTTTTGACACAGTAACGTAGTGAAAATTAACCACAAGAAAGGGTTAGTGTCATACTTTAAAACAAGGTTAAGTTCAAAATTAAATATTGTGGGGTTTTGAAAAAAAAAACCATAAGTTGAGTACCTGTTGAGGTTATGTTACATTTCAAAACAATTCGTTTTAAAACCAATAGAGTTTAAAAACTGGCACATATTTAACATTATTTAGTACATAATAATTGAGTGTTACTTAAGTACCGTACCTCTCAGAAAAAACACATTTCTAACAATTTATCTGTCAAGTGTAAATCAACAACACAACTTACGCTTAAAAAAACACGTAAACAGAAAACGGGTCGATTTCACGTTTCGAATTTATATGACACATTTTTTTCAATTTCTGTAAACTTCGGTTTTATTGCTCAGGGAGGGCCTAAAGAGTTTTCTTTCACGTAGTTATACATGCGTTATCAAAATTCACGAGGAATGTTTGCTCAAAGTAGTAAAAAATCAAAATTTAGACAACACGAATGAGGTGGGTGGTTACACAAATGAAATTCTAATAAACACAAATGATGTTTCGATCACACTAATGATAAGGCCATTTTATAATTGAGAATGTATGACGTTTTTATAAAAATCGTTACCATTAGGCACTATAAGGAAAAAAAAGAAATAGGTTTTATCTATCGCCACGCCTGTCGCCCATTGGGGTAGGCAGAGACTATGGAACGCCACATGCTTCGGTTCAAACATACCTCTTTCGCTTCCTCGACATTCATTAATCTCATCATGCATGCGCGTCGGTTATGGGTACTTTTAATTTGGTCAAACGTCACCTATTTGGTCGGCGTACGTCCGCCTAGCGCGTCCCTTACCGAAATTCCCATTCGTTTTCGCACGATACACTCCTTTCGTATTTCTTTTTTCATCCATCCGTTCCAAATTTGGCAAATAATGTAGGTAAAACTTATGAATTGAGCACAGTTTTATGATTTTTGAATAAAAAAATATACTGTCTCTCTTAATAAAGTGATCCAAACTTAAGCTTTCAGTCCTTCAATAATGATTACTAAATCAACAAAATAATATTTAAACAAAAATTCTAAAGAATAATGAGGTGAGGCTAGTAACTTCGGGTGCAGGTTCTTAACAGAATCCAGCAAAAAGCGTTTTTGTTTTTGTATTCCGTGTTTTTTTACACATTGTTTATTTCCAGCATCAACGCAACTATTAATATCGTCTTCATAGAATTTCTCAACTAATTTGTGAATTCTGTCACCTCCTTGTTTTATTTTCTGTACCTGAAACCTGGCATTTAAGCACTTTTTACGTCTCATACTGGCATTTAAGTTTAAATTAATCTTAGTTATTTTTGTAGCAGAATCATTGCGGGTATCAATAGTTATACGAGTTGAAGCAGAGTTGTTATCTTATTTACCGGTTTTGTCTGAATTTTGATATTTTACTTTCATTTTATTAATTTGATTCGTTAAAATTCGGCATCTGTGTTGATATTTCTTTATGATCAAAATCATTTATCTTTTTCTGTTGTATGTTTTATCTTGAATGCTTTAATTTTACAATGTAATGTTTTCATTCTACATCTGTTGTCTTCTGTTTTTATGTTTTTCGTGTTTGATGGATATCTTGACTCGTCATCAGCAGCTACTTCCTCGCCTGCTTCGCGCATTTGTGAAACAAACAGTTCTTGCATCTTCTGTTCTTTGGCTTTCTTCTTCAGGTATCGTTTAGAATTTTCTCTCCAACGCTTTCTTTGCTCCCTTAGAAACATGTCACTGATACATTGACTTTTTTCTCACTTTAACGTTTTAAGTTAGCCTCCCTCTTCATGGCTTTCTCGGTAGCATATTTTTCGGTATCTTTTTTAGTTGCTTGTATCTTTCTCTCCTTGCTCCGGGCCGGCTTCACTTAACGAACACCCTTATACAGCTCAGTTACACGTGTAAAACAGTCATTTGGTAACACTATATCATCCGTGAAGTTTTTGTTTTCATTCGTGTTACTTAAAAATCCACACGAATGAAGTGACACTTATGATATTTTGAACGAAATCCTAAAATTATCTAGGCATGGAAATTTCTATATGCTTTGGTAGACAAAACCAAATATCCGCGTTATTTGTGGCTAATCATCACGCGATACATTGAGTTTCTACTAAAAATACTTTTTGTAATACCATTATGAACACGAATGATCATTTTTTTGTCTTTAACATAGAAATTCAAACAAATGTTCATTTCTTACCGAAAAGATGACTGCTGTGCTTGCGGACACCTTAAAGTACGAGGGCGACTGAGGACCCCCACTGGGTTGCGCAGAGAGGGAAGCGGTAAATCAACCGGATGTTTATATTTCTAAAGTTTTTTATGATCTACACTAATGATTTAAAATAAGTGATCGCGTTTTTAACCTCTAGGAAATTATATTTCTACATTGTTGTAATTAAAACTACTGTTGCCGTTCAATAGCATTATTATTAGAGTGTATAAGGAAAACAATAAAATACGATTTCTTCAGGCTTAATATTTTATTTATTCATGTTTACTAAATAATCCGGCAAGTATCTCGTCACACTAATGAAAAAGTAGACCTGTTTTTGCAAATTCTCTCAAAATTTAAACGTGTGTTGTAATGTTTCGTCTTGTATCATATAAAGATGTAAACCAAGGATTGAATAGAATAGATACTTAGCAATATCATCGCATATTTCTTAAATTATTTGCAAAACATACTTTATCCGTTGCTTTTGAAATCGACCCAAACACCATTTTGTAATGTTTGACATTTCATCGAATAGTGTTGAGACCCAACAATAGATTACGGAATCGTAACACTATAGATTTTATCTTAATTGTTTTATTTTTGCTAAGAAATTGTTTGTTAACGAAAGAAATAGTAATATAATCGAAGAATAATAATTATAATGACAACTCTTAATACTTTTTAGTTCTGAATGTAGATTATTTTGTTGTTCCGCGATATATGTTAAAGTTTAATCAATCGATTATAATTGAAAAAGGAGTCGCTTCACTATTATGCAACAAATTACGTATTTATTGTATTATATACTAATTAAAATTAAAATAGAAACCTCACAAATGATTTCAATGAATTTTGGTAAAAAAACATTAAAAATAATATCATGAATTACTCCAATGGCTATACGCGTCAAAAAGTGAGACTATAAGTGCCCAATATCCTTTTCACCTATTTCTGTTCGTAACTTTGTTATTTTTTTATACGATACGGCGATATTATACGGGCAAATGACATATACCTATTATATGGACACGGCTTTACGGCCCGTTCACGACGAAGCAGCAGCGGGCGGTAGTGGCACCGATTTCGATGTCTATGGCATCATTAGATGTCATCATGCGTGGCATCTTTGCCGTTTTATCATAGATGGCATGAGCTGTTGATCATCATAATTATTATCATCAGCCGCCATAGTCCACTGCTGGATATAAGCCTCTCCAATGGCACGCCACTGAGCCCGACTGCAACTGGTATTGCCGTTACAATTTAATTCTATCAATCTCTCGTTTTCGCAGCGAAAAGTATTTTAAAGTAGGTACGTAGGTCGCCGTAGGTATAAAGATTTGTTTTAAATATTAATGATGGTTCTCTTGTGTTGCTACAGAGGAAGGAGCGCGACACCATGGGAGAGCTGGAGGTGCCGGACGACAGACTGTACGGTAGCCAGACCGTCCGCTCCGTCATGAACTTCCCCATCGGAGGCATTGAAGAACGCATGCCGGTGAGTTGAAACAATTAGTAGCTGATTTTGGATGCCGACTCATAGTTCCAGAGATCTTCGGCTTTATTGAATTTTATTATGCTGTATAAAATTCTTGCGTTACTGACTGGCTGACAGAAAAAGCGAAAACTGTACGGTGCAAATAGTTGAAATTGGCATGTATGTTCGTTGGGGGCCGTAGGGGTTCACTCAGGATCAGGTCGAAACAGGTAAATTGGAATAAAATTTGATAGATAAAAATAAAATGTGCGGGCTGCCTTTAAAGCCTCGTATTCATTAGGGAACATTTGTCCCGCGACCTTGTCGCCCGACACGAATTCTACGTGTTGAGCGACGTCGCGGGCGACATCGCCCGACATCGCAGGCGACATCTACGTGTCGGGGAACAAGTCGCTTGTCGACGGTCCGATAGCGTCGACCTTGCGCGACTTCGTGTCCCTCTACAGTTTCCGACGGCATTTGACTTGTGAGGACGTGTGTTGCTATTTGTTCCGCGACTACCCGCGATTATAGCACACTTCGTTGGTCCACACTACCAACGAAACTGTGTTAACACTTAGGCGACATCTCGATCACAATGCCGGTATGTGGACGAGCGAAATGTCGGTCGACATTGTCACGGGACAGTCGCACGTAAATGTCCTGCGACTGTTCGCGATAAGTCGAGCGACTTTGTCTCCTAGTGAATACATAATAATAATTTTATTAATGCAAAAAAGTATGTTACATGGCACCTATAATTAATACAGCAACGTAATTAGTCATTATAAGAGGAACCCTGTCTCCCAAACTAGGTTATACCTGTATCTTGAGAGACAGTAATTCGGTTGTGAGAGTATACTCATTATAATACAATGCAAGTGGGACATAATGACAATCTATCGTTTCTTCAAATTAGTGTTAGGCAACATCTATTTTTGTGTGTGTGCACCTATATGCGTGTGTGTGAGGGTGTGTGTATGTGTATGTGTGTGTGTACGTGTATGTGTGTGTGTGTGTGAGGGTGTGTGTGTGTGTTCGTTGCGTGAAATTACACTATTTGATGAAATTGAGTAATAATTCCGTTTTATGATAGTCGAGTTGGAGCAACCAGTTTGTGAGAATGTTTTTTGTTATATATTTATTTAAACTTAGAATATTTAGTTGTTTATTAACTTTTTTGTAGATATAAGAACTTAATGTAGGAAACTGATGTTCAGCAAAGGAAGTTTTATGTTTTAATGTGGGAATGATAACCGTGCGTTTGTTTGGATTACAAGGAGGTACTATGCTATGGTACCTGAGAGTGATTTGAAGTACAAACAGCTGTCTAACCGTAAGGAGTTTGCAATCGCTGTATAGTTGCACAGTAGGGTATCTAAAAGGTTTTTTGCACATCACCTTCAGAATGGCGCGTTGAGCTCTTTCCAACTTCAGGAGATGTGTTTTGGCTGCCCCACCCCACACTGTTATGCAGTATCCGATCACTGATTGACACAGAGCGTAATATACTACTTTGAGAATGTCAAAACTAGCAGATCGTCTGAGTGATTTAAAAATTTGAATGAGACGAAGAGTTCTATGCGTCAGCGATTGGATATGCTTGTCCCATTTTAATTCCTGGTCAATTAAGACGCCGAGATACTTCACGTTATCTGTTCTAACAAGAGCCGGACAACAACAGGGCAACTGATTTGGCGAACATGAGTGAGCTGTAATCATGAAGGATTGAGATGGAGCTGAACTGTGTCGAATTGCGAAAGGAATATAAAAGGTTTTTTGTAAGTTAATTGTTAGGAGATTAGCATGCAACCATGACATGACAGTAGTTAGGGCAGATTCAGCCTTACGCTTAACCAAGTCCCAGGTATCTCCGTAGACTAGAATTGCGGTATCGTCTGCGTATGCAATGGTTTTACAGTCAGGGAGATTAAGCGTACATAAATCATTCACATAGATTTGGAATAGCGTTGGGCCCAAAATGCTTCCCTGAGGAATACCAAAGGTGACTATTTCTTCATCACTCAAACAAGAACCAATCTTAACCCGCTGTGTGCGATTATTGAGGTAATCTTTAAAAATCTCAAGTTGTAGTCCCCTGATTCCAATTAGTTCCAATTTAGAAATGAGGAGAGGAACAGAAACTGTGTCGAACGCCTTAGACAGATCTAAGAATATGCCCATGCATTTACTTCGATTGTCCAATTTGTTTGCAACTAATTTTGTGAGATCTAGTACTGCATCCTCAGTAGACATGCCAGGACGAAAACCATACTGATTTTGCGCAATTATTTGGTGTCTGTCCAAAAACTTTCTAAGATTATTATTGAGGACCTTTTCAAATATTTTAGAGAGAGCTGGCAGTACTGAGACTGGTCTGTAGTTGCTGACACAGCTTCTGTCCCCACCTTTGTGGATAGGATGTACGATGGCTTTTTTCAAGGCGTTTGGGAAAGTACTAGAGACAGCGATTGAACAAGAATGTGATGTGAGGAGCCAAAATATGCCGGGAATCCTTAAGGACTGAGGAGGGTATTCCATCCCAGCCTACTGCGCAATCATTTCTTAGTTGTAAGATGAGAGATTCAATTTCTTCTTTATCTATGTCCAGAATTGCAAGGGAATTAGATGTGGAGTGACGGTTGGGGGGATTGGTAGTATTTAGGTTTGTGAAATTAGAAGATAATATTTTCTCTGCAAGGCTTTTTCCTACATTGGTGAAGTAAGTACAGACGTTATTAGCTGAGTGCTTAGGATTCGAACTGACGCTTAAAAGTTCAGATGCATTGTTTTGCTTATTTTGTGTATTAGTTATTTGCTTAATCGTTTCCCACAAGACTCTCGGATTATTTTTATTTTTTTCTAGTTGGATCTGTTCATATGAAGCTTTTAAATTATTAAGAAGTTTATTACAATAGTTGCGGTACCGAGTATATGTGATTTTTAGTATTAAATTATCCGGTTTTTTTTTGAATTAACGTGCATCTTATCACGATTTTGTATACATTTAAGGACCCCAGTCGTTATCCAGGGTTTTAATATTATTTTTTTACGGGGAATTTTAATTTTTGAAGTATGTTTCGTAATCACAGTTTTTATTATTGTAATAAAAATATCCATAGATTTATTAGCACAAGTTTCTACGTAGATGGCTGAAAAATCCGTACTTAGAAGTTCCGATTTAATTGCCTCATAATTTAATTTAATTGTAAAAGCCGAAGCTTTCCTGTTTGGGTTAGAGTTAGAGATAGCCAATATTGTAGGTTTGTGGTCAGTAACATGTGTTTCCAGCACTAGAGTTGTAGAGGTTTTATTACTCTTTAGAAATACATGGTCATAGCACTTGGATATACGTGTGGGAAATACATGTGTTGGTAACAAACCGTGCGATGCATTTAGGAGCAATAGATTTAGGGACCGATTATCTCGATTATTATGGGCAATATCAATATTTAAGTCACCAACAAGAGCAATGTTAGGAAAGTCCTTCAACTTTTGGTAAGTGTTATCTAAACTATTTAAAAAGTTATTGCAATTGTCCTGTGAGGAGTATGACGGTGACCGGTAAATGCCTAGTACAGCCAAGCTAGAATCTATTTCACAGACAAGACAGTTGCCATCTTTAAAACTTGGCTCCCATACCCTATGAGTTAGTTCCGATTTTATATAAAAAACCACCCCATCATTTTTGTTAGCGTTAATTTTAGTAGAGTATGAGTCACACCCATTTAGAACTGGCAAATTGATTACTTTGCTTAGCCAGCATTCAGTAAGTACTATAAGATCGTAATCAATTTTTGTACGTTCGAACAGCACCTCCAGTTGGTCAAAATTTTTATTCAAACTACGTATATTTAAGTGGAATACTGTTATTAGCTTGGTTGATGAGTTCACAAATTTTAGGCAGTCTTCCGGGGTACAGTTAAAGGATTTTCCTAATAGAGTATCTAAGTCATTGTTAATGTTATGTATGTTAGCCATTGGAAAAATTTACGGTAAGTACAGATGGTACTACAATGTTATGAACTGTAGAATATAATCTGACAGGATTGATGACGAAAGCAACTTTGTAATAACATTTGTGTAGTGTATGGAAAAACTGTAGTGTAGTTTTTGTTCTTATTTGAATCTGTGTGTGTGAGAGAGTGTATGGGATACTTTTGTATGTGTAATTAAGATGTGTGTGTGTGATAAGTGTGTAATTGAGATATAGTGTGTAATTGAGATATAGTGTATAATTGAGATATAGAGTGGAATTGATGTATAGTGTAAATTGGCTATGAGTATATGAAAAATTGTTACAATAATATATATTGTTAGTTGTATTATAAATAGTTAGGAACGTAAACAGACTAGCACAATATAGTCACATACTGTTGTTTTCAAGATTTTGTAGGCACTTCTCAGATGTTATTTTGATTTGCTTATCACCCTCTGCTTTGCGAAGAAAAATATTCCCATTGGAGATCCAGCAATATTTATATTCCTTATTTTTGGCGAAACTACGGGCCTGGTAGAATAGCTTTTTATGACTAGGGGGTAACTGCTCAGCAATGTAAATTGGTTGTCGTTTGCCTTGTAAGCCAATAATCTCAGTGTTTAGTTTGTCTGTTACCGCCCTGTCTTTATTAAAACGTTTAGTCGCGCTTAACAAACTCTGTTTGGCTTGAACTGTCTTGAACTCGACGACTACCGGGCGCGGAGAGCTGTCATCCGTTACCTTGCCTGGCAGACGGTATATGTCGCGAAAATCGGACTCACAGATACGCATGCCAATCGCCTCGCCGATATTGCATATTGTCTTAGCTAGAGAAATATCAGTTTCGTTCTGTTGTTGTGGAATATTTCTTATCTCAGCTCCTGATGATCTTGATTTCAGTTGTAGGTCTTGAATCTTTTTTTCCAAGTTAACTATGTACATATTCTGTTCTGCTCGTTCTTTTCTTAATTGCTCAACCTCTTTTTTCAGATCTTCAAACTGTTGATTTATAAAGGCAATAGAATGCGAGATCTCTTCGTTTGACTTAATTATTTGCACATTCGTCGCCTGAATAATATTGTTTTGTTTTTTTATGTCAGCTAATTCTGATACCAAAGTAGACATTATAGCATTCTGTTCTGACATCATCTTCTCGATGCTAGAGTCCTGTTCTTTTTTCCAGTTAGTGAGCGTATCTTGAAGTTCTTGCAATTCTAACAAGGGCTCTTTCTGTGGGGAATTCTCGTTTCTCGGGCGTTTACTTCTTTTGTTCGTATTTATATTGTCGCTCATTATGACCGCAGAACTTATATCCGGTTCAGATTGAGTTTGATTAAGCGTGTTAGATATTTTAGGTTTGTTCGGGGGGGAGCGTAGAACATTCGACATACTGGTCGGTAACAATCGGGTCAGTAATAAATAGGCCAATCAGTAGTTAATTTAGGAATGCTCTCGCGATGTTATAAACAAAAACGTATACTCGCCGTATAATAATTCAGCGCTATTGGGTTGTAAAAGAAGTGTATGATGCCGTAGATAGATGTTCGCCGTGTCGCGTAGCTCATCCGACTGCCGATATCCGCGGCGACGTCAACTGTATCGTACGTAGCACACTGTCTGCGTCTCGTAGCGTGGCCGATGTCGGTCGTAGCGGTGACGTCAGCGGTATCGCACGTAGCGCAGTATCCCCGTCTCGTAGCTGTTGGTGATCGCAGGCGGTGACGTCAGTTGGGCCGCATGTAGCGTGTTGTTTCGCACTTAGCTGCTACACGTCCTGTGGCTCGGGGGTTAAGAGCTCTGGTCGGGCCTCCCCACCGCTGCGAGCGCAAGTTCAAACCCCGCAAATCACCGCACTTTTTGAGATGTTTCTTCGAGTTGTAATTTCGAAACGTATATGTATCTCACTCTAGTACCACCCACTGGGAGTGATCCTCCGGTTAAAACAGTTAAAGAGTGACAAGGAATTGATATTTAGGCTATTCAACCAATCACAGAATTTAGAGCAAAGAATTTAGTAGCGGAATTGACACACGTCCACTCGCTTAGACTTCACTCGGCCGAATGGCTTTAAGCTGCAGGCATCCTCTAGTCATAGGCAACATATATCTTCTACAACGCCATTAGGGAGTCATTGTGGTTGACATTGCACGATTGTTTTATTCAATTGAATATTTTACTCCGATAGCTACATACATGCATGTATCACTGAATACAATCTAATAAAAAATAGCTATTGTAATATATTACAGTGTAAGTGGTGCTTGACTTGCGATAACCTGTGATGCAATAAAAATATAAATAACGAACAGACTCGTGAGTTTATTATCATCAACATGCTCTGTTTATGATATTTATGACGCTGGATGATAGATGGAAAGTTGAAAATGCATTTTGTCCTGGTTACTGGTTGACTTTGGAGGGTATTAAAGACTGGTCATATGGGAGAAAATTGAGCAGGCAGACCTTGGTACAGTCCGGTTTTAATAATGGCAAGGCAGAATAATAATAATAATATTCTACCACATTCACACAACACCATCTAGTCCCAAACTAAGCAGAGCTTGTACTATGGGTACTAGACAATGGATAAACATTTATATATATATATATATATATATATATATATATATATATATATATACTTTATTTTTTGTAAATACATACATATTATACATAGAAACACCCAGACCAAGACAAACATCCATCTTCACGCACACAAATGTTTGACTTGATCGGGAATCGAACCCGCGACCTTCGGCGTGGCAGTCGCTTACACTACCGCTGCGCCAGCCGGTCGTCAGAAAGAAGACTCAAAATTTTTTGGTTCGTTCTGTAATCTGAATGGAAATAGTGCAGACACCACTATCAATGGTGTCAGCCCGTATTTGGAAGATATTTGTAAAAACAAAATAGTTTAAAAACTATAACCCGACTACCTGAAAAAGAGGGTCTAAAAAGAACGACACAAGAAAATAGCTCATTCAGATATAAATCCAGAATAGTATAAGTTCAGATATTCGTCAAACTAGAGCCGTGGTCGCAACTATTATATACCTAAGGGGGGTGCCAGGAATACTTACCTCAGTTAAATATAATCTAAGGTATTAATTCCGTAATATGAAATTTAGACAAAATTTATATAGCCTATGTCACCCGGGCCATTATTACGAATCTATTGACACCCCATTTAGTAAAATCGGTTGAGTAGCTTAGGAACTACGGTGGAACATACACAGATAGGTACATAGACTGCCAAAAACATTACCCTTCCATTTGGCTTCGCCGTAGTCGGGTAAAAACACTAAAACACATCATGACATCTGGGACTGACTATTTACTAACGTGCTCACCGAGGCACGGGGCAAGCAATAATAATTAACAATTCAATACGCACATAATAGGGTATTTGACTAAAAAAATCGAATTAGTCCGTCAGATAGATTTCCAAAAAATATTGGACACGTATATTTTCTTTAGTCACGTAATCAAAAAATGAAGACGACAAACTTCGCTGAAAACTCGTGTGACGTCACTTGCCAGTACACTTTTTACTGGCTAGTGACGTTACAAGCCCCCACTCTTAGGCGTTTCTCCATCTTTGATGCGTTTTATCTTCGTAATTATTTACTTATTTGATAAAACAAAAAATACGTATCCAATATTTTTCGATAATCTAACTGACGGACTAATTCGATTTTTTTAGTCAAATACCCTATTCCGAAAGGTCAGTGGTGCGCGGTATTTCCGGTTTGGTATTCGGGTATTGGTATTTCCACTAAGCTACGTAAACGTAGAAGACATCATATCAGTCGAAAGAAGTCCGCTGCTGGACATAGCCCTCCCCCAAGGCTCTCCACAAGAACCGATCCTGAGTCAAGATCGTCAGTCCATCTTACGGGAGGCCTATCTCTGCAATGACGTTCCGGCGCGTGACCGTCACTCCAAAAGACAGAAGTCATCACATTAAATTTGTACTGTTTCAGTACCCCGTCATCGTTGCCTTCGGCATCTTGAAGAAGGCAGCGGCCAAGGTTAATGTGGACTATGGACTTGACAAGAAAATTGGTAAGTTTTTGATAAAGTCTTGGACACAATTCGCTCATAATTTTCTGGTCTCTGGTACTGGCGTCTTATTGCGCCGGCCGCCAAGTACTAACGGACAAAATATATGCAGTACTATGTTCCGGTTTGAATGGTACGGTAGCTAGTGAACCAGGCATTAGAAGTCTTATGTTTCTATGTGTGTTGTACGTCCCATTTATTTTTGCTGTTGCTGTTCATTCTATAAACAATATAACTTATATTGTGACGTTTGTTTACAGCGGACGCCATAATGCAGGCGTGCGATGATGTCATCTCTGGCAAGTTGTACAAGGAGGGACACTTTCCTCTCGTCATCTGGCAGACCGGGTCCGGCACCCAGTCCAACATGAACGCCAATGAGGTAATATTGTTATAAAAAATATTATGTCTGTGATGGCACTCGTTGCTGGAGCTCCATTCATTGATGGGGAAATCTAAGTTCACGAAGATGATTCCTTTTTGTGTGTTTTTGTTGATGCATAGATCCAAAAATTATTTTTTATTTATACCCCCGATAACGTGAGATTTGAAGGCCTCAAGACATTGAAGAGTTGAAGACTGACAGAATTGGTTTATCCCGAAATATCACCGCTTTATGGAATAAATTGGGTTTTGGAAATATCGGCTAAAGAACATTGAGAGTTCAATGGATCGCGGTTTATTCCGTCAGTTTCTATACATTTTCTTGTCTCATTAACATTTTCTCCTTAAGACTATACTGAAAACCTATCAATGCTAAAGATAAAGTACAAAAATGGTCTATCAACATTTATGATTATAATCATTGCATTCCATAGCATGTTCACCAATAATATTTAACTCCACCTAGACTGTTTAATTTTCTAGATAAATTACCCTACAACGCGGCTACGAAGTATTACAGGGTATATAGTGAATAATGTTATTCGTTCACCTTCTCACATAAGTTCATAACAATTCATTCACAGGGATGCCTTAGCTCACACATTTTATAAGCTTTCGACACTGGCCACTCACATAAAATGCCGTCTCGGTCTTGCCTACGTAGTTAGACAAAGACACGTAATACATGCTAAAGAGGGTTGTTGCTGCGCTCTCCTACTTCTCTCTCGAAGTCCTTAGGCTCATAAAAAAAGATCTAAAAAAATTATTGTTGAAATAGTAAATTTGCCATCACAGGTTGAATATTGCTCTTTTTATACAATAGAATTCCGGTTTTTAGTATTTGCCAAGCCTTTTTTTCTGGCTAGTTTTGCGGTCGAAACTATACATGACAGATTGATTTAATTCAGCATGCTTAAAGCATCGCATTTTAACACTCAAACAATTAGTAAATCAAAAGAATAGCTGGCTGCTTGCAGTAAAAACTTTATACTTTGTATATAAAACGTATATTTGGTCACTTTATAGATAAAATTCAGCATTCTATTTTAACACAAGCAATGATTAATATAAAAATGGCTGACTGCTTGCCAGTAAAACTCTTTACATATTATAAAATAAAACGTATTTTTTGGACACCTTATATCAGAAAAACTAATTCTGAAACAAGCAAGATCTTAACTTCAGCTTAATCGCCATTCAAAACAAATATAGCATAACCCTTATTCTTATAACTACCCTTCCTCGTATAATTATCACATCTCACCATTTTCTTTCCAGGTAATCTCAAACCGCGCCATCCAGATCTTGGGAGGCAAGTTAGGTAGCAAGGACCCCGTCCACCCGAATGACCACGTGAACAAATCCCAGAGCTCCAACGACACTTACCCTACCGCCATGCACATCGCCGTAGCAATGGAACTGCGGGACAGACTGATGCCGGCACTCGTCGGGTTAAGGGATACTTTAGAAGCCAAGTCTAAGGAGTTTGATAAGATCATTAAGATTGGCAGGTTGGTACACGTTTCCAGATGTCGCTCAAATACTTGTGATCCATTAAGTAGATAGGTGGATGTATTTATTTCACGGATTTTAGACTATATTGGTAGGACGTCGAAACTGCTGACGCTCTGACGCCATTGCTGTCACTTTCACTTTTACAATAACTTATGTGTCCCCAGGACTCACTTGATGGACGCCGTGCCCCTGACCCTGGGCCAGGAGTTCAGCGGGTACGCGGCGCAGCTGACGTTCGGCATCGAGCGCGTGTGCTCGACACTCCCGCGCCTGCACTACCTGGCGCTGGGCGGCACGGCCGTCGGCACCGGCCTCAACACGCGCATCGGCTTCGCTGAGAAGTGCGCCACTGAGATATCGTCGCTCACTGGTATGTACTGTACTGTACTATAACTAACCCTGGCTCAGTTCAGCGCCTGCACTACCTGGCGCTGGGCGGCACGGCCGTCGGCACCGGCCTCAACACGCGCATCGGCTTCGCTGAGAAGTGCGCCACTGAGATATCGTCGCTCACTGGTATGTACTGTACTGTACTATAACTAACCCTGGCTCAGTTCAGCGCCTGCACTACCTGGCGCTGGGCGGCACGGCCGTCGGCACCGGCCTCAACACGCGCATCGGCTTCGCTGAGAAGTGCGCCACTGAGATATCGTCGCTCACTGGTATGTACTGTACTGTACTATAACTAACCCTGGCTCAGTTCAGCGCCTGCACTACCTGGCGCTGGGCGGCACGGCCGTCGGCACCGGCCTCAACACGCGCATCGGCTTCGCTGAGAAGTGCGCCACTGAGATATCGTCGCTCACTGGTATGTACTGTACTGTACTATAACTAACCCTGGCTCAGTTCAGCGCCTGCACTACCTGGCGCTGGGCGGCACGGCCGTCGGCACCGGCCTCAACACGCGCATCGGCTTCGCTGAGAAGTGCGCCACTGAGATATCGTCGCTCACTGGTATGTACTGTACTGTACTATAACTAACCCTGGCTCAGTTCAGCGCCTGCACTACCTGGCGCTGGGCGGCACGGCCGTCGGCACCGGCCTCAACACGCGCATCGGCTTCGCTGAGAAGTGCGCCACTGAGATATCGTCGCTCACTGGTATGTACTGTACTGTACTATAACTAACCCTGGCTCAGTTCAGCGCCTGCACTACCTGGCGCTGGGCGGCACGGCCGTCGGCACCGGCCTCAACACGCGCATCGGCTTCGCTGAGAAGTGCGCCACTGAGATATCGTCGCTCACTGGTATGTACTGTACTGTACTATAACTAACCCTGGCTCAGTTCAGCGCCTGCACTACCTGGCGCTGGGCGGCACGGCCGTCGGCACCGGCCTCAACACGCGCATCGGCTTCGCTGAGAAGTGCGCCACTGAGATATCGTCGCTCACTGGTATGTACTGTACTGTACTATAACTAACCCTGGCTCAGTTCAGCGCCTGCACTACCTGGCGCTGGGCGGCACGGCCGTCGGCACCGGCCTCAACACGCGCATCGGCTTCGCTGAGAAGTGCGCCACTGAGATATCGTCGCTCACTGGTATGTACTGTACTGTACTATAACTAACCCTGGCTCAGTTCAGCGCCTGCACTACCTGGCGCTGGGCGGCACGGCCGTCGGCACCGGCCTCAACACGCGCATCGGCTTCGCTGAGAAGTGCGCCACTGAGATATCGTCGCTCACTGGTATGTACTGTACTGTACTGTAACTAACCCTGGCTCAGTTCAGCGCCTGCACTACCTGGCGCTGGGCGGCACGGCCGTCGGCACCGGCCTCAACACGCGCATCGGCTTCGCTGAGAAGTGCGCCACTGAGATATCGTCGCTCACTGGTATGTACTGTACTGTACTATAACTAACCCTGGCTCAGTTCAGCGCCTGCACTACCTGGCGCTGGGCGGCACGGCCGTCGGCACCGGCCTCAACACGCGCATCGGCTTCGCTGAGAAGTGCGCCACTGAGATATCGTCGCTCACTGGTATGTACTGTACTGTACTATAACTAACCCTGGCTCAGTTCAGCGCCTGCACTACCTGGCGCTGGGCGGCACGGCCGTCGGCACCGGCCTCAACACGCGCATCGGCTTCGCTGAGAAGTGCGCCACTGAGATATCGTCGCTCACTGGTATGTACTGTACTGTACTATAACTAACCCTGGCTCAGTTCAGCGCCTGCACTACCTGGCGCTGGGCGGCACGGCCGTCGGCACCGGCCTCAACACGCGCATCGGCTTCGCTGAGAAGTGCGCCACTGAGATATCGTCGCTCACTGGTATGTACTGTACTGTACTATAACTAACCCTGGCTCAGTTCAGCGCCTGCACTACCTGGCGCTGGGCGGCACGGCCGTCGGCACCGGCCTCAACACGCGCATCGGCTTCGCTGAGAAGTGCGCCACTGAGATATCGTCGCTCACTGGTATGTACTGTACTGTACTATAACTAACCCTGGCTCAGTTCAGCGCCTGCACTACCTGGCGCTGGGCGGCACGGCCGTCGGCACCGGCCTCAACACGCGCATCGGCTTCGCTGAGAAGTGCGCCACTGAGATATCGTCGCTCACTGGTATGTACTGTACTGTACTATAACTAACCCTGGCTCAGTTCAGCGCCTGCACTACCTGGCGCTGGGCGGCACGGCCGTCGGCACCGGCCTCAACACGCGCATCGGCTTCGCTGAGAAGTGCGCCACTGAGATATCGTCGCTCACTGGTATGTACTGTACTGTACTATAACTAACCCTGGCTCAGTTCAGCGCCTGCACTACCTGGCGCTGGGCGGCACGGCCGTCGGCACCGGCCTCAACACGCGCATCGGCTTCGCTGAGAAGTGCGCCACTGAGATATCGTCGCTCACTGGTATGTACTGTACTGTACTATAACTAACCCTGGCTCAGTTCAGCGCCTGCACTACCTGGCGCTGGGCGGCACGGCCGTCGGCACCGGCCTCAACACGCGCATCGGCTTCGCTGAGAAGTGCGCCACTGAGATATCGTCGCTCACTGGTATGTACTGTACTGTACTATAACTAACCCTGGCTCAGTTCAGCGCCTGCACTACCTGGCGCTGGGCGGCACGGCCGTCGGCACCGGCCTCAACACGCGCATCGGCTTCGCTGAGAAGTGCGCCACTGAGATATCGTCGCTCACTGGTATGTACTGTACTGTACTATAACTAACCCTGGCTCAGTTCAGCGGGTTGACGTTCGGCATCGCCCGCGTGTGACTGACCATGGACGGTGGAGATCACTTACCAATCAAGTGACTCGCTCGTTCCTATGCAATAATGTTACGGCCACACTACCTTACCGTCTACCGGGCCGTTACCGCCATAATTATAGCAATAAATTACCGTTTAAATTACTGCGTGAAGTCGTGTGGTTACACTAGAGTTTACCGAGATATGTCAATAAAACTATACGGTAAAAATATCATTTTTCAAGATGACGGTTGAAGCTGCATCTGTTTGGTATTTTATGAGTGCCAATTATTTTAACATGAATCTTTTAATTTTTTAGCTTTCTCGGTATCCCAAAGAGACGGTTCGGATTGGAATAATTCCAAAAATTCGAGCGCTTTTTCATTTGACCACTCCATATCGGTAGATACGTGCGTCGTCGTCGAACTCGTGTTGCACACTGAACAAACGGTAGTGTGGCCACAAACGCATTACTTACTGCGGTAATCTTCTTTGATGTGCGAAAAAAGACCGCCGCCGCAGCTATTGCCTACCGCCATATGCCATATTGATTGGCATTGTAAAATTATGGCCATAAATCGTGGTTACACCCAGGCGTTGTTGAAATTATGGCAATAATTATTGGCATATCACGGTAGTGTGGCCGTAGCGTAAAAAAATAAACTTTGGCGTACTGGTTTAAGCGGCTACGTTTAACACTGCCAAGTGTTGTTGAATCCCCTTACGAGACAACACTGTGTGTTTCATAACTTGTTATTTCAAGTTTGGCTGTACTTTGTCCTGCGCGACCCAGGATTTATCCTCTTACAGGAGTTGACCTATATGTTTTTGATCTTTTCACTTTTTTTTATTCCATTTACCAGGCATTCCCTTCGAAACGGCGCCCAACAAGTTCGAGGCGCTCGCGTGCCACGACTCCATCGTCGAAGTGTCGGGCGCTCTCAACACTCTCGCCGTGTCCCTCATGAAGATCGTCAACGACATACGTTTCCTGGCCTCGGGGCCCAGGTGTGGGTTAGGCGAACTGGCACTGCCTGAGAATGAGCCCGGATCTTCTATTATGCCTGGTGAGATTATTTACGAATCTGTCATGCTTAATAGGTTACATTATAGACATGATACAATTTACAAAAAAAATATCTGTATTTTTTTGTAAATTGTATCATGTCTATGAGGTAAAAATGTCTCATAATGACCCGCTAAATGAACTTGTACATAATGTGTATATCCTACAAGAGGATGCCCGCTGCTGCGCCCGCCCGTTCGTTTCAATTTTACTGTTTCGACCCGATCCACTATGGTTCGTCTAGAACAAGCTAGCTAGACAAAATTATTTTATTTGATTTTTATGTCTAGATGCGGTTAATAAGCAAAGATATAAGGTTTTTGGTACTTTTTTCAAGGCAGTTTGTCATTTGAGCTGGTATCATGAAAAAAAAAACATTTATCGGGCATATGTGTATAATATATTTTTTGAACATTTTATAAAGTGATTTATCTCTCGACGTCGCTATAAAATCTAATAACAGATGCATAAAATATCTAAGAACTAAATCTATTACTCATTATCATCACTATCATCAGATGAATCATCCATTGAATAGTCATGATCGTGAGGGGCAGAACTATGAAAAGTAGAAATCATATTAACATTTTGTTCCTTACAGCTAGGTGGGACAATTAAATCTAATACTTCAGTTGGAAGCGTACCTATTTTCTTCCGAGGAACTTCTCGTAAACCGTTTATTACAGGGTCAGATGTTATCAATAACATATTAAGTAAATCTCTATTCGTAGCCTCCCGTGATCGCTTTCGTGTGTTGTGCTCACGAAATCTTCTGCAGTCCTTATTCCGAGCTTCCTGTGCTTCCTCGGAAAGCTGGCCTATAGGTAGAAGGGACGATCTAATTACTTCGCCACTGTGCAAAAGTATTTTGTGGACAGTAGCGGGCATGTAATACCATGAATAGAGATTTACATAAAGTTGTCTAGTTTCTTGAGCTAAGTTAACGAATTTTTCAATATTTATATCATATCCCGATGATAAAGTGCGAAGTAGTATGCCAAATTTTTGTATTAGTGAAACATCTAACCCTGTAATATCGGCACTAGCCTCGGGATTTCCAAAAAATCTTCGCGCGGTGTTCCCGTCATTAGTGTTACCGAACCCTGGTTTTGGTTTGTCTACAATCAAGCCCATTTCGCTTTTAAATCGTTTTTTAATGTCATCTGAACGTTGTTTCACACTAGCTTTGTCTTCGGCTGTTCTTAACTGCCATTTTTTTATATTTAGTCGATAGCTAATGTGAAGCAAGCATTCAAAGCACCTTATCCAAGCGTGCAACGTAGACAAACCAAAACCAAGATTATCTTTGTCCGCAGCAAACTCTTTTGACAGATCATTCATCATTGTTTGAGTTGCCCCACAAATAAAACATTTTTGTGAGGAAGAAGTTTCGGTCAGAGCATTGCAAACTTTTCCGTCAATCATTGTTAAAAGCATAACATGTGTGACAGATACTTCGGTCTCCATCACCTTGCAGGTTGTCGGCAATAAAGCGTTTATCTCTTCTAAAACCTTATTGGTTTCCGAAATCGTAAAATCTTTCGTTTCCTTAGAAAAGATAAACTTTATTGGCCGACAATACATTGTAGAACAGGGCCGAGGATTCTGCCACACAATATTACCACTTTCATCTTTCAATTGAAGAGGAACGAAAGAAAATACAAATAAAAACTCGTCACTATCGTCACAATTAGTGAATTTTTGTTTGTACATACTATGACCGGAACTTCCATCACAACCCCATTTACTGATTAATGTGAATGACGTGCAAGGTAACAGACTATGAACAACTTCTTGTTGTGCTGAAACTAAACGTTCGGCAGTCTTATCAAGAATTGCCTGAACTTTGATTTCAGCATGCGTTTCATTGACTGTAATTTGTTCACCTGACGGGTAGCAGGCTATTTTAGCCTTTCTAACACTGTACATTGACGGAAACACCTTATGTCCAGCTTTAATACTCCACTTCCGAGTCTGCTTATAGCTATGGCTACTTGATTTACTATCAACGTAGTACGCTAAAGCTTCCTCACTTGTTAAACTCCTGGGGGCACTTTCTTCACTCGTGGTCTTGGTTATTGAAGGATCACTAGTCACATCTTTAATTTGACGTGCTACACTTCTCTGACCCGAGATTCGAGCTGACACTTCAGCGGCGTAAATTAATTCACTAGCACTTCTGGACTGTAATAGATCGTCTACACGTCGTCTCTTCGTTTTGAGACTAGAATGTTCAAAATCTTTAGTAGGTCTTCCGGGTCCCGGTTCTCCAGATGTAGTTGGCAGAGATAAATAAACGGACACATCGAAAGATATGCAAGACCCTCCAGCCACGTCGAATACTTTTGTAGGAATCGCTCTCGATTTCTTCCACAGCTGCTCCACTTTTCAGCAAATTTCGTTGAATATCTTGAGATTAGTACTTTAATATCTCGCAGAGACTGCTCCGTAACACCATCAAAATTATATCTCAAAGATATAAACCGAAAGAGCTCCTCATTCCGCGTTTCCTTCGGGTGTTTCAGCCATTCTTCGAAAAAATCCATTCTTGAGACGGTAAAAACTGTTGAAAAAAAAAAATAAATAAAAATTAGTTGTGCAAATATATCGCAATGAATTTTTTTACGTATAACTATTAGACACTTATGAGAATCGTATATGATAGGTTCTACGGTGGGGACAAGTGGGGACATGTTATTATTTGACCGATGAATTTGAAAAAATGAGTAAAAAAGTGGGTGAAAATTCAAACATTTCATTTTATAAGACTAAAGAATGAAGTTCCCATGTTGAAAATGAAATAAAATATAACTACTTACCCTTACGTATACAATCCATCACAAAAACACTTTCACAAATTTCTTTTAGTGACATAAACAATGCTATCAAATATGATGTAAAAATGCAAATGAATGCCCTTTAAATAGTCAACATCTTATAAACATACCTTAATGACGCTCTTAATGAGGGTAGTATTGATAATTAATAGGTGTAATCCTCAATGTATAGGGGTAATGAGTTCGTAATAGTAATTAACTTCCAGGAATTTAAGAGTTGTTTTTGTCTAGCTAGCTTGTTCTAGACGAACCATAGTGCGATCCCTAGAGAATTTCGGAAAATCCTTTCTTAGTCCAACCCTACAGCTCTGAAAGAACATAATATTATATGCACACTCTTTACGAAAATTTAAATTCCATATTGCACCAATCATTACGAACAATTTTTATATTGCCACCATGCTTGGAAAATGACTCTCAGAACTAAGAATAATTGAGACTTAGAGTCAGCATTAGCATGGGAGCATGAGTTTGAGTGTAGTTTGAGTTTTTTAAGCCTAAAAGAATTTTCATTAATATTTTTGCTTAGTAAAACTTCGGGCTTGGTGATGGTTTTTTTTGACAACGTGTAGGTGAATCGGGCTCAGTGGCGTGTCATTGGAGAGTCCTATTTCTAGCAGTCGACTGTGGCAGGCTGATGATAAAATAAACTTGTACAAAACATATAGGTACCATTTCATGTCTCTCTTGTTAAGTGCTAGGCACTCGTCGGTGTAGCAATTCCCATTCGTCTCTATCAATTGTTATCTCCTTTAGTTCCCTATAGGTGCTGACAATGGCCTGTTCCGTTACCGCAGAATTCAATATTCGATCAATAACGAATCTAAAATCTACAAACGAATCTCGAATCTTAAAATCAATGGATAGATCGAATACTGAAACCGGCCGTGAGTTGGTCTGTATATTTCCTTCATCGGGCTTAAAATGTTTGTTCTATTTGCTATTCCCCCTTTGATGTATGTGTTGTTCCCGATAGGCAAAGTGAACCCGACCCAGTGCGAGGCGCTGACGATGGTGGCGGCGCAGGTGATGGGCAACCACGTGGCGGCCTCCATCGGCGGCTCCAACGGACACTTCGAGCTCAACGTGTTCAAGCCCATGATGGTCGCCAACGTGCTGCGCTCCATCAGGCTACTCAGTGAGACACTTTACCCACTTTACATCGAACCCCAGGATACACTGGGATTAACACTGGGAGGATGATGACTAGACTTTACTCACGGATCCGCACGCGCCATGTTTACTACTTCTTGGAGGGGTTGTTCCAAATTCCTCTCTTTAGTGCTCTCGTACAACCCTCAAGAAACATACATAGCAAAGAACAATGGCCACTTTTCATACATTGAATGACCTGATAATGAATTATTGCGTATATAGATAAAATGTACGAAAACAAGTAGCTCTATGATCAAGAAATTATACTGTAAAGACAGTTTTTCTTATAAAGGCCTAGGAATGACGTAATACACCGAAATTAGTTCGTATTCATTTGACAGATTCTCCCATGTCCAATGTCACCGCGGCGGTGTCTTTACGTCAAAAACGTTCTGTTGCATCAACGACAACCCAACCTACTAGACGCCGCACGTAAGGCGAACACTTTCGGACAACACAGTAGACTTACACGTCTTATATAAGACCAATTTGGACCAATCCCAACACTAGATATGAATTATGACGTTCCGCAAATTTGAACCGGCCAATTAGAATGCATTTTTGTCAAAGAGATTTGATATATACATAGAGGTAGTCCTAGTACTGACAAATTGAACACAGTCAACTGACGTGTAAGGTACAATTTAGACAATTTATGCCATCAAATTATATAATCTAGTGATTCATCTTTTATGACAGTTCTGTCATGATTTTGAATTTAGCCGTATAATATTTATATCGACATTGTCAAGTGTTGTAAAAAATCTTATCGATATGTCTATCCACCGTATATTTTTACCTCGTTTTTTTTTTAGATTTCTACGTGATAAAGATTTACAAAATAAATAAAGCTGTGGAGAAAATTGGGTGCCTAGAAAGCACCATAGAATTTGTTCCAAGCATTTTACTGCCGAATGTATTTATAGTAATGACAGATGGCGCAGATTAAAAGAAAATTCTGTACCAACATTACTCCTCCCTTCTAAACGTATCAGTGTGAGTTTTTAAATAATTACTTGCTAATAATTAAAATATTAGCAACAGTAATGAATTCCGAAGCTTTTTCAAATTTGATTGAACATTCTCTCGAAAATACATTGTTTGATGATCACAGATTTTTATTGATAAAGTGCATTAGTCAAACATATTTGAAAATTTGAATCCATCATATTACAAAAAACTGTCTGCATTTCATACTGCATTTCATACATTAAATACCTGGGAATAATAATAGATGACAGACTCAACTGGAACTCCCACGCAGTGGCCATTATGGCTGCATGGCTGCTAGGATTAGAACAATGATTTACATCTCTCATGTTCGGTAAAAAGGTTCTTATTACCTCCAAATGGGGCTTGTAGGTGACTAATTAGCGCTCTAGGGTAATAATGTAGCTAGAAAAGCCCTAGGGCGGTAAGTAATAAAAAAAAAACACACTTCTTTCTTTCAAAAAGTTCGCATACCTACATCTAACCATCATACTGGCAATAGACATCATGCATTCAGGCCAATGACCAAAGAGGTCGCTTTGCTATTCAGCCTTGTCTTCGTGTGAGTATAATAGTCATCAATTTTAAATAACGGCGAAGCTCAATTTCGTTCTTGAAAAAAAAGTTATTTACTTTTTAATGAAAAAAGGCGGGAATAGAAAACTTTTACTTTAAATATTGTTTGTTTTTGTGTTTTTTTTATAATTACGTGCTAATTAAGAAAAAACATGAGTTCTTCTTTTAATTATACCTAAATGATAACTATATTATACATAAATGTGCGCGTGGGATTGGAAGGTCTCGGGTTCGAATCCCGGGTCGGGCAAAGTGTCATTGGGTTTTTGCGTTAGGAATATATTACAGGTGTATTTCAAAATTGTTCTCATTTCAGTATAAATTTCAACAAATAAAATGTTTTATTCTTGTAATGCCGGTATTTTTCTACTTACCTCACAATCGAGATGTAAAGCAGAATAGTTAGCTCGGGTGTAAACACCAATTGCACCCTCGAACTATAGGCGCCGTGCGCCTAAATATCTCGGGCTGCAATTGATACCTTACAGCCCTTGGCTACTAATCTACTATTACATACTTGGTTGGACCAAAACTTAGTTGTACTTGTTCGACTAGTGGACTAATAATGTGCCGGTCCCACGATAAAATGGAAGGGCCAGTCTAGCCACAACTTTTTTCTCTCTAATATTCTGTGTCACATGTATGATCGAAAAGTGTCCGATCCCGCACATACATTTATTTTCTTATTCTTATTCTTAT
Organism: Euclidia mi; assembly: GCA_944739405.2. Taxonomy (NCBI): domain Eukaryota; kingdom Metazoa; phylum Arthropoda; class Insecta; order Lepidoptera; family Erebidae; genus Euclidia; species Euclidia mi. The sequence goes on from OX123191.2 coordinate 36,076,317, forward strand.
TCTTATGTGTTTTGCTTGATACAATCCATGTCGACCATGCCTTTTCTTGTAATGTGTCGATTAGGATAATATATGACATTTACTAGATTTACAAGACTGCCTCGTTGGTCTCGCGGCATAAATGTGCGCGTGGGATTTCCCAATCCCACGCGCACATTTATGCCGCGGAGATCTCGGGTTCGATTCCCGGGTCGGGCAAAGTGTTATTGGGTTTTTCCGTTAGGAAATTCTCAGTAGCGTCTCGGAGTCTGGTAATGTGCCCGGTACGGCAATAGGCTCGTCCCCTATTACGTGGGACCTGAAAATTCATGGCGAAATGTGGGTGTTAAATCACACCTCTGCCTACCCCTACGGGGATACAGGCGTGAGTCTATAAAAAACAATATGACAGTTACAGTAATTATCATTATGCCTCAAGCATGCGTTATGCCTTATTCTTAATTGTTTACTTTCTCTAGAAAAAATGTGTAATTTGGGGAGAATTATATGAAAGTGATTGTTGTTAATAACAAGCGTAAAGAAAAATACCATGAAAATTAGAAAATAACGCCTCGAAAGAATAAGTGCTACTGAGTACCCATTTGAGACAACAATATATAAGTTCAGTTTAAAAATGCAAGTTTGTGTAATAATTATTTAAAGACTGTCCATCAACTATCGTTCTGACTGCTATGGTCACAAACTTACGGAATTTAAAATGTATAACATGTACATAATAAAGTCTGTTTAATTTTGAACCTATATTGAAACTTTAATCGATATCGATAGCGAATTTGCTCAATCACTATTAAATTCAAAAGTTACGATATTTGTGTTCAGATTGTCTTTAGCCTTAACTGACAAATATAGTGCCATCTTCTTCTGGCAACTCTAATTTGTCATATGAGTGAAGAGTGTAGCTATATTCAATTTGTTCTTAAAAATATCGTTCCTTCCATGCTTTAGTTATGCTTCTGTGATTTTAGTCGCCCCCCCTTGCCCCGCATACCTCACCGCTTTGACAGAATTATTTGTTTGTAGAAATGACAATATTAGGTGTCTAGTAGGCTGTGTTGTTGTTGTGTTGCATCCTTATCCAAAGTTTTGAACGGCAGAAATACATTTATATTTATCTTTTATATCTTTTAACATAAAAATATACATTAATTTATGATCAGCTTTTAACAACTTGATTCAATTTATATATAAAATTAAGTTTTTTCGAGATTTTGACAAAACCAGTTGATAAAGATGTGGCATAAGTGAAATGGAACGTAGCTTAATAAGGAAGTATTATCGGGCACAGATAATATAACAATGCAGCGAATAAAAAATATTTTGATAATGATGCGCCCACGAGTTCTAGAACAACTTTACAACCCAAAACTTTTATTTTTACCTATGCTTCTATAAAATATAATTGTTAGTGAAATCATTACACTAAAAAATAACCTTAATTTTAAAATAAGTTTTATCTCTATACATGTGTAGGTCAAAAATGGCCATTCTTCTTTGCGAAGAGACGAAAAACACTACACTGACCATAGGCATAGGGGTCGGTGGTGGTCGGCCTCTGTACTGACTAATGCCCACCCATCCCAGAATTTTAGTAACAGATTCGGAATTCTACGCCTGAAATCTATGAAATTTCACACCAAAAAGCCGAGAAACCTATACGTATACATAATTCGCTTTAATCATATAGTATTATACCTACAATATATACCGTTTTATTACTTTTGAATACAAAAAAATTGACAATAGGCTCACCCCTTTTACATTGGACCTACAAATTATATTACTCCTCATAGATATTATATTACTTCTCTGCTATATTACTTCCTTCGGGGATACAGGCGTGAGTCTATAAATATAACAAAATATATTGTGCAGGTGACTCAATGAACGCGTTCAACAAGAACTGCGCGGTGGGCATCAAGGCGAACGAGCAGAAGATCAAACAGATCATGAAAGAGTCGCTCATGTTGGTCACCGCTCTCAACCCGCACATCGGATACGACAAGGTACGCGATATACTACCGCTCAAAAGTATTTGCCCACCTTGATTTGAGGATGTTTCATATCAGAATACCCAATAATCGCGCTTTTCCACTTTATGTATCCCTATGCCTGGTGGCGGGGCGGGTTACGTAAACAACGCCATGGGTTCGATTCCCGCTCAAGACAAACATTTGCATGCGTGCACATGGATGTTTGTCTTGGTCTGGGTGTTTTATGTATAACAGACTATAATATGGCCGCAACCACGCTCGCACATTTTTTTATTTTATTGTTTCTGCCCGGAATCGGATTTCTTTTTTGTTTTGTGTGAGTTTGTGGCTGGGAGGTCTCTGGTGTCTGACTTTACAGAATTTCTTTCTTTCTTTCGTAAAGATACTGTCAAACAAAGCTCTGGCATGACTTTTACTGATTGATTGATATTATATACCTACTCAATACTTACAAATGCACTTTCGTATTCCAGGCCGCCACAATCGCCAAGACAGCCCACAAGGAGGGCGGCAACCTAAAGGACACAGCCATCAAGCTAGGCATGCTCACCGCCGAACAGTTCGACCAGTGGGTCAGGCCCGAGAACATGCTCGGCCCCAAGTAGATTACGATGCAAAGGCTATCCCATCGGTCTTATTGAACAGGCGCATTCACTAATTAACTTGTTCCGCGTTGCACTAAGATATAGAATTATACTTCAGTATATCGCGGTCATGTATTATGTACTTGGGTTTTAGTACATCAAGATTTTTAGGGCGGCTATACGGGAATGGTGACCTTTGTTGCGACGAAGGTTTTGTATTGCTCGCCTACGCAACGATTATCGCTTGTATTAGGCGGAACGTACGCTCAAAAGTACTTGTTGATAAACTAAAATCCGAGTCCGAATCCGAACATCTTAGTGAATGCGCGACTTAAGATAAATTAGAAATTACTTGTGCTATGAAGCACCAAACTAGCCGAACTTTCGTATTGTTACCACTCCTGCAGTATTGTTGATACAAAATTGTAACTCGCATTTATGTTACAAGTACGTAATTTATTTATCCAGTGGAGCTGTCCACTCGTTGAAAACGCAGATTTTGATGTATGTTAAATTTATTTTGATGTGTTTTGTTGTTGTTATAATAGTATAAACAAGTTCGGAATATACTTTGGTTTTTAATTACTGTACCCGATTAAAGACTTCTACGTCTTATATGTGGTCTGGTGGTCACGCACGAATCGTCAGCTTTTGAGGACGCAGAAGCGTATTTATCCACTGTGAAACTATTATAAAAAAATCTCAAAATACGTGATCCCGCGACAAATTAGTGCACTCAAGTTTTCGCTAAAAACCAAATTTTTATGTATGTTTACATAACTTATTACGCGCGTCTAAGCTCGTATAAGCGCTATACTGAACTGACACGGTATCACTATCAGGGTAGATTAGCGTATTTTTCTGCGCGTATGTACGCGCGTTACATTACGCGCTTCAAAAAGCCGGGCTTGCCTAAACTGGCATCGCGCCTACATGCGCTTCCAATAACGAGCTTATACGCGCGTTTAAAAAGCTAATCAGAAGCCGCCCATACGCGTCATCGGTTAGGTGTGAACGGTTCGTTCATTGTTAACGACACCCCTGGGATCATCATCATATCAGCCAAACGACGTCCACTGCTGGACATAGGCCTCCCCCAAGTTTCTCCACACAGACCTGTATTGAGCCGCCCGCATCCAACCGCCTCCCGCGATCTTGACGAGATCGTCAGTCCACCTTGCGTGTGCCCTGCCCACTGCCACTTCAGCTTGGCTATCCGGAGAGCTATGTTGGCGACTTTGGTTCTACTGCGGATCTCCTCATTTCTGATTCGATCTCGCAGGCAAACTCCAAGCATAGCTCTCTCCATCGCCCTCTGAGTGACCTTGAGCCTTCTGATAAGGCCCATAGTGAGCGACCACGTCTCTGATCCGTAAGTCATCACTGGCAACACACACTGGTCAAAGACTTTCGTCTTGAGACACTGCGGGATATCGGACGAGAAGATATGTAGTAGCTTCTCGAACGCTGCGCAACCGAGTTGGATTCGACGATTGACCTCCTTCTCGAAGTTGGACCTACCTAATTGGACTACTTGTCCCAGGTAGATATACTTGTCGACAACTTCGAGCGTAGAGTTCCCAACCTGAATAGGAGCAGGTACAACATGGACGTTCGACATGATTTTCGTCTTGTCCATGTTCATCTTAAGACCTACTTGTTGTGAGACTCTACAGAGGCCATCGAGCATTGTGCCTAGGTCTTCCATGGTCTCAGCCATGACTACGATATCGTCTGCGAATCGAAGGTGAGTGATGTACTCGCCGTACCCGCCGCAGTCCAAAAGCTTGAAAACATCCTCCAGCGCAGTGGTAAACAGTTTCGGGGATATGACATCCCCCTGTCTCACCCCTCGCTGGAGTTGAATAGGTTTCGAACTCTGGTCCTGGAGGCGGACTGACATAGTGGCGTTTTCATACAAACACTTCAGCACTTCGATTCGGTAGTCAATCCGGCACCGTTGGAGAGACTGTAGCACCGCCCAGGTTTCGATCGAATCGAAGGCTTTCTCATAGTCCACAAATGCCAAGCATAGGGGCTGGTTATACTCCTCGGACTTCTGTATAACCTGCCGCAGCATATGTATGTGGTCTATGGTACTATAGCCTTTACGGAAACCGGCTTGTTCGGGAGGCTGGAAGTCGTCTAGCTTGCTCTCGAGACGATTCGTGATGACCCTTGAAAACAGCTTGTAGACGTGGCTCAGAAGTGTGATGGGTCTGTAGTTTTTTAAGAGGGTTTTATCCCCCTTCTTAAAGAAAAGCACCACCACACCTCTGTGCCACGCCTGTGGCGTTTTACCCTCGAGAATGACGGAATTAAATAGCTTCCGAAGGGCTTCTCTAGCGGGTGTATCGCCGGCCTTCAGAAGCTCGCTCGTAAATTACGAGTCGTAATTCCGTCATCACCCGGCGCCTTGTTGTTTTTGAGCTGTTTGAGAGCCACACTAATCTCGTGCACGCTGACGTCCGGGATATCTTCGGTATAGTGCCGGGTCAATCCAGCTCTAGGGTCTGACGCTGGAGTACTTGCGGGTTGTTGCGTTGTCGTGTATAGCTGTCCATACCTAGAACCTTTCGATCACCTCCAAGAGCTCAGGCTTGGACGATACGATTCTGCCATCTTCCGTCTTCAGCTTTGTCAGCTGACTCTGCCCACCAAACAGATCCCTCTGGAATACTTTGGATCCCTTATTCTGCTCGATCGCCTCACGAACACATTTTGTGTTGTATTGGCGGAGATCGCGAGTCGGAGACTTATGGCCGGCGCCGACTGACGGCACGGCATGCCGCGGGACGCTGCGTCATACCGAGGCGTCCAATTGACTGGAATTTAGTATCAGTAGCACTTCTTGCTGAAGATGAAGAACGACAAATACAAACTGATATGTCGAAGAGAAAACAATTCTGGATACATTATTTATGAGAACAAGATTTACTAAAAGTGAATTCAGGAACTTATTTACCTACCTCCTGATTACGTTGTGGCACACTGCGGGACGCCGTGGCATGCCGCGGCGTCCCGAAGTATGCCGCGACGTGCCGCGGCGGGCTGCGGTACGATTGTATCGAAACAAAGTAATATGAATCCTAAACTCATTGAAATAAGAATGAAAATGACTAGATCAGTAATAAAATCCTTTGCCATGCCGCGACGTCAGTGCGCGCCGGCCTTTAGAGATCTGTCTGCAGTGGCGGCAGTTTTTAGTGCTGGACATCTAGCATCTTGGGATTTACTTCCGCTAGGTTCGGATGGTTTGACCACCATCTTTCGGTTGACTGTTTGCGCTGGGGGAGATACTATGACGAGTATCTACTCGTCAGAGTAACTCCCCCAGTGGGCGGTGGGGTCGTCATGTCCCGACGCCGTTACCGACACCCCACGGGTGTCGTCAACAAGGAACCGAACGGTTGAATGTTTTGTTATAAATATTTGTCTGTTTTGGCGTTACGCGACGCATTTTCCGTCAGATATGAAACGACCCTAATATGATGTGTCTACGCACAGGAGCGTCTCTCGAGTTCGCGTTTCTCATTGCAATGTATGAAGCTTCGGTAGTGCGGCCGGCGCGCGCGTCTCACACGCGGCGCGTTTGAACTGCGTGACTATATGAAACGCTACTACTAATCTAGTGTAATTGTAAGAGCGCGCGTGTGGCCGGCGCCGGTCAAACGCGTGACTCTGAAACCAGCCAGATGAGGGGCGCAAGTACGGACTGCTACCAGCTGCTAGAGAGGGGGCAAGTTGATATGGAAAATGAGAAATGTATTGAAAAAAGTATAAACTGGGTTTTTTGAGTCTCTCTTGGAGGCAGCCGCCCATGTCTACGCATGCACACAAACCACTTTTTAGGGTTCCGTAGCCAAAATTGTAAAATGGGTGCCTCTCCCCATCTTATTTTTAAAGTAAGAGAGTGACAAATGTAATAAGAATATATGATGTAGTTCCACACCGTAATAAAAAATTCCAATGAAAATTTGTTTGAATGATATATGGTATACCTGAACCTCTACTACGGAACCATTCATCAATAGGGGATCTACGTGTTTTCGAACTTGCACAAGTCTTGATAATGGCGCCCTCTCCCAACAGTTTCCAGCCAGTTCAAATTTTGTCGTGACATGATGTAGTCGCCCCCATGACGCTGCCGCCCGGGGCAAGTGCCCCGGTTAGCCCTCCCCCCGTAGATCCGCCACTGCCTTACATGGGCGAGTCCGATTCGCTCTTTTTCAATTATTAAAGTTTAAATCCAAGGTACAATGTAAAACAAATAAAACTTCAAATTGAATGCTTCAACTACATTATAATTGGCGATAATAATGATCTGTGCACCTGCCTTAATACACAAACAATAAATTACAACTTTGGTAAACAATTTATCACGTCTGATTCATTTTCAGATCTTTGGAATGTAACGATTTCAGTGCAGGATGAGGTAAACAATTACAAGAATATGTACATAGTCCGACTTATAACTAGACAAACAAGGTGATTCGTTTCTTTGCCTTTCGTATAAGTGCTTACACACTGAGTTTAGAGGTGGATGCAAGAGGTTCTAATGGGCTAGATCAAAGTGGTCGGTAACGACCGCTAGAAGGCGCTTTTAAACAAAAAAAGATTTCTTTCCAATCGACGAATTTAATTATTGGGAACTGTAATATATAAAAAATAATAGTGTGTTTGGTTTACATAACCTATATATATCAAAATAGTTAATATAAATGGTGTGTATGATGTACACAACCTAAATAGAGAATAGAAATGAAACCAGTTGGTGGAATTAACAGATGTTTATTACATTATCTTTGTACCTATCTTAGAAATTTATAGAGAATCGCATCAATTACAAACTAATAGTAAAATTAAACATAATTTCGGGCGCCAGATGCGAATCTTAAAATAAATAAAGTTAAACTGAATAGCCAGATAATCAGTGGTAGCACAAAGGAATTTTCATCTCAAAGGAGAGTGTATTTTAGCTGAATTCGAAAGTAATCGAGGCTATGGTGTTTGAATTCGAGGCGGCGTCCTTAATTATGTTTAATTTTAATATTAATTTAATTTAATTTATAAGTGATGCGATTCTCTATAAATATTCTAAGATACAAAGACAATGTAATAAACATCTGTTAATTCCACAAACTAGTTTCATTTATATTCTCTATTTTGTTATAGGTAGATTGTGTACACTACACACACCTTTATTTTTATTTTTTATATTACAGAACAAAGCATATTATTTGCTACATCTTGACAACAAAATCTTACTTTGACTTGGCCGCTTCACAGACATGAGAAACGCCTAGTTTTAGATGGTACTTTTATCTCGGTGGTGGTTTGGTCAGTGGCGTGTCAAAGATTTTGTTTCGAGAGGGGCTCATTTTGGTTTTGGTTGGCTTGAACCTGGTGAGGAAGGTTTTATCCAGAAAGACTAAAACGTAATAGAAAACGGATATGTGGGGATATTGAGCACCAAGCCTCTACCCATGGTTCTTTAATTATGTACTCAATATTAATTGGTTCAGGATTGACCTTCAGAAAATGACTAGCAGACTGCAATAGTTAAAAGCTTATCAGAGAAACATAAAACAATTTGTATTAATTTAACAGGAAACCTTGTGCCCGATACTCAGCGTGGAAGCACTATAGGCCAAGGCTACCTACCCACTCATTTATTGCACATTGATATTGCAAGACTCATATTATTTATAGTACAATATTGCAGTAACACAGTACTGATAAAGTATACAAAATACATGTAATGACTTTAGTGACTAATTTAGATAATCAATGGACTAGATTTTAAACTACAATAAATGCATATGGCATGATCTGATATTGTGGAAGGCATCATAAGCCTGCTTCCAAATATGCAACAAGATTATATTTACAAAATATATTTATAAGACATATACGAGATATTCTATATAGTCAGTGATAGTACTATTATAGAACACTATACATAATAGAATGCAATTATAATATCAGATCTGTATAATGATTTCTTTTTATATAAGTATGATATACACAACTCCAGTAGCAGTTATCAGCTTAACGCTTTGAATGTCAGTAAACTCTTATATGTGAACAAATAAACTTCTAATTGCCTCGTTTGCTGTCCTTCAAAGGGAAAAACTGCAATGATAGCCTTCCTTCCAACTGCAAGTAAGTTTACTGACAAAATACCTATTAATATTAGCTTTTCCAGAGAGACATGTTAACTCCAAATTATAGAAGTAATCTAACTTGCCACTGGGTAACACACACAATTTAAGTTGAACTGGCACTTTAAATAAAATATTACTTATTTAGGTAAGTACAGAAATTCAAAAATATCAGCAACAATTAAACTTAACCATTTTATGAAAACCATCAACCAAAATATAACAAAATTGGATCAAGTTCAAATACTTAGTGGAATGAAGACTATGAAGAGCAAAATCTGTAGATATCAACTCCGCTGATATGAAAATCATAATTAAAGTTAACTTAATGGTCTAAATGAGGTAAATTGGTATGAGAGTTCAGTATATTCCAGATTACATATTATTATACACTTTACAATAAAATTATGATCAGTTCACATACATAAATATGAATAAAGTTACCTTGCTGCATACTTGAAGGACAGTATTGAATTATACATTATGTATAAAATTGTACTCTTACTTACATACACAAATAATTACATAAATACATCTTTGATATTTTGAAATTGTTTTACAGCAAGATCGACAGTCAATTCAAAGTTGTATGGTGTTAAGCGGTCTAAGCTCTGTAATGCATCCTGAAAACCTGTGTTTACAACATAACTTGTGGAAGAATAATAAGCATCTATCAAAGACCTGCTTTTTAATATGATATTCAACCAAACAACAAGTTTATGTGCATTCAATGCAGCACATATAAATGCCTTGAAATGAGCATCGTAACTTCTCTTATAAGGTGTGTGAGATGCCACAATACTGCCAATAGCACTTAATAAACTTTGCTTATTTGTGATAGCAGTACCACCAACAATGTCCAAATTAAAGCTTTGACTCAATTTCCTTGCTGGTGTAGAGTTGAATCGGTCACCATCATTCAAATCATAGTACCGTAAAATTAATTCCCAGATATGTGTAGCTTGTGCAGTGGAGGACCGTCGGACAGGAAAGCACCCTATGATGGGTACAAGAGAGCTTGATTCAGGGCCGGTAAGACCGTGATGTAGGAGGTCTCTTAAATTAATAGCTAAATGTCTTCTTACCGCAGTTGTAAGTGGTGCATCGTTTATGACAACACCACCTTCTTCAGATTCACTATCATAGCTGTCAATCATTGTGTGTGAAGGCCTTTCTCTAGATACTAGGTGCAACACAGCATCAACAGACATTTCAAGTTTAGCCCGTAGATTACCCCAATGAGTCACAATAGTTGAAGACTTGCCTTCGTATCGCCTATTTGCATTGGGCGAGCAACCAAATTGTGATACAGTGAAAATTTGTATTAATGTTGATGCCTTTCTCATTAAATTTATAGTTTCAGCCCTCAAATCATCATTGCCTTTACTTCTAAAAGTTTTCTCAAATTTCTCTGATTTACCAATATTTTTAGCTTCAGGAGTTGTTTTGTTATTCTTCAGTTCCTCATTTTTCATTAGTTTGATGAATTTCTGCATGTCCTCTATGTGTGCCTGCAGTTTACTTATAATTTCATCTTTTGATAGTTGCCTGTCTGCATACTGACGCACAGCACAGTTAATCTGATGTCTTAGTTCTTCAGCAGTGAGTGGTTGAGTGCATCCTTCTTCTAGACTTCGGTCGATTTCAGTGCGTAAGTGTTCAATCAACGTCCTGTGTTTACTGTCGCCAGTCGGTCGAGGGTTCGCAGCGAATCTTTCCAGCTCTTTTAACTGAACTTTCAGTCTCTCGATGAACTGCGCTTGTTTTGTCCGTTGCCGCCGGATTTTACGTTCCAATTCAACACATTCGCTACATGTCGCATCACCTGAACTTCCTTGAGGCGCAGCCCTCGAGTCAGGCACTCCACGGGATGTGAATTCTTCAAGGGCTTTCAGCATTGCATCTTTTTCCTCCGGCGGGGCTTTCAAAATTTGTCTTAAACGAAACTCAACTTGTGCTAGATGGGACGTTAAAGAGAACACTGAGGATGATAAAATTTCCTGTTCCTCTTCTAAAGCATGCAGCCTGTCTCCTTGTGCTTGCTCCGAGTTGTTTTCGTCGCATAGAGTCTCCTTGGGCGCTCCCAAGGGCTCACACCGTGGTTCTTGCCAAATAGGATATTCATTTTCGTCGTATTCACCGGCAGTGTCCATTTTCAGACGTTGTTGTTTGCAATTTACTACACAGGAAACATAAATCTACACATATTTCATTGATTTTTCATAAAACACTGAAAAAAGCCTGAAATGAAAACTAAAGAGACGTCACAAAGGAAATGTCAAATGTCATTTTCTTTTGACGTCATTACGTTACAACTTGCGATTGCGAATCGAGTAGGTAGCTTGATTGAATGAATAAAATTTTGAAAAAGTGCTTTGCCTTAAAAATTAATCATTTTTAAGATTCTCTTAGTTTCAGATTTGAGTAGAGTTTAATTTTAAAGAAATATGGAATTGAATATATTGTAATTTGTGGATAACCCCTATTCGTGTAAGTAATGCCATCTATTGGATAAGTTATTACATTATAAAGCTTAACGATAAGTTTCGTGCAAAGTTACAGCTTTGTAGGTATTTCGATAGGGGGCACACTAAACAGCTTCAGACTCCATGCTCCTTTAGACTTTCTTGAGACCTTATATCTTATTCCGGGGTCACGGACTCGTAGTCCTTAAATTATATAACCGAGTCCTGACCCGGACGTATCTTTTTCAGATTCGAACAATTTCCATACATGTTTTAAAGCGCTGCCTAGCGGTCTCGTGCGGTCTCACCAAGGGTCTCACTGTAAGGTTTAGTTATAAGCAAATCAGTAGATGGGCATTTTCGTCAGAACATGTACAAAATTTCAAAAATGCATGATTGGACCAAATCTTTAGCAAATAATATAATTTTTATGAATTTGCATGCTCGTTTTTATAATCTTTGATTTAAGGACGCGTTTACGCTTGTATCAGAAAACCACATATTTCCGGTACATTTTACGACAATTTTAGATAATAACTAATAAAACTAATGATTACGATAAATTTATTACTTTTTTATCTATAAATCAATTTGAAAATAAATAAAAAATATTTAATTAATATTAATGTAAAATCGATTCGAAACGGCCTCTTAAATAAAAAATAGGCATATACTGCTATTTTTGGGTACAATTTTCTCTCTATTTTAACATTTATTTAGATTTTCAAAGATAGAATAGGGTAGTAAATATAGTCAACTAAAAAACAATTAGATTTTTTTTTCAAAATATTGTAAATTGACTCAAAAAAAGCAAAAAATCATCTTACATTTTTCTTCTATTTTGTTCGCATACGTGTGTCTTAATGTGTGGCAATAAGGTTCGTTTTATTTAGCCACTTTCTTGATTTATATATCCAAATTCTGCAACGAGATCTCAGTCTGCGCTTGAGCGCCGTCGGGAGTGGACTCTATGTCGCTTGTCGCTGCAGCCCGAAGACGAAAAAAGCAATATACGAATACAAAATATTCGCTAAAATCAATTTGATACTTCTCGTATTCTGTGCGAATTACGTACAAGTAAATTTCTTTTGTATAAATGGACATTATTACTTTATTTTCTCCGTTATGTTGAGTCAGGATATATTTCGGTATTTAGATATTATTTTGTTTCTTGCGTTGAAATCTGGTAAGATTATCTGGACTGATGGTATACCATCCCGTTCAAGTGTTGCGACTGGAACTCATAAAAGAGTAGACCTAGTTATGCCAGGTTGGGGCTCATTTTATTTGTTTTGGTGAGACCCTACCACTGGTACTAGTGAAGTAACCTTCCAAGGTTATTCGATGAGTCTTGCTGGTACTCATATGTGAGTAAAGCTACGCATGCCAAGTTTGGGCTCATTTGTTTGTACATAAGAGACCCTACCACTGCAACTTATAAAGTAACCTTCCAGGGTTATTCGATGACTCTTACTGGTACTCATATGTGAGTAGAGCTAGGCATGCCGAGTTTGGGCTCATTTTGTTTGTACATAACAGACCCTACCACTGGAACTTATGAAGTAACCTTCCAGGGTTATTCAATGACTCTTGCTAGTACTCACGTGTTAGTAGAGCTAGGCATGCCGAGTTTGGGCTCATTTTGTTTGTACATAAGAGACCCTACCACTGGAACTTATGAAGTAACCTTCCAGGGTTATTCAATGACTCTTGCTGGTACTCATGTGTGAGTAAAGCTAGGCATGCCGAGTTTGGGTTCATTTTGTTTGTACATAAGTGACCCTACCACTGGAACTTACGAAGTAACCTTCCAGGGTTATTCAATGACTCTTACTGGTACTCATATGTCAGTACAGCTAGGCATGCCGAGTTTGGGTTCATTTTGTTGGTACATAAGTGACCCTACCACTGGAACTTATAAAGTAACCTTCCAGGGTTATTCGATGACTCTTGCTGGTACTCATATGTGAGTAGAGCTAGGCATGCCGAGTTTGGGCTTATTTTGTTTGTACATAAGAGACCCTACCACTGGAACTTATGAAGTAACCTTCCAGGGTTATTCAATTACTCTTACTGGTACTCATATGTCAGTACAGCTAGGCATGCCGAGTTTGGGTTCATTTTGTTTGTACATAAGTGACCCTACCACTGGAACTTATTAAGTAACCTGCCAGGGTTATTCGATGACTCTTGCTGGTACTCATATGTGAGTAGAGCTAGGCATGCCGAGTTTGGGCTCATTTTGTTTGTACATAAGAGACCCTACCACTAGAACTTATGAAGTAACCTTCCAGGGTTATTCAATGACTCTTACTGGTACTCATATGTCAGTACAGCTAGGCATGCCGAGTTTGGGTTCATTTTGTTTGTACATAAGTGACCTACCACTGGAACTTATAAAGTTACCTTCCAGGGTTATTCGATGACTCTTGCTGGTACTCATATGTGAGTAGAGCTAGGCATGCCGAGTTTGGGCTCATTTTGTTTGTACATAAGAGACCCTACCACTGGAACTTATGAAGTAACCTTCCAGGGTTATTCAATGACTCTTACTGGTACTCATATGTCAGTAGAGCTAGGCATGCCGAGTTTGGGTTCATTTTGTTTGTACATAAGTAACCCTACCACTGGAACTTATGAAGTAACCTTCCAGGGTTATTCGATGACTATTGCTGGTTCTTATATGTGAGTAGAGCTAGGCATGCCGAGTTTGGGCTCATTTTGTTTGTACATAAGAGACCCAACCACTGCAACTTATGAAGTAACCTTCCAGGGTTATTCGATGACTATTGCTGGTTCTTATATGTGAGTAAAGCTAGGCATGCCGAGTTTGGGCTCATTTTCTTTGTACATAAGAGACCCAACCACTGCAACTTATGAAGTAACCTTCCAGGGTTATTCGATGACTATTGCTGGTTCTTATATGTGAGTAGAGCTAGGCATGCCGAGTTTGGGCTCATTTTGTTTGTACATAAGAGACCCTACCACTGGAACTTATGAAGTAACCAACGTTACTTCATAAGTTCCAGTGGTAGGGTCTTATGAAGTAACCAACGTTACTTCAAAAGTTCCAGTGGTAGGGCTCTTATGTACAAACAAAATGAGCCCAAACTCGGCATGCCTAGCTCTACTCACATATGAGTACCAGCAAGAGTCATCGAATAACCCTGGAAGGTTACTTCATAAGTTCCAGTGGTAGGGTCTCTTATGTACAAACAAAATGAGCCCAAACTCGGCATGTCTAGCTCTACTCACATATGAGTACCAGCAAGAGTCATCGAATAACCCTGGAAGGTTACTTTATAAGTTCCAGTGGTAGGGTCACTTATGTACCAACAAAATGAACCCAAACTCGGCATGCCTAGCTCTACTCACATATGAGTACCAGCAAGAGTCATCGAATAACCCTGGAAGGTTACTTCATAAGTTCCAGTAGTAGGGTCACTTATGTACAAACAAAATGAGCCCAAACTCGGCATGCCTAGCTCTACTCACATATGAGTACCAGCAGGAGTCATCGAATAACCCTGGATGGTTACTTCATAAGTTCCAGTGGTAGGGTCACTTATGTACAAACAAAATGAGCCCAAACTCGTCATGCCTAGCTCTACTCACATATGAGAACCAGCAAGAGTCATTGAATAACCCTGGCAGGTTACTTCATAAGTTCCAGTGGTAGGGTCTTTTATGTACAATCAAAATGAGCCCAAACTCGGCATGCCTTGCTTTACTCACATATGAGTACCAGCAAGAGTCATCGAATAACCCTGAAAGGTTACTTCATAAGTTCCAGTGGTAGGGTCTCTTATGTACAAACAAAATGAGCCCAAACTCGGCATGCCTAGCTCTACTCACACATGAGTACCAGCAAGAGTCATTGAATAACCCTGGTAGGTTACTTCATAAGTTCCTGTGGTAGGGTATCTTATGTACAAACAAAATGAGCCCAAACTCGGCATGCCTAGCTCTACTCACATATGAGTACCAGCAAGAGTCATCTAATAACCCTGGAAGATTACTTCATAAGTTCCAGTGGTAGGGTCTCTTATGTACAAACAAAGTGAGCCCAAACTCGGCATGCCTAGCTCTACTCACATAAGAGTACCAGTAAGACTCATCGAATAACCTTGGAAGGTTACTTCACTAGTACCAGTGGTAGGGTCTCACTAAAACAAAATAAATGAGCCCCAACCTGGCATAACTAGGTCTACTCTTTTATGAGTTCCAGTCGCAACACTTGAATGGGATGGTATACCATCAGTCCACATAATCTTACCAGATTTCAACGCAAGAAACAAAATAATATCTAAATACCGAAATATATCCTGAATCAACATAATGGAAAAAATAAAGTAATAATGTCCATTTAGGTATATAAAAATAAGAAACTTATTTGTACGTAATTCGCACAGCCTAACACATAGATACATATCACAAAAAATTCTAAGTCTCAAAGTTATTTAGTTGAACTACATTTCCGCAAGTTACCGTACGTAGTACGTACTGTTGCCGCCGTGTCGCTGTAGTGACGCGATTTTGTACCTACTAATTTTGTAAACGCGTCCTTAATACTGATGAATTTCAGTTACTTTTATTTTAATTGAATTAAAAGGAATTTAGTGCAGTTAATTTTGTCATGTTCGTTACTCATAAAAGAACTGTTGATAAAATAAAACGAAATGTTCGTTTGACATTTTAATTATTTCAATAATTTGTATTAGAGATGGGCCGAGTACTCGGTTGATACTCGGTACTCGGCGTACTCGGCGGGTTTTTTGATACTCGTACTCGGCCAAATAACTCGGTTTAAATGCCAAGTATACAATTTGTTTAAGAAAAGCAGTATATTTAGGTAGATATAATAAAAACAACAGTGTAAATCAAAAAGTATTTATTACTAATTTAATAAGTCTTTGTCAATCTCAGTTCATAAAATCAAAATTATGCTAATTAATGAGTAGAAATGAGACAAATTAAGAAAACAGTAAGAAAAATAATCAATATTTAAAATTTAATAAAGGTAAGTTATGATGCAGGAACACAAGGCTCTCTGCACGTTCTGGTAACAGCCTGTTCCTCTTTTCTTCGTAGACATTATCAGCCTCCAAAAACAATCGCTCGCTATACACTGTGCTTGCAGGTGCACATAGAAATACTCTTGCTAAACGTGCCAGCCTATACCTTGTTTGGTGCCCTGTCCACCACTCGACTCCAGTTTTTTGCCAATAAATTTTCTTTTAAATAGCCTAAGACTATAGAATAAAAGGCAGACAGAGCGCGCGGAATACTTGCGTGAGGCCACTAAAGCAAATACAAAATTGAAAAGCGAATACAAACTCGACTCAGTGCGCTGCGAAGCATCGCACAGTTCACACGCCACGATCGATCCAGCTTTTAAATTCATAAAATGCCGTCCTGCGTTTTTAAACATTGTAAAAGTTGTTTCTAAAAGCAAATACGGGAAGAT
This sequence comes from Euclidia mi, assembly GCA_944739405.2. Lineage (NCBI taxonomy): Eukaryota > Metazoa > Arthropoda > Insecta > Lepidoptera > Erebidae > Euclidia > Euclidia mi. The sequence goes on from OX123191.2 coordinate 36,092,988, forward strand.
GGAATATATTCTTACAGATAACTATGGATTATTTGACCGTTTTATAATATTATTTCGATAAAATTCGTATTTCTGCAGAAAATATGTAAGTGTTGCCAGTTTACGTCGACACCGTTTTCCCTGAATTAGGGAAAATGCACTTGTCAATTGATTATGTAGGTAATAATGATTGTCATGTTAATGAAAAATACATTAACGTATTGTAAAAGTATATTGTAGATTATATTTTTTCTTATAAATATACTAATAGGATTTCCATTAGTATATAATACATTGTTTTGAGTTCGATCCCCAAACGATCCAAATATTCGTGTACACGCGGCTACTTGTCAAGCTATACACTTTGACCTTTGTACCGTTGTTAGACCTTTGTACCGTTCTTATGGCGTAGGGAATAAGTATCAAAATCGTACTTCGACTATTTAGCTTGACTTGGCGCCGTGTGTACATTAAATACAGAAACAGAAATTATTGATTGTAGCCATTATTTATTTTTAATTGCAATTTTTTTGGTTACGATTTATGATTATGATATTCATAATTTATTGTATGCATGACAAAATGTTTTTAGCTAATTAATATTTATGACGCAAGCCTATCTATTTATTTCTCAATTTACGAATAAAATTAGTTAAAACTTAACTCGGAGCCTACATTTTTTAAGAAATGTATTTATAAAAGCATACTTTAATGGTATCTTTTATTTGAATAATTTTCACAACAGCATTACATATTAAAAGCATTAATTACATCTATGGTAAATTCTTCAAAACCACAAACGAATATAAAATATTACCTATGTAATATTTTTATATTCGTTTGCAAAAACTATATGCAAAATAGTGGGAAATTATTCATAATCTGGCAACTTTACACACACATAGACGCGCGTGTCCGTACAGTGCCAGTCGCCAAATGTCACGCACACATAGCTGTCAACGTGCCTCACTTAGTTGGACGAATACGCTACATCTGGTTCTTGTTTCATCTGTGTAAATAGCAATCTAATTCTAAAGCAATGGTTCTTTTAGGATCATCGCGCTCTAGTGACTGGGTGGAAGCTAATTCTTCGAAGCGATTCCAAATAAAGATGCATGATAATCGTTCAGACTCGTTTTCTTCACTGCTGCTAGCACTCTCTGAAATGTCACTTCTTTTTACTGATTCTAAAAATAGCGTATTCTTTATTAGTTCATACGTTCATACATAGTTTTCTGGATAAAAAAACCGCATCCTGAATCAAGGGTCTAGCAAGGTTACCAAAGTATAATATTTGTCTTTTTCTAACCCTTGAAAGCGGCCCTCTCGGCCGGCGCGAACCTGTTTGTACTTCTTTACGCGCGCGAAATGGGAATTTGATTGAACCGAGTTACTCGGCCGAGTACTCGGTTGAAAAAAAACTGAGCCGAGTATAACTCGGTACTCGTTACTCGGCAAAAGTGTTACTCGGCGCATCTCTAATTTGTATCTATGATGTTAGTCAATTAATAATGAAAATCTGTTTTATAGCAAAATATTTAATTAACAATTTGCAATAAATGCGTCCTTACCGTTACTTATTGTTGGATCACAATATTTCACTTTAATGTATTCAAAAAATTCCTGTACGTAAAAATCCAATTTTTTGTTGATTAGTATTTACTAAGCTATTAATTCTATACATACAGAAATAAGTTGGAACATCTTAATAAAAAAAGGGGAAATAATTAACAATTACAGTAAACTTTCGTAAGGGACAGTAACGTTACCTGACCTACCCGTAACAAACAGGACACAGTAAAGTTGAGATCACACTTCGACATTTTAGAAGTAACTAATATAATAAGCAAAAAATATTTTTGCTTTTTATTATCTAACATAGCATAATATCTAGTAGTGTTAGCCTGCAAAAAACGAAATAAACGATTTCTTTAATTTTGACAAAACAAAAACATAAAAAGTTCTAGTTTGCAACAGCTTAATTTAATAAACTTCTGAAAATAACGTACATTATATAGTTATCAGCTCTTTAATTTAAAACTTTGGGTTTTCTATAAATTCATAAAAATAAACTTCCATCAAGCTGTGGCTTCGAAAAATAATAGTCATGTAACAATCAAGTCAATAACAGACAAACAGTCGCTACTTTAATTTTATTATCTTGGCAAGATATCAGTACAAAATACAGTTTAAATCATTTGGTTTGTCCGATTGGTTTAAAAAAAACATCCTAGATTATTACACCATTCGAAAGTGTCGCCAATAAGCACAGATGAGACAAGTATCAGATATAGCGTATTCGTCCAACTAAGCGTGGCACGTTGACAGCTATGTGTGCGTGACCTTTGGCGACTGGCACTGTACGGACACGCGCGTCTATGTGTGTGAAGTTGCCAGATTATGAATAATCTCCCAGTATTTTGCATATAGTTATGTAATATTCTTATATTCATTTGCGGTTTTGAAGAATTTACCATGGATTTAATTAATGCTTTTATAAATACATTTCTTAAATGTAGGTACCGAGTTAAGTTTTAACTACTTCGTAAATCTGTATATATAAAATCCTTGCGTTACTGACTGACTGACAGACAAGCTACAGCTGAAACTACTCGGCGCATGAAGCTGAAATTTAGCATGTATGTTTCTTGGGAACCGTAGAGGTGCACTAAGACGGGATTTCTCGAAATTCCCACGGGATCGGGCAAAACGAGAAATACGAAAATATGTGCGTGCGAAGCCGCTGGCGTCGATTAGTTGAGAACTAAATAGTATGTATGTATACACGGCACCAAGTCAAGCTAAACAGTTTCTGTACCATATTGATACTTATTCCCTACGCCATAAGTATGTATGTACACACGGCGCCAAGTCAAGCTAAACAGTTGCTGTACGATTTTGATACTTATTCCCTACGCCATAAGCATGTATGTACACACGGCGCCAAGTCAAGCTAAACAGTTGCTGTACGATTTTGATACTTATTCCCTACGCCATAAGTATGTATGTACACACGGCGCCAAGTCAAGCTAAACAGTTGCTGTACGATTTTGATACTTATTCCCTACGCCATAAGTATGTATGTACACACGGCACCAAGTCAAGCTAAACAGTTGCTGTACGATTTTGATACTTATTCCCTACGCCATGAGTATGTATGTACACACGGCGCCAAGTCAAGCTAAACAGTTGCTGTACGATTTTGATACTTATTCCCTACGCCATAAGTATGTATGTACACACGGCACCAAGTCAAGCTAAACATTTGCTGTACGATTTTGATACTTATTCTTTACGCAATAAAAACGGTGCAAAGGTCAAAGTGTATAAGCTTGACGAGTAGCAGGGTGTACACGAATATTTGGATCGTTTGGGGATCGAACTCAAAACAATATTATGTAAGGTATATACTTATGGAAATTGAAATTCTATTACTATATTTATGAGAAAGAAGATATATCTACAATATACTTTTATAATACGTTAATGTATTTTTCATTAACATGACAATCATTATCACATAATCAATTGACAAGTGCATTTTCCCTAATTCAGGCAGAAAGGCGTCGACAAAAACTGGCAACACTTACATATTTCTTGCACAAATACGAATTTTATCGAAATTAAATTAGGAAACAGTCAAATTATCAATAGTTACCTGTGAAAAGATATTCTATTTTCCTGTTTTTGTTTTTAGGAACAACTTTTACAGTGTTTAAGAACACAAGACGGCATTTTGAGAATTTAAAAGTTGAAGTGATCGTGACGCGTGAACTGTACGATGTTTCGTAGCGCACTGAGACGAGTTTGTATTCGCTTTTCAATTTTGTATTTGCTTTAGTGGCCGCACGCAACAGTGCCGCGCGTTCCATCTGATAATTCTCTCATCTGTGCCAATAAGGTTCAAATTCTGGCAAGTAATAACATATGGCAAACTAACGGAAAGTGCTCATTTTTAACGAAACATCATCATCATCCTTAGTAGCGATACCAGCGACACTTTCGAATGGAGTAATAAACAGAGAGTGTTATTTTTTAAATCACATTAATAATGATAACTATTTGATACGATTCATTTAAATTAGAATTATTTCGTTGATTCAAAATCCATCAAACACCCAACGTGGCACCATGGGCACTTAGCTTCTTGTGTGTAGCAACTTTATGCGGTCATGTTCGTTACTTTTTTGGTCCGGCTTATACGTTACCTTTCGTATGGTATCAGACAGGACGTAACGGAATCACAATACTTAGCAAAACTTTATTAATAATCAAAAATGTTGTTTTGTTTTCTTATAATGAATAATGTATCTTGCTGTAGAATTAACTAACCTGTATGGTACAATACATTTCAAACTGAGGGTGATAGTGATTGTTTGGTAAAATCGTGATTACTTACCGGACAATCGGATAGGAAAACGAGGGATCGCCTGCTGTAAAGCTCCGGCCGGCTCCTGACACGACGCTAAAATGGCCGACAGCGAATGACGGCTTCGACTTTGGTGTTACCATTTTAATAAAACACAACGTAATATATAGAAAATATTTTAAATTGCTTAAACTTCGGTAACAATGCAGCACATGTCCGTTATCAATAAAACGATGGGACAATATTTAAAATTAGAAAATAAATTATAACTAAGATATAAAACTGCATTAATGTGTTTTTTATTAAATAGAAATTTATTTTGCCATAGAAAAGTTAGAAATTATAAAGCATTTATAGAAAAAATAATCGAAATTGGCAAATCAAAAGTAGTTTAGTAGAAATGGGACAGTACTGTATAGAATATTTGACAAACTTTGAAATTAATTTTCATGTCTTTTAATCAATAAATGTTATATTTTATGTATGATAAACGAATGTCCGGAAGGTCGTTCAAATATATACAAGAAGTTGCAGTTATTAAAGATGCATTGACTTCAGTTAAAAAAAAATAAACATGGGACAACCAAAATTTCAGGATGTACCTAGGTACATGTTTTTATGAAAATGCCCAGATACAAAAGACAGCATGGCAGCATTAGTACCAAAGAGGTTGGACGTGCCTTAGGTTATATTTCTTTGATTAGTACCTAATAATTCTGTAGCAAAAGGTAGTAAGCATCTGTGGTAGTAAGCATAGATTATACCTACAGAATACAGATATACTAGTGTAATAAGGCAAAATGCAAACTATTTTATTCATATTTTGTCTAGTGTGTGTTGTCTTGGGTAGAGATAATAATTACCTATTACCGTGGTAGTAATAGGTCCTTATTGTGCCAATGGCACATTACCGTGTCAGTCGAGAGGCATACTCGCGCTTCATGTTGTAGACTCAGATCACTCAGATTAAGTAAATTACTTGATCAGAGGTTGTACCTAGATAGTTATATACGACACTAGGTCATCTCTGATTTACTAAATGTTCATTAGGTAGGTATCTATATACCGTATATACCCGGGTAGTGCTTGTTTCGTGATTATTTGCAGATTAGGTACCTGTTTACTTACAATTGCAAGTTGATAATTTCTGACTGCCTCGTTGGTCTCAATTGTCTAAATGTGCGCGTGGGATTGAGAGGTCTCGGGTTCGATCCTCGGGTCGGGCAAAGTGTTATTGGGTTTTTCTGTTAGGAAATTCTCAGTAGCAGCACGGAGTCTGGTAATGTGCCCGGTACGGCAATAGGCTAGCCACCTGTTACGTGGGACCGAAAAATTTATGGCAAAACGTGGGTGTAATATTACACCTCTGCCTACTCCTTCAGGGATACAGGCGTAAGTCTATAAAAAAAAACAGCCAACTAATTTCCAATTGAGAACAACCATTATACAATTTTCCTACCTAAAAGCACACTATGAGTCCTATAACTAGTCGGGATACCGTACGCTATCGAAACAAGCCATTTAATTAATTGCCCGGTAGAAAATAGGTCATTAGGAAAATGTTCCGTTCGTCGCAATATCCGCGCTTGGCTATCATAATGAACACAATAGGGGCGGCATTACTTTGTATTCATATCGTGTGGCTTTTGTTGACATGAATTTTGTTTGCTTGGGCCAACGTGTTATACTAGATTATGGTTACTACAAATGACGTTGGACAATTTGGAATTTGCCTATTACAGTGTTACTATGAATTTATGAATATGATAGGTAGGTAACCTACCCGTGTATTTACATACATACATACATAGTCTCACGCCTATAACCCCGAAGAGGTAGGCAGAGGTGTATTTCTACACCCACTTTTCGCCAGATATAATTTAGTCCCACGTAATAAGGGGCGAGCATTGAATTATTACCTACAGAAAGTCAGTATTCAAACAACGCGAGCTCAGAAGCTAAGCCGAAAATTCGCTATGTGTGCGGGACTGTGCTGTGCTGTGTTTACTTGCTGCATCACGCACACAGACGCCATTATAGAGTTGCCAGTAACAACGTCTTTCCCCTAAAAATAGGGTAAATTCATAATTTTTGCATGAATATTTAGGTAATAGGCTTGTGTCCACTAAGAATAAATCGGTTTGATTGTAGTATCTATAGATTCATTATGATTTTCAGATGCCAATAAAATTTATTATTTATTAAGAGAAGGTAAGATTAATGTTATTTTAGGATTCTAAAACTAAAAATAATGTACCTATTTATTCTTGTTATTGGTGTGCACACCAATCAGAGAGCATTACGTCAAACAGTACGTCCGCCATTCACGTTGTTGACGTTTTAGTAGTAAATACAACTAAATTGTCAAAGTTTCTACCTGTCAAATCAAATATAACAAAATAAAAGTGGGTACATCAGACCACACTTCTTGTAATATCACTCAACCGCCATGATGGTTTACAGCGTTTTCGTGTCAAATTCAAAAAGCTTTTTAAAAGGCGTAATTAGTAATGTTGCTGATTGATTTTTGAAGAAAAAATCAGGTATTACAGTTTAACATCTAATAAAGGAACAAATCAATCGCTAATTACATTTTAGGACACCAGCTTATTGTATATTATAAATTCTAAAGCCACACTTTCTGCTTTTTAAGTTTTTACGACTGACTAACGATGGCTAAATCAATCTTGACGAAACTTTATGCGCTCAAACGTAAGCACTAACAAGTGCCGAGTGATTTCCTAGTTAAATGCTCTCACTACATAAAAGTATTTAAGTATGCTTGTGAGAAAAAAATAACAAAAATCAACAGCGTGTACTATGGCGCTATGGTTACCAAAAAAAGGCGACAAGTTTAAAAATCTTAATATATAAAATCCTTGCGTTACTGACTGACTGACAGACACGCTACAGCCGAAACTATTGGGCGCAGGAAGCTGAAATTTGGCATGTATGTTCCTTGGGGACCGTAGGGGTGCACTAAGAAAGGATTTCCCGAAATTCCCATGGGATCGGGCAAAACGGGTAAATAAAAATAAAAAAGCAGGCGTAGCTGCTGGCGTCCTCTAGTTATAATATAATTCGGTTGGTAAGGTCATTCGTTCAACAACGAAGTTAGTTACGCGTACCTACATAACAAGACAATACTAGACTTTAGATAGAAGCCTTTCAATACAAAAACAGAAAAATCTAGTGCTTTGAGACGATGTCGTCTTAGCCGAGCTTGACGTGACAAATTTGTCGTAACCAATCGGTTATGTACCAGCCAGCGGTGTTTGAAATGTAACTACCTAATTCTTTTTCTTTATTATTACTGTCAATAGAATAAATTTTGGTAAGGAATGTGTTAATTAAACTGGGACAATTTCACATCCAACTAGCAACACTCCGCTCGTACTTAGATTTAGTTATTATGATTCACTGTATTTGAATTATTAGACAATCTACGTAATAAAATAGATGTCTGACCGGTGGAATGATACTCCAGCAACCTTATAATCTTTTTCTGAAGCATTGTGGCACAAAAACACTGTACAATATGTCATAATTTCGATTATTTTGCGGGAGATGCTTACGCTACCGTGCGACTCGGACCACAGACACAGACAACGCGGCCGCCGATTGGGTCAGATTCTGACCCAAATGAACGGCGCCTGTTACGTGCGCGTACTTGGTTTCTGTAGGTAATAATTCAATGGGGGCAAGCCTATTGCCGTACCGGGCACATTTCCAGACTCCGTGCTGCTACTGAAAATTTTGTGACAGAAAAACCCTATAACACTGCCCGACCCAGGAATCGAATCCGGGACCTCCCGATCCCACGCGCACATTTATGCCGCGAGACCAACGAGGCAGTCGTATAGGGTTTGATGTCGAGTTTTCCGTCTCTACGCAAAGATGGTATTTGCATAGTGTTATCCCTTAGTCGCCTCTTACGACACCCACGGGAAGATAGGGGGTGGTGACACTTGTATTCTATGCCGTCAACCACACGGCTTGTGTATTTAAGTGGAATTATGTAATCTGTCTACTTCCCTTCTTAGGTTGATTATGTATACTAAGTAAGTACCTATATTATTTAGAAGTGTGCAACGTGATGTAGAAATCACGCTATTTGTGTCCTTGCGATGAATTAAGAGGGTGTGTCAGCATATCCAGTGCGATATGAATTTAACGATTAAGTACAAAACACACAGTACCTATGTCGTATGTCTTATCTAGCGGAGCCATGAGAGTCTATCGGTATTAAATAGGTATGCAACCGCGATCCCGCTGGGAATTTGGTTCACCAAGCAATTTGGCAGGCCTCATTGTTTTTACTTTGTTCACTGGGCAGAGCCGGCCTGCCTATATGGTGAACTATGTAGTCGCTTAAAGTCGCTTCGGACAACGAGGGACAACAGGCGCTGAACCGAGCGCCGAGCGTATTTTAGGTTTTTAGGGGATATTAGAGCATGCCCGTGTGGTGACGGATTGAGAATACGGATTGTCACCACCCCATATCATCCCATGGGTGTCGTAAGAGCCGACAGAGGGAGCATATTATGCAGAGAACAACACTGTAAGAGAAGAAAAACTTGATACAAACCGTTTGACCAGCGTAGTATAGTAGGCCAATTCCTCCTTTCAAAGGAGAGCCCTAGTCCAGCAGTGGACTGTTAAAGGCTAATGATGAGAGGATGCCCGTAGCTAAACCCGCTTTTTGATCCAACCGTGTCTGCCCGATCCCGTTTGTCCGTTTTTTAGTGCACCTCTACGGTCACCAAGGAACATTCATGATAAATTTCAGCTTCTTACGCCCAATAGTTTCGGCTGTGTATTGTCTGCCAGTCAGTCAAGTAACGGAACTTGATATATTATTATATATTCAAACGTTTTTCCCAATACAACCACACCTTTCAGTTACACCAAATCATATAGCCATACTGCCTATTCTAAAGTTAAAACACATCACAAGTGACAGGTGTCCCTTCGAACTAAGGGCATCGAGCACATTGACCCATTTCAATCATGATTATGAAAATACCAGCGAACGAGCGGCGTGGCTCCCCTAGCCTTTGTTTTGTCAAGCCTTTTTTATTTTGAATTATTTACGGCTACGGTATCACCGCATGCCGAGATAGTCTATCGAATATTTTGAAGTAGATAGGTACAGCTTATATAATTAATAATAGTTATATAAAAAGAAATGTGTATTACTAGATAAACTAAAAATGTGTGAACGTTTACAACCTCTGATCCAAGCGCCGAAACATCAATGAACTTCATTCTCAATCTTTTTGGCCACTATATCTAGGTATCAAAACTATTTTGTACCTTAAAGTTATTACCTAACTTAAGTAAAATACTTAAGTAAGTAAAATTATTTAAGTAAAATACTTCAGTTAGGTAATAACTTTGTAATGATTGCAAATAAAATATTTTACTAATACTATGCTTTCATAATATAGGCCTTTGTGTCATGAACGTTCAGTGTCATGAACATTCGACGTCATAAATGTGCGATGTCATGAACGTTAGATGTCATTAGCGTTTGATCTCAAAAGCTGTCTATTAAATAAAATGGTTATCTATTAATGATGTGGTTTTCCATGTATTGACATCTCATAGATCAACGAATCATGTCGAAAAGTAGATAGAATTGCCGTAATTCGGCCGTTGCATTAGATTGAAATGACCTAGGTAGAGTCGATCTCTCCATAGAAACAAAAGTACTTATTTATATTTACTTATATTCAACTATATTTTTTTTACGATAACAGAACACAAGCTAAAACAAATTTAAAGCGATATTAGGTACATGCTTGAACAAAATGGTGCTTACCTCCTGTGTCAACTTCCTCAAATAAAAGTTGTCCGTAAATCGATCCATGTTTGCTTATTTGACGGGTATTCAATTGGAATGATATTAGACCAGTATGTTGCTTTACACTTAATTTTAACTCAGATACTAGGCGTGTAGGTATTGGGGTTTCATCCGTCTTTATATTTTCATTTGTTGTATTGCCAACAGATCATTATTGTTGGTATGTCAGATTTTCTTTATGTGGTCTATACTTACCATAGTCCTATTTTTATTATTATAAACGAGAAAGTTTCAGAGGATGTCTAGTAGAACGGATATTTGTACTCGTAACTCTTTCAAACGAATACGGCTGAACGGATTTTGATGGTGTGGTTCATCTCATTAGATAGGGTCAAATAGTTTCATAGCTTAGCTTTCAGAACCTCGCAACATAGCACTATACACACATGTCTGGTGGAAAAGCACCCTTACCAGGAAGCCGAAGCCTAATACCTACATGACCTACATACATCACAACTATTTATGGTTAATTTTCTGTCTTATTGTCGAGATTGTGGGTCGTATATGAGAGTTTCGGGTTATTTCAATGATAAATCATTATACTTATACAGAACTTTGTTATAGTGGCAGTTTATAATTGAAAATAGCGCTTTGAAGTAAATAGTTTAACGAACCAAGCACCAACTTGAGATTATTTGAGCAACAGCTGTAATTTATAAGTTTTGAGTTTCACTTAAAGCTGCTGTTCAGCTGGATAGGAACAGAAGTGTTATATTTGTGGCTATCTACTAACTACCTTACGAACTGTGCCTAAATGAGAATTGTTAAGAAAGTAAGTAGCATTACGTTAACAGTATTGTTAACAAAGAAGCTTTACGTAGAAGACACTGTTGAGATTTCTACTTTTCCTTTATTTCTCGTCTTTCTAGCGTTATGCCAGGTGTACCCGCAGTCCGCTTTGTAGTCTAACTGGATTTCCCTGAATATTAGCTTTTCTACGGAGCGACTGCCTGTCTGACCTCTGCAATCCAAAGGGATAGTGATATTCCATGGATAAGACTAGTGTCAGTATACCCTATAACAACTGTCAACGATTCAGCTAGAAGGCAGGCTTAACGTGCTCTCCGAGGCACGGGATAAAGGGACAAGCGATAATTATCAATTTAATACGGCCTTAACTCCGAATTTTACACTCGCGGGGATCGCACGTTAACATCACTATATCAGTAAGTATGTCTTGCAATTTATGTTTAATCTCTTGTAATGTTTTAATTTCCTTACCACGAAATATTTATAACTAAAATTCAGTAGCAATATATAATATTTTTGAATTGCTACAGATAATTTATTGTTCTTTGCATGAGATATAAAAAGTACTCCAGCGGATTTTGAACAAACCATTTCCTAATCGTACAAAGAAAAATAGAGTCTTAAATAAACCGCGGCTTTAATAGAATGAGGAACGTTCCCGAGATAAAGACATCGTAAATAGCATTTGTTCTACACGCGAGAAATACACTGATGTTCTCGTAAATTACATTTTATATTGCTCGTGGTATGTTGTTTAAGGCTTGGATATAGTGGATATGTTGCTTTGAATTGTAAGTTGTAGTTTTGTAGATAAGTTGCTCTAAAAGTGGATTACCTACCTATAAACGAAATTCAGTCTTTGGTAAGTTCTTCTGTTATGCTATGCTGCTAAACTTGTTAAACGAACGGCGTTGCTGTAGCGAAGAAAGACGGATTTGATGGCAGCTCAACGCAATCATTGGCTCACCTCTACCACACTACTTTTATAATGTTAATCCGATAAACGGATAAAGAACTTTAAACTCAAACGCTTTCCAGACATTGGAGGCAACTCATTTCATTCTTAAGAAATTTGACAGAATTGTCATCATTAGCTTGCTATAGTCCTCTGCTGGTTATAAGCCTCTCCGATGGCACACCACCGAGCCTGATCGCCTTTTCGAAAAGCCACTGCTAGTTACTGTGCGCATATCGTCACTCCACCTAGCTGGAGGGCGTGCTACGTTCGTCTGAATAAGACTTGTCATATAATTTCCCAATCTATCTGAACTCGAAAAGTTCGCCTCATTTGAGACAAACTTTTAAACATAATATTAGTTGAACCGCGTTAAAATCCGCGCAATTTGCTTCTGCTTAGCTGTATAAACTTTTATAATAACATAACATCATTAAAGTCCGTAGCTACGTAGCATAGGTTCTTCTAAACTTGGAAAATAGCATTGTTATTCTACACGATAAGCCACCAATTGCATTTCCAACGCGTTCGTTCGATCAAATTGCTGTTTCGAACAGTTTAGCGGTGCTATCGCAAATAAATGTTTCGGAAGAATAGTGTTTAGAAATATTTCCTTGAGATAAAACTGCAGTCTACTAAGTCCGAACTTTGTAATGCGTAAGTTGTTCCATAATCTTATCAATATCTACAAGGTGTGCTTTACTGTAGCTGTATCTCTAATGCTGTCCTCTGGTGTCATATCTGCGCAGTCATCAGTCTCTTATCCTGGTCCCAATCCACCCGCGCAGTATGTTCTTTGCTTCCATACTTTGTCGCCCTTCATCCGATCATTTACCTATCCCTTTTTGTTTCATATCTATCCTCACAGAGTACATCCATCATTTCCTTGAACTCTCTCTTCCTTTTCATTCCCTTGCTTTTGGATTTATCATTTGTTTAGCTACATAATATATCATCTCTTCGCATAACATGTCCATACGAAACCAAACGAATTATTTCCACTTTTTCGTTTATGGGCGCACTTTCCAGACTACCTGTATACTCATTCCTAATTTTGACCATTCTCATCACACGACACCACACTTCGCAGTAATAATTCCTATTATGCAGATATTAAGTTTCACAGTCTGTCAAAGAAAACTCTTTTTGAATTATGTCTACTTATCGTTGTATAACATCTACAGTAACTGCATAACTCTTTTATAAAGCTGTCTCTTTACTTCCATTACACTTCGTTATCTAGTAAAGATAACATTCAGGGAGCTAAAAGAATAATGGAACAAAAAGGAACAAGTATTTATCTACGAAGTTATCTCGACATAAACGGGTGAGATTTATCTATAGTAATCATTTGGGAAAAAGGAGCATTTTCCTTGTTAGATACTATGTATGAAATGGCACAGTTTGGAGCAATGCGCTAACGAAAATCGAGTTATAGCATTATGCTATGTAGATCTTCTTTCTCTTAGCGTTATCCCAGTTTCAGTCTGGGCTCCGCTTTCTAGTCTAACCGGATTTGGCTAAATATTAGCTTTTCCACGGAGCGACTGCCTGTCTGACCTCCGCAACCCGAAGGGATAGCGATATTCCATGGTTTAGACTAGTGTCAGTTTATTTAGAAGGTACTGACGCCCTGTAACGACTGTCAAAGATCTTCATGACAACCGGGACCGACGGCTTAACGTGCTCTCCGAGGCACAGGACAAGCGATAATTAACAATTCAATACGCACATAACTCCGAAAAGTCATTGGTGCGCGCCGTGGATTCGAACCTGATACCCTCTGCATGGCAGTCTGTTGGTATATCCACTCGGCTATCGCTGGTATGTAGATAATAATATGATAATGGTGCTATGTAGATAATAACTATATTTTTAAAGCATACTTACTAATGTTTAACTACCTAAGTACGTAATACTAAGACTGCAAAAGGCTGTTTTTAAAGACAAAGAATAAATCATGTATATCGGTGGAAGTGCACAAAAATTAAAACAAGCATGATCCAAGTAAAACAAGGATCATGGAGTAGATCCGTATGCAAAACAACTCTTTGTGGATCACACTCATTGTCTCGTATGCAGATCGTACCCACAGCACTCGGCGTAGTACCAAACGGTGAGGTTATCGTTACCGTCATAGTTTTGTATGAAACTATATTACAGACTTTCTTATCTTTCTTTTTCTTAGTTTCGTTACCGTCTACCAAATCGCTTTTGTGCAATATGTAGAATGGTAGCTTGTGAGTGAAATAAAAAGCTATAAATCAAAATGAAACCTCTTTTACAAACGAAAGTAAATATGAACAATCAAAAATAAGATTAACTGATATCATCCAGATTCGAGCCAAGATCCGGGTGCGAAGTCCTCACCACCACAGTCTGATGATGTTGCCGTATCTTGAAGAAGCATCTGTAGACCAATCCAGCTACGAAACCACCAGCTAGCGGTGCCACCCAGTAGACCCAATGGTGCTTCCAAATACCCATGATGAGCGCTGGTCCGAAACTCCTCACAGGATTCAAACAGGAGGTGTAAGGACTGCAGGAACAAATCCCCGCTGTAACAGCCAGGCCAATAGCTAAAGGCGCAGATCCAAGGCCTCTTGCTCCCCTGGTAGTGTCAATCACGCTCAGAACGACTGCTACGAGGACGAAGGTCATCAGGAACTCTATTGCGAAGACCTGGTCTGCTCTTATGTTCTTGTAAGGAATGGTCGCTCCGAGATGCCCGCGGATTGATTCGGACGAGACTGCGTAGGCGACTGCTGCTCCTGGAATGAGAATGATAGCGGTTAAAAAAACTATTTCACTAAAATAGCCACTTCTCACTTTAAATGTTAGTTTGTAAGCTTGACAATATGATTGTATTTAGTTCCGCAAATGAGGTGGTTGTTTTGGTGCTTTTTTAGGGTTCCGTAGTCCACAAGGAACCCTTATAGTTTCGTCATGTCCGTCCGCCTGTCCGCCCGCAGCCTAGCTCAAAGACGCCTGGTGCTAGAAAGCTGATATTTGACATGAATATAAACACAAGATATTGCAACAAAACTGTAGAATAAAATTTAGGAAAATATTTTTTTAAGGGTATCTCCCCTACATATATAGTGGGGCTGAATTTTTTTTTGGTTAAGTACCCCATTCTGTGGGGCATCATTGGATAGGTTTAAAAAAATATTATTAGCTTGCTCAAATCATTTTTCGATCAAGTGATTGTTTTGTCAAATATCAAGGTTTGAAGTGAAAAAAAAATTATACTCAAGTGTACCCCCCTTCTGGCGGCTAAACTATTAATTTGGAAGAAGTGAAAAAAATCACAAATGTAATACATATAACGAATTTAAAAGGAAAACTATCACGGCTAAGTAGACATCAGTAGTTTACGAGTAATCGTCGTTTAACTTATAAATATCTATTTCTGTGAGTTTACATTGGGAGCGCTGGCTTAATCTTAAAGATATACGTACTTTGGTATGTAATGTACTACGGGGTACAATATGGGCCCGTTTTTAGTCCCACATGAAACATAAGTTATTATCAATAATGGCCATTATAGGCAACTACGGAACCGTACATTGCGCGTGGCCCGACACGCACTTGGCCGGTTTTTTTTGCTTTTAGGGAACGCTTACGAAACGTAAATTTTATCCTACCAGTTCAGGACTTGGCGGCAGATGAGAAGAATGGAAAGAAGCTCAAGACGAATCCTTTTTTATTTTATTTTTTAAATATTCTACCTACAATTCTGTCCCGTGCCTCGGAGAGCACGTTAAGCCGTCGGTCCCGGTTGTCATGAAGATCTTTAACAGTCGTTACAGGGCGTCAGTACCTTCTCAATAAACTGACACTAGTCTAAACCATGGAATATCGCTATCCCTTCGGGTTTCAGTGGTCAGACAGGCAGTCGCTCTGTGGAAAAGCTAATATTCAGCCAAATCCGGTTAGACTAGTAAGCGGACCCCAGATGGAAACTGGGATAACGCTAAGAGGATGATGATGGAATATTCTACCTACATTCACACAAAACCATCTAGTCCCAAACTAAGCAGAAGCTTGTACTATGGGTAGGTACCTACTAAATAATGGATAAACATACATATATACTTATTTTTTGTAAATACATACATATTAGGTATACATAGAAACAACCAGACCAAGACAAACATCAATGTTCACGCACACAAATGTTTGACTTAAGCGGGAATCGACCGACAGACCGCTTTTGTAGTTTAAGCCATTCGAAGAAGGCCTTTGTTATGACTAACGATTTGAGACGAGAACCGGGACTAACATCTTTACGTATCCTCCACAGCACGATAGCGCTCTGATGTAAGTGCCACTTGCGGTCACTCATATTAACTTATGAGCAACAGATGAAATCTGTTCTATGTAGCCATTTAGACTAGATAGCACACGATATTATATTATATTCTGTATTTGTTTGTAATAATGAACTCATCATCATCATCATCGGCCCTATATATAAACTGTCGCACTGTTGGGCTCGGGCCTCTTCACACTATGAGAAAGATAAGGCCATAGTCCACCAAGCTGGTGTGCCAGTGCGGGGTGGCAGACTTCACATGTCTTTCCAGAACATTATGGAGAACTCTCAGACACGTAGGTTTCCTCACAATGTTTTCCTTCACCGTTTAGCAAGCGATAATTAACAATTTAATGCGCACATAATTTCGAAAAGTCACAGGTGCGCGCCGAGGATTCAAGCCCGAGACCCTCTGCGTAGCAGTCCGTCGGTCTCTCCACTAGGCTATCGCTGCTACCATATCAATAGTGAACTGACAGAAGTAAACTAGGCACAAGCATTATTTGCCGTGCCTTTATTGATTTACTGGCCCTTAATTATATTTGTGTACCGGAACCAGTAAGGAATAATAAACATTGACTCGACATAATACTTCGTACTGAGAGAATATTCAATTTAGAGTATGACTTAGATTGAATGTTGATTTATAATTTCCTTTACAGAGTTTGTATTGTAGTGTAAGCACAATATAACTGTTAGGTAGTAGTTTATAGTATATATTTGCCTCAGGGTAATGAAGTTTCTAAGCAGTAATTTGTGTTATATATATATATATATATATATATATATATATATATATATATATATATATATATATATATATATATATATATATATATATATATATATATATATATATAAATCTCGGCAGACTTCTTGCGTCATTTCAAAGTCGAACCTTGTGGCGTCCACCACTGTAAATGAGATTTCAATTGTTATTTGTGCGAATATAGGTACACTTTAGTCATGTGAATTCAATTATCAATAACAAATTTTGATTAAACACGAAATGAAGATATTCAATTTCAAATAATTCTTGCTGGTTTCTGGCGTCCGTTCATGATGGAAATAATGTGACGCACTGTATATTTCTGAATATGTTCTATGTGTATTACAGATTATCCTACATCCATCTAAATTTAAGTTTATATCGCATTCGTATATTTTCCTGTATTTAATATAAGCATTCCATTAATTAAATGACTTCCTACTACATTAGAGGTTATATTGATACCGAATATTTTTTTTGTATATAGTCCATATATTGTGTTGAGAATGCTGCTTCCTCCTAAACTGATATATTTATCGATACCGTACACTCTCGTGTTCCAGCCGTCATGACTGTTTCGAATGGTACCTACCATTAGTTGCCATATTTGATCTCACAACTATATACTGAAGAACTGTTGCTCAAGTTGTTGTTCTTTTTACATGTAATGTTTTTGTTGAAATCTAACTTCTTTTTGCTAGTGATGTTCTTTATTAAACATCTCTCCTCATGGGGTGTTATTTTACCCTACACCCCACCGTGACCACCATCCGTGAACCTCCATCCGTACCCCATCCGTGCCCCCAACAGTGCCCACACCCGTAAACCCCAACCCGTGCCCTCACCAGTGAACCACCACCCATGGCCTCACCCGTGTACCCTTCGACCCTTGGCCTCATCCGTGAAACCCTACCCTTGCCCTCATCCGTGAACCCCTACCCGTGCCTACACCCGTGAACCCCCACCAGTATGTATATCCCACCCATGAGTTCGCACCTGTATCCCCACTTATGTACTCCACCCGTGAACCCCCCCGTGCCCTCACCAGTGAACCCCCACCCTTGTCCTCACCCGTAAACCCCCACCCGTGTCCTCACCTGTGAACCAAAAATAGGTATGCCCTCCACCCGTGAAACCCCACCCCCCGGGCCGCGACTTATGCACCTCCACCCGTGCTCCTCGCCGGTCCCTTCCCGGTGCTTGCCCGTTCCCTACCCTGATCCTACCCTACGAGTACTTCTAGATAGCCAAAAATATTTGAATCTAGTAGGGACATAAACTGAATTCCGAATTCTAAACCGCAAAGTTATCTTGGTGGAGTAATTAATACCTAATCCACGTAATAAATAAAATCGTAATAAAGTAAATCGTCCGTGTGGTGACGGATTAAGAATACGCAATGTCACCACCCCATATCATCCCATGGGTGTCGTAAGAGCCGACAGAGGGAGCATATTATTATGCAGAGAACAGCACTGTAAGAGAAGGAAAACTTGATACAAACCCTATACCAACCCGTTTGGCCAGCGTGGTATAAGTAGGCTAATTCCTCCTTTTAAAGGAGAGGCCTAGTCCAGCAGTGGACTGATAAAGGCTGATGATGATGATGACGTACTACAAAGGTTCACAAACTTATTTGTGTAGATTCTAAAATATGAAAACTAGACCAAAATTAAAAAGGTACATTTGTTTGAATTTTTCTAAAGGTTTAAGGATTTTTTTATTTTTTTTGGCTTAATGATAATGATCATCAAAATTACAAGCTTGTACCTATGTCTGCTAGAAATACCTTAGATTTTTATGAAGACCGTTGAGTGAGTGTGACAATCAATAATTTTAAAGTACTTGTTCGATTTGGATGAAACTCTGTAATATATTTTTTATCCCTTCTATTCGAAAAGTGTCACTTTGTTCCTCTTTTAGTTGGAGCAAAATAGCTCTTTTCTGTTAAGCACTTTTTAGCGGGCGGAAAAGTGATTTGAATTTGGAACGTATATCATTTATAGAAATCGAACTTAAATTGTGTAAATAACTGGCTGGTACGTGTTGGCTGCACGGGCGTGACCCGCGGTAACAAAAAAACAGCGTGCGAATTACGACTCTGTTCTCGTAATCAGTAGGTACATACTTTATTGAATTTTGCAAAAATAATGAGTTCTACGTCGAGTTGTGAAAGAGGAAAATAAAAATATATAAATTTGTAATTGTTTTAACTTATATTCACACGTCTAATTTTATTAAATATATTCATTAATTACATAACACCGTCTCTTATTTATTTTCTCATAGAAAGGGGATGGAAAGTAGAGTATATGACTCGAGAGCAAATTATTTTTTCCTCGGGTAATGTATTTTGAACCCCTCGCTGCGCTCAGGATTCTACGTTAGAATCCTTCGCTTCGCTCGTGGTTCAAAGTAGCGCCCTCGCCGTAAAATACCATTTTGCTCCCTTGTCATACAATCTACTATTATTATAAAGATTTTCTCTTGATAATGAAATGTTCAGATGTCTAGCTTTATCCAGAACGAAGTTACAGAGACTTGAAAATGGCCTGAATGGCTTCGGTAAAAGTAAAACTAACGACTGAGCTTTTTTGCTCGACTTTTTTGGGTTCAATGCCGTGCACCCTGATTAAATACGAGCATTATCCAGGATAAAAAAGCTTATTACAGTCATAATTGAGTTGGCATTTTTGTTCTAACCATATCGATGTACTGATATGGTTAGAACAAAAATGCGTGATGGCAGCGATAGCCTAGTGGAGATACCAACAGACTGCCATGCAGAGGGTATCGGGTTCGAATCCACGGCGCGCACCAATGACTTTTCGGAGTTATGTGCGTATTTAATTGTTAATTATCGCTTGTCCCGTGCCTCGGAGAGCACGTTAAGCCGTTGGTCCCGGTTGTCATGAAGATCTTTGACAATCGTTACAGGGCATCAGAACCTTCTAATAAACTGACACTAGTCTAAGCCAAGGAATATCGCTATCCCTTCGGGTTGCGGAGGTCAGACAGGCAGTCGCTCCATGGAAAAGCTAATATTCAGCCAAATCCGGTTAGACTAGAAAGCGGACCCCAGATTGAAACTGGGATAACGCTAAGAGGATGATGATGATATCGATGTACTACGTACTGCCTGATGTTAAGCAAATATGTTGTCGAGGTTGGATAACCTTCTTCTCGCGTCGGTTTCCTCAATGCTGAGGGTCGTGACCACCTTGTGGAAACAGTCTATTGCGGACCACTTCCTGCCATCTATTCCTATCTGCTGCTGAGTGGAGAGCGATCCGCACGACTCTTAACACCACGGTACACGATACCGTGGTGTTAAGAGTTGTGCGGATCTGGTCGATCCAACGTATCGGGCTTCTGCATCTCGGTCATTTTACTTCCACTTTGCCAGTGATTATTAACTTTTCCAAGTTATCACTGTCTTTCCTCGCAATGTGCCTGAAGTACTTTAGAACTCTGCGCAGGCAGATAGTGGAAAGCCTCGTCTGGATCTTGAACTCCTGTATGATCGATACGTTGGTGCTGTGTGCTGCCCAGGGGATGTCCAGCATCTTCCTCCAGCACCACATCTCGAAAGCATCAGTGCGATCACGGTCATCTTTCTTCAAGTACCATGTGTCTGCGCCATACAAGAGTATGGAGAACACCAGAGTGCATACAAGATTGATCTCGGTTTTCAGAGAGATATTCTTGTCATATCTTTGACAGCAGTGCCATGGCTCCTTTTGCCATCCCAATCCTTCTTCGCACCTCAGATTCACAAGAACCATTATTACTAATGCTTGAACCCAGGTATATAAAGCTGTTAACCGTCTCTAAATTGAGTGACCCAGTGGGCTCAAGCTTGCCTGTGCGATCTATGACCATGATCTTCGTTTTGGACCTGTTTATAGAGAGACCTAGTTCACTGCTGATGCGCTCCATCCTATCCATTAAGGTGATCATCTCGGCGTCATCTGACGCTAGCAAGGCGGTGTCGTCTGCATAACGCAAATTACAGATTTTGCGTCCACCAACGGTGATGCCTCCCTCCCAGCTATCGCAAGTACGCCTCACTATATATTCACCGTTTATATTGAATAGGATACAGAACTCCTTTTTCAAAACTGAATGGTTTAGATTTCGTACCGTCTATCCTCACCACACTTTGGTTCTTGTGATATAAAGATTGCAGAAGTGCAATCAAGTGATGAGGTACACCCATTTCTGATAAGACCCTCCATAGAAAAATTATGTATGGATTTGGTGGACCAATCTACAAGTGGATAAAATCATACTTAAGCTATCGTGACTCCAAGGTTGTATTGAATGGCTTCAAATCGTCCACACGCTCCATAACTTCAGGAGTGCCTCAATTATCACACTTAGGGCCATTATTATTTAATATGTTTAACAATGACCTGCCGGACTGCTTTCACCCCTGCCCTGCTATTCGCATATGACCTTAAAATCTTTAAGCCTGTAGAGTCACTTAATGAGGCCCTGCTTCTTCAAGATCTGGATTCGTTGTCTATATGGTGTCATAACAATGTATGCAATTGAGTCCAAATAAATGTCAGTTTATGAAGTTTACTCGTGAGATTGACCAAATAACATCAAAATACTCGATCAACGGCGTAGAATTAAATGAATGTGATTGTGTTAGAGATTTAGGCGTTTGGTTAGATAAAAAGTTAACCTTTGTACCTCATTTGGAAATGATCATTAGGAAAGCATCTAGATCTCTGGGCTTTATTGTAAGAAATGGAAAGGATTTTCGCAAGCCTCATACAACATTTTTGTTATACAATAGTTTTGTGAAAAGTAATTTAGAATACTGTAGTGTAGTTGGGCGACCGCATTATGCCGTTCATATTTTCAGGCTGGAAACAATTCAAAAAAGATTTCTGTGGCACTTGTCGCCCCCGCGTTTCCCAAGAATGGTTCTTATCAGGATAAACTTAAAAAATACATAATGGAAACACTTGAAAAGAGAAGAAAATATTTAGACCTGGTTTTCTTATATAAACTTGTCCGCAACAAAATTGACTGTACACAAATCCTTCATAGAATAAATTTTAGAGTGCCATACAAATATCCTAGAGTATACATCAGTCTCCTTTATCCGCCACCCAGAAAATCTGTTTCAGGCTCTACCTCTCCTGTCCCTCGCATGTGCAAGCTACTTTACCTCTGCAATCACGATGTTGATATATTTGCTGATTCTCTTACTAAATATCGCAAAACTATAAAATGTAATACTTTCTTATAAATGTATTTCTGTATGCTTGGCGATTTTTTGTATCAGGAAAAGGTGTGCTATGTAAGTAAAAAACTGTTACTGTAATCCGTACTTTTTTAACTTGTTATTAGTAATACTTACGTAATGTTTTTATTGTAAGTGGAAGTGATGTTTGCTTATAATTGGATGTAACTGTTACTCTAGATCGTAAGATGTTTATAATATTTGCTTCTATGACTGTTACAATTGTTAGCAAACCTAAATAAATAAAAATAGACAGGCCCAGTTGCCACAGTCAAATGCCTTCCTATAGTCGACGAAGCACATTATGACAGGTGTGTCGAACTCGTAGCATTTTTCCACAATTTGCCTGACGTTTAATATTTGTGCACGCGTGCCTTTTCCCTTGACAAAACCGGCCTGTTCTTGCGGGATCTGCCAGTTAAGATAATACCAGACCCGGTTGTTTATGATGTCTAACAGGACTTTGCGTGCGTGACAAATTAAAGCGAGTGTGCGATAATTATCACATTTTTTGGTCGAACCTTTTTTATGGGCCTTGGGCCACTTGCCGTTCCACTATACGTGGTTGCAGATGTTGTGCAGTGTGTCAACACCTTTTTCACCCAGAGCCTTCAACACTTTAGCTGTAATTTGATCCAGACATGGCGCTTTGTTAGTTTTTAACGACCAATGGCCGTTACTATCTCCGATCTTAGGATGTCGGGTTCCAGGTGCAATTTAGCCCATATGGATAACCTAGACGTCTGAATGTTTAATACCTAACTTAGAGAATATCGTATGACGAGGTACATTTCCAAATTTCATTTAAATCGTACTAGTAGGTTAAGAATTATATTGCAAGTCAAAGTTATTTGATTTATAATCCACTTGAAGAAGGAGGTTATCAATTCGACTGTATGTTTTTTTGTATATTTATTTCGCGGATTACTCCGCTAATAAGGAACCGTTTTCAATGGTTCTTTTTTTCATAGGTCATACTTCAATGTTGGTCCCTTTCAAATTTTATCAAAATCAGCTGAGCTGTTTTTGAAAAATTAAGAATAATTTAAAAAATATATCTATATACTACTCAAAACAAAATAAGGGCCACTAAGATTTTTTGCTGTACCATGAAAACAATAAACACAATTGTTTAACTTATGTAACTACAAAATAATGTTATTGGTAATAATATGGGCTATTAATTGTTTAAAATAATGATCAGGAATTGTTTTTTAAGTCCATAATGAAATTAGCCATATTGAATGAAAAACATGAACAAAAGAAATCACCGAAAAAATTCAAAATACTGTTCTTGTCACTTTTGTTTCTTCTTTTTAGTAACGAATATGTCCTCCTCTCTTAGCAATACACTCCAGAAGCCTTGTGTGCATACTCTGGATCAAATTCCTAAATTTTTCATCTGGAATCTCTTCCCAGGCACGTTTTAAAGCGTCAATCAGCTGCTGTTGATTGTAGACCCCTTGCTCATTCACTCTAACCCTTCGTTTCAATTGGTCCCACAATTGCTCGATTGGAATTAAATCCAGACTTACCGTTTACCGTTAGCTGGCCATGGTAATACCTCAATATGAGACCCTTCTAGGACAGTTTGGGTCGATCGAGCTGTGCGTGCACGGGTATTGTCTTGCTTCAGGATGAATCCAGGCCCCACTCGCTGTGCAAATGGGATCACTTGAGGCCTGATCATCATGAGACATCCTCGATGTAACGTTATGCAGTTACGGTACCCGCATTTAAAATGGTAAAATGGAGCTCGGTTTTACCGTGTAAATTAATCCCACCCCAAACCATTACGTTGGGACCACCAAAACGGTCAACTTCGTGTATGCAGGACTCCGTAAACCACTCGCCGCGTGGTCTCCACACCCTAACACGCCGATCATCATTGAAAAATGTTACTTTGCATTGGTCTGTAAAAAGCACCTTGCCCCACTGATTAATCCCCCAGTTCAAATACTGACGGGAGAATATTAAACGGTTTGCACGTTGAACTCTGGTCAGAGGAATTAGAACAACTCGTCGTCTTGACATTTGCTGGTCTTCGTGCAATCGATTACGTATAGTTTGATCACAGACACGGGTACCCGTTGTCAGCCGTAGGCGGTGTTGTAACTTACGGCCCGTAACTGTACGATCACGACGAACACTTAGTTGGATGTACCGATCCTCGTGCGCCGTTGTTACACGAACTCTACCTGAACTGGGTCGCGTATTTACAAAGCCTATACTATTTGAGTCACGAGTCAGACTCTAATAGAATAGCTTTTGTTTTTGCATATTACACGTAGGGCTTGTAATTATTCGAAGTTCTTAGAAATTCGAATATTCGATTTTTTTCCAGGAAGTATTCGAATTATTCGAATATTATTCGAATATCACCTTTTTATTTTAAACCTCAATAAAACCATACATGAACACTGAATAACAAGTTATAGTTGTGTATTTTTATTTATTAGGTATATAAAATTGAGTCACCTTTCAGTAACATGCATACTTAGACATTCTAATTAAACAAAAAGCAATGAACTTTATTCAAAACAAAAATATTTTAATTAAAAATTACACCCGCTGCGGTTAACATAACAAAAACCTTAGCCTTAAATTCTTAGGAACTTGAGAATCATTGAGATCAATCGAGTGCGAAATATGCCTTTTTGGACACTTTTTGACTGTTCATAAACACCTTCACCTTATTCAGAGCTCCATTCACTCTATTACCTGCATTAACTTTTCTTTCAATATCTTCTTTGCTCTTACGGTCTTACCATCCCTTGTAAACATCATACCTAAGTATACAAACTCTTTTAACTTGTTCCACTCATTGTACATCGACCATAACATAACAAGCCGTAACGCATTCCTCCTTTTCAAAAACCATAACT
This sequence comes from Euclidia mi, assembly GCA_944739405.2. Lineage (NCBI taxonomy): Eukaryota > Metazoa > Arthropoda > Insecta > Lepidoptera > Erebidae > Euclidia > Euclidia mi. The sequence continues at coordinate 36,118,139 of OX123191.2, forward strand.
TTTTCATTGTTCACTTTCATTCCCTTTCTCTCTAACGCACCATGCACGATTGTTACCATCTCCTGCAACTACTCCGCTGAAGACGCAAGTATTACCTGATCATCAGCATTAAGGAGGCATTTGACAAGTAACCCATTCATCCTTAATCCACAGTCACTATACTTTAGATCTTGCAAACCATGGTCCATGAAGAGGTTAAACAGCCACGGCGACGCTAGACATCCCTGTTCAACACCTGTCTCGATAGTAAACCAGTCAGTGTATGCCCCGTTTATCCTCACACAAGCTCTAGAATCCTCATAAAGGGATTTCAGAGTTAGAATGAGGCTGCTGTTCACCCCATACATAGACAGAACCGACTACATTTCATTCATCACCACTTTATCGTAAGCCTTTTCCAAATCCACGAATGAGCAATAGACCTTTTGACTTAGGCCAAAAGCTTTTCGCCTATGCTTCGCAAAAAAAAACCCTGATCCGTACACCCCATACCCTTTCGGAATCCCGCTTGTACATCCCATATTCTCTTGTCAGTTACTTGCATAACTCATTTAATCAGTACCTTTGCATACAATTTGCCAACAATGCTGAAATAAAAATCCAATGATAAGTTTGAATAAAATAAAGATAATTGAGAGATCATAAATCACACCACAATCACTATAATCACTCGTGGGATTAACGTAAACTTTGGTAATGCGATCTAAGAAAAAGTACCTATAAATCATTCGAATATTCGAATTTAACACCACTCATTATTCGAATAGTAAAAATGAACGAATATTCGCATTATTCGAACATTCGAATTACAAGCCCTAATTACACGTCAATACCTAATCTATCTCGGTAAAATAATTGACTCAAATGGATTAGATTTTTGCCTTGATATTTTCAAATAAAATACACGTACAACACCTAGTACAGTATGATTCATATTCACTCAAATAGATAAGCCTTTGTCAAGATATTTTACAACATGGTTTTGGTTTTTTAGGTGCGACTGTATGTAATTCAAGTAACTAAATAGGTTATGTTAGGTTCTCTTTTGACCCTTAACCCAAAAATAGTTTATTAAAAACTATTTAATTGGACATTAAGTCTACTTACTGATATAATATAGTATAAACTAAGTTGACGGAGCCCTGCTTCGCAGGGCTCCTATTTTTGGATTAAGGATCAAAAGAGAACCTAACATAACCTATTTAGTTACTTGAATTACCTACATACAGTCGCACCTAACCAAACCAAAACTAGGCACTAGGCACATTGTGTTCCCAAACCTAGACCCAAATTGTTGCTGCAATGTTAGAATGAATTTATCCTACAAAGTCTACGCGATTTCGGTTAATTTCTGTACTAGAATAGACTAGGGTTTCGTCAAGTTTGTCAAACAAAAGCTAATCCAGTTCAGTTTGCACTTTCACTCTAATAGTATAGGCTTTGTAAATACGCAACCGAGTCTCCTGGCAGCACTGCCGGTCTCTAGGAAGCGATTCCATACATTTTGGACAGCTCTTCAAGAAAATCCCAACTGCGAACCCACGTAACGATGAGAACGGCCTTCTTGAATCATAGTAATGGCTCTGGTTGCCGTAATTGTATCCATGTGCCTTCGTAATGGTGGCATGATTAACGCGAGATGATTATTGAATCAATTAAAATTAAAAAGTAAAACTTTTTTCTAAAATAACCGTGACAACTTAGGAAGACAATCGAAGAAAAACTTAAGAATAACATTTAATTTTTTTTTCTTGGAGTGATGACCAATACTTTTCTAATTAGGAACACGAACACCAGCATAAAAGAGATCAAACACCAAAGAGTTCGTAATATCAATATAATGCTACTTATCAGTCACTTTCAGTTTACTAAAGTGCACTTAAATGTAAATAAACTAGTGGCCCTTGAGTTTGAGTAGTATATATCAACTCGAGTGAACTATTCGAATTTTGTACACGATTAAAATCGGTTGTGTGCCATCTTTGGTGAAAAATAATTAGTCACCGACAACTGACCCACTCACTCCACGATTATCATAACAGGTTAGACGAGTAAAAAAATATATAAAAACAACCAGTGGATATCGGGCGAGGCATCAAGGGAAGCAAACAGAAAATAATAAGGGACGTATAGGCCGCGCCACACAAGTTGGTGAATATGAAGTTAGCTACAAGCTGCGCAATATCCAATCCTGACTGAACCTCACATAAAGCTCCGCGTTGATTGGATATTGCGCAGCTTGTAGCTTATTTAACATCCGCTAACTTGTGTGGCGCGACCTATAACCAAGGTGGCATCAAAGCATCAAGAAGAAAGGAATTGTATCGGTAATACCATCAAGCTTTATTTTTGCCGAGTTATTAAGTACAATATTAAGACCATAATCATAAAATTACAAATTTTTTCGCGACTCAATCAAGTCAATCAACAAAACTAGACATATTTTTGTTGAAAATTTGACTCAAACAAACAAATAAACTGGTCAAGCTAAATAAAACCGTAAAATATGCGTTAAAAAATTTTGAGGTAACAAGTAGGTTTTCTTACAAATGCACCCTTTCACTTAAAGAAGGAATGTTGTTACATCGTTTGATAGTTATGTTTATTATTGTCAATTATATGTAGATAAAGCTTTTGTTGATAGCTTTACCTAATTCAGCAAAAAATTGTTTTATTGAAGGAAGTACGAGTTACGTAGACAAAACATACTCTACATTTCTTGGTATATTTTCAAGAAATATAATATTTATTTTTTGCCGTGTGATCTTCTCGTGGGTGTCGTAAAAGGCTACTAAGGGATAACACGATGCAAATACCATCTTTGCGTAGAGACGGAAAACTCGACATCAAACCCTATACGATTGCCACGTTGGTCTCGCGGTATAAATGTGCGCGTGGGATCCGTATTGGTCCCGGGTTCGATTCCTGGGTCGGGCAGTGTTATTGGGTTTTTCTTTCACGAAATTCTCAGTAGCAGCACGGAGTCTGGAAATGTGCCCGGTACGGCAATAGGCTCGCCCCTTATTACGTGGGACTAAAGTATATCTGGCGAAAAGTGGGTGTAGAAATACACCTCTGCCTACCCCTTCGGGGATAAAAGGTGTGACGATATGTATGTATGTATAATATTTACTCTCAGCTTACAATTTGATTACAAGTTATTTACTTAATAAGTTATTTACTTAAAAATACTCATTTAGCTATTACCTATTAATCATTTTAATTGAACTTTATGATACTAGTTACTTGCAAATGAAAGTAACCTGGCACTTATTTTCATGTTGCTGGTTATTTTACTTCCACTTCACACCACAGTGTTTTTGCATCCCACCCGGCTGGCTAGTCAAAACGGTGTAAACAAAATTACGCTGCGGGCCTCTAACAGGTTGCAACCCGCGTGCCGTTGTAACTCCGCCCCCTCACACTACCTATCTCCGTATTTGCGCCGTTTTGTTGGACGCAATTAAATCGCTAATTAGAATCGATAAAAACTTTTTATTATACTGAATAGGAATTACGGAAGCAATATTATCGGCATGATGTATGTAACCTAAATAATGAATATACGCCATTAATATACATCTCTCAGTAGCGGCCTCCAAAATTCGCGCGGCGCACTGCGGAACTAAAAAATACGCCGAAATTCACTCTTGTGACAAAACTACGTCCATGCCAATATTTCACCCATGCATTGTACTGATCTTTTGATGGCTCTTGGCTGAATTTGAGAGATGGTCAATCTTGCGTCCGTATACAGGACGCAACAAGTCAGTCGGACGCAACATCATCGGTAAAAACCGCCATGTAGGACGCAATATTAACATGGGGATGTAAATATATATATATATATATATATATATATTATAAGTAGTAATTAGACAAATAAGTGAAACATAAGCATGTAAACAGTAACATCATCTGCAGCAGAAACTTGCACAAACACGCACTGCTTACAACCACATACCAGGGCGTCCATGCCGGCGGCTTTGTCTGCCGCCGGGTGCACCGCGGCTTGGCAGGTGGCAGTGTATATAGAGGTGCCTTAAGAGTAGCACAAATTCTGGTGATACTTATGTCCTGGTGCTATTAAAAGTTAATTGGCATGGATGTGGTGACAGGTCTTTAAATGCTTTGTATTGCTATTGGTTAAAAAAAGTTGTACTTAATTAGGTATAAGTATACAGATTAATAAGACTGCCTCTGGGGTCCAGTGGGTAGCGTATGCGACTACTGATCGGAGGTCCCGGGTTCGATTCCCGGGTCGGGCAAAAGTGTTACTGGGTTTTTCCAAATTCTCAATAGCAGCACGGAGTCTGGTGATGTGCCCGGTAACGGCAATAGGCTCGCCCCCATCACGTGGGACCTAAAAATTCAAGGTGAAATGTGGGTGTGATATCTACACCTCTGCCTACCCCTTCGGGGATACAGGCGTGAGTCTCTTAAAAAAAAAGTATATCACAAAAAGGTGTTTTTCACAAGGGCTCTCTATGTTCAAAATTGAGATAATATTAAAATTAGGGATTTAGGGATAAGTATTACTTTACGGAATGCTTATTACTTTCAAAATTGAGACGAAATTATGTTTTATGTCTCGCACATTGACTTCGGATAATTGAAAACAAGAAGGGAATTTAAGGATGTGTTCTCTTGAGGCGAACAGTTACCTTTGGTAAGTACTATTTTATTTCGTAGTATGTAAGTATATTTATTTTGGAAAATGTGTCAATTTCAGTAACTGGTAGCTCAAATGAATGTCTAAAGGCTGTTACTTTTTCCGCGCGGCACGAGCCGCCGGCTTTCGCCGGGCGTTGGTGTCGCCGGCATCTGCCGCAGAAAGCCGCCGAGCATTCCAGTTGTATAGAATGACCACACACAAGTAGCAAGTTGATATTACGTGACTTGTATTCGAACCCATTGGACTATTCTTCCGTACAGATATTACCCACTGCTACGTTTTGAAATATTTACGAATCCTTACACAATTTTCTTGCTTCGCGAAATATTAACTTAAATTCGCCTAGTAAGAGCGTACATTAAATATAAATTGCTCTTGTGTGTACTGTCTTCTGTATTTTAATTACGTTTTATAACAGTTTAAACATAAATTAATTAACTTAATTAATACTCGACGATTAAAGAAGACGTTTGAAGGCAGCGTAAACAATTAAACCAGTAATTTAATATATTCAGGGGAACTCTGTCTTTATTTTTAAGTGGTTAAGATTTAATTTTAAATGTGAGTCTAAAGAAGGCATTTGGCTTCTGTAAGTTGTCAGTTGCAAAAGCATCGCCACTTTTACACTGAGCGGAGCTCCGTGATATTTTGTAAGGCTTACATTTTTTTTCACAATTTCAGACCTTTCCCTAGGCGAGATATCAAGAGCAACCTGGGAACACTTTTCACATGCTTTTTATTTCGGTTACCTACATTTATGGCATGGAAACTATGTAGGTATGAGGCATATTGAAGTGAGCGAAGATGTTATCTTTGCGCTCAAAATTCTTAGCTGTAGCAAGTTGTAGCTACTGCTACGAATTGCATTGAGATCATATATGAGACAGCGACGAACAAAAACTGGCGATATATACAGACGGAGGTAATTCAAGTAAGGTTTGAAGATCCTGAAGTGCGCCATTAGAAGTTTATAAAGAAAAACAGCCGTCGGGCCACCGCGCACCGTCCGCCAGCCACGATCAACGGTTATCACGGTTAGAAGTTTCGCTCTAGTTGGAGGCATTTCATATTTCGTTCATGCACATATGTGCAAACCTTTCTTTCAATATGAAATACATCATAAACACTAAAGTCGATATTAATACTTCAATAATTTTACCTGCAATCGATCCAGCAATCTGCACAGCAATATAGCAAAGAGCCTTCAGCAATTTTATGTGTCTACACACGAAACTTCCAACAGTCACAGCAGGATTAATATGGCCACCAGACACATGGCCAATTATAGCTATAATGCTCGCTACCATCAAGCCATTCGCCAGAGCAGCCAAAATGGTACTACTCCCATGATCGTCAACAATTTGGTTCTGAGCAACATCTGGTTTCATCCTAGTACCGGCTGATAAAACAAGAGCTATGTACAAAAATGTTCCCAGAAATTCTGCTATCAGTTGCCTTAAAACGAGTCTGCAGTTTTTCATTTCGTGAATGCCCAAGAAATCATAACTAATTCTTATTTCCTTCGTCATCTTGCCTGTGTATTGTGAAGGTGATTTTGATAGTCTAGGTGGTTCAGATATAACGGCGTGGCTTATTGGATTTGTTGAGTTTGTACCAAGCGTCAGCCAATGAGGTTTACTATAATATTTATTATGTTAGCCCTGTGTATAAAACGTCCCACAGCTGGGCACGGACCTTCGTTATGACGAAGGTCCGTGCCCAGCTGTGGGCCGTTTGGCTATGGCCATTGTCTACCAAGCTGTGTAAGTGTCAGACTTCACACGTCTTTTGGGAGCTTTACAGACAACTATATAATCCCCACATTTATTTTTCTTCACCGTTTAGCAAGATGTCATTAAAAAAATTATATGATCTTTGAAAAGGCAGTAGTGCACTCTTTGTAAGTAGTCCATGAGGCCTTCTGCGTAGGTAGTGTGCACTAGTTGTGCAATAAATATAGCAAGCAGTAATAACTTAGTAAAGTTATCACTGCTTGCTCCATTTATTATAACTTCTTCTATTATTTCTTCATTAGAAATAATGTAGATACCTAATATTCTCACGGACGCAAAAAACACGCAGGCTCTCAACAACAATTTGACCACAGTGATGCCTGTTATGGGGCATTTGGAGAAACGAAAAAGGTAAGATGGATGCTAAAACCATTACGCCATTAAACAGTCTTACATACCATTAATTCCTCATATCAAATAGAATAGCTAAGTATATGGAGGCTTTTGTGCACGGCATTATGAGCACTCACACTAAAGGCTACGTCATAATTTTCTTGGAGGCTGAAGGCAGCAAGGCTCCATCACAATTCGTGTTCCCAGTTTATCCCTCCGTAAATCTGGCGTTGACCTATCTATGTATATCCACAACGAGGTGCCAAATCTCTCCCAATCACGGCACGAGTTGATTTGTTTGTTCAATCCATTTTTCACGTGCAAATATTTTCGTCCGCCGGCAAATCAGTGTTTCGAGCCACGGAGTATAAAATACGATATTAGGCAAGGTCCGACGATAAGCGACTCTTTGTAACGTGTTTTACCTGCAAGTAAATTTGAATTCGTAATATATTAAGAGTATACTTTACTTACGCTTTATGGTAAACACGAATCGGTAAATAATGTGAAAATTGAAATATATAATAAAACTAACTATAACTAAGTGGCTATTTACACAAAAATTAAAACAATAATTTCTATACTTATATAACTAACAAATAAAAGGCAATACATAAAAAAAGTAAAAGCAAAATTTAAAGGGCGTCATGGAAATCCTCCACATCGCCATCAATTGGAAGCGTGCCCAGAATGCTGGCAGCATTGCCACGTTGTATGGCAATGCTGATCTTAAATTTTCCTGGTCAATTCTTCAATGCTGTGGACCGAGGACAGGAATGCTGGTAAGCTTACGTCGTTAATTTTGCGAACGCCAAGGCCGCCCAGGCGTACAGGAAAAGACGCCTGTAGCCACACTCGGTCGTTCAGGGCCAGATTTAGAATTTTGCTTAAAGTAATAGTATAAGTTTGTCAATTTGGGCGAGTGCAGATGGGTTTTTTCAAAAAGGGGAAGATCGAAGAGCGTTTGTAAATTTAGGGTCAAAAAGACTATACTTGATAATAGTAAACTTGTTAGTTGACTGCACGGTTGGCGTAGTGGTTTAAGCGGCCGCCTCACCGCTTGACACTGCGCCGAGTGTTGTGGGTTCGATTCCCACACGAGACAACACTTTGTGTGATTCATAAATTGTTGTTTCGAGTCTGGGTGTTCATTGTGTCCGTTAGTTGTATAAAGCCCCTCGCGACACAGGATTTAGTCCTAATGCGGGAGTTGTCTTTTTTAAAACAAGAAACAAGTAAAAGCCAAATGCATATTAATTTTGTGTAACCTGTCAGAAATATCACTATAATTTTGAATTTTTCCCTGTATAAATTAATCGAAACCTGCGTCTAATATTAGGGACCCAAGGAGACGAAGAGCACTATTTTCAACATGACTAATATTGGGAGCCAGATGTTGAAATTTAGAAAGTATATCGGATTTGTCTAAGTTATCGTTAATGAAAATTTCGCATTTACTGGTATTAATTTCTAGGCCAATGGATAAAAATTTCAACTTTAGAAGTGCCAGGTCTTGATAAACTGTATCTATATCACCTGCAAGGGTTCCATCATCCAGGTACCAGATGTTAAATTTTGAATTTAGCTTTTTGATAATTGGGTGAATGGCCAAGCTAAAGCTGGGCTGAGCTGGTCCAAGCGGATCGCCTTGTTGACAGCCAACGGCGGATTCCAAAACATTTTCCTTATATATCAATTTTGAAGGGTGCCTGTAACACTGCCAAAGATAACTGAAAATTTCGGGTGTTTCTAATTTAGCTTGTGTCAATTAAATTGTTTCAGCCACGGAACAAACATACACACTTTCGAATTTATAATAATCACAAAATAGGGATTCAGAGGTGGTGAAACTGTTCCTATGTATAAATTCATGTTATAAAAAAGTTTCAGGGGCAGGGGCAATCGAAGATGCGTCCACCATTAGCAATTACGGTTTTATTGTTTCTAAAAGTCCAGCCATTTCTGACTTACCACTACATACCATAAAAAAACTGATAATTATCTTATTCGAAATTTTTATTCCTAAATGCCTGTATTCTCAACTGCGCTCTACTTGTCGTTGACAAAATCGCTACTTACTTCTAACCACCAATCGCTTGCAATATCACCTGTGCTCTACCTATGTATCATATTTTTTCACTCCCGTCAACATCTCAGTTGATTATAACACAAACAGACGAATTGTACTGTCATTGTTTCGTTGTTTTTGCCGTTTACTAAATATTTACGGAAGGCTGTTGGTTGAATGTAAATGAGGTACCGGGGCGGAGGCACGTAGACAAACATAAACACAAAATTTAAATTATTTATGAGTTTTTATTGTTATCAATTACGGTTTGCGGTAGTTATTTGCTTTTTTTATTTTATCACGTAATACTTATTTATGTGCACATTGACAATAAACATCGTTTTGTTGATAAATTGATTTGAGACTTTTTTAAATGGTAACAGTGTCAATAATACATAGTTGACAGTGAAAAGCGCTCTATCGCCTAACGCCTGCGCTTCGCTATATTATTATGTGCGACAGTCCTAAGACCATCATCCTCTTAGCGTTTTCCCAGTTTCAATCTGGGGTCCGCTTACTAGTCTAACCGGATTTGGCTGAATATTAGCTTTTCCACAGAGCGACTGCCTGTCTGACCTCTGCAACCCAAAGGGATAGCGATATTCCGTTGTTTAGACTAGTGTCAGTTTATTTTAGAAGGTACTGACGCCTTGTAACGATTATCAAAGATCTTCATGACAACCGGGACCGACGGCTTAACGTGGTCTCCGAGGCACGGGACAAGCCATAATTAACAATTCAATACGTACATAACTCCGAAAAGTCATTGGTGCGCGTCTTGGATTCGAACCCGATACCCTCTGCATGGCAGTCGGTTAGTATCTCCACTAGGCTATCGCTGCCTGTGACAGTCCTAAGACCGTTATAGTATTATATACAGGGTGTAAAAAGACCCTTAACGAAAACTGAAATCCCATGTTGTACCAATCACTACGAACATTTTATACTTCAGCACCATACCTGGGAAATTACTGGTTCAGGAGATATTGAGGCTCAAAGTTAGTATGGAATTTTTCTAATTAGGTACAAAATTGATGCATTTACCCCGCCAATATGTTCTTTACATGCCCTATGACCCCATGGATAAGTAGGTATTTCGAGCATTGCACGCGCGCGCTTTTGATTGCGGTTTGAAAACTTAAAAAAAAACGTTTTCCAGGTATTCTTTTTGGTTAGTATGATTTGGTTGATGTCCACAACGAGTAGACTTCGGCTTGGTGATGGGTCTTGTGACACCCTGTATATTATATATTACTAGAGGACGCCAGCAGCTATGCCTGCATTATTTTTAAATATACCCGTTTGGCCGATCTCGTGGGAATTTCGGGAAATCCCTTCTTAGTGCACCCCTACGGTCGCCAAGGAACATACATGCCAAATTTCAGCTTCCTGCGCCCAATAGTTTCGGCTGTAGCGTGTCTGTCAGTCAGTCAGTAACGCAAGGATTTTATATATTAAGATTATTATATAACTCTTGTAGTATAGTATTGCTCCATTGCATCTAAATTCATTCATCACATCAGCCTATCGCAGTAAACTATTGGCGATAGGCCTCTACGATGGCACGCTTCTGAGCTCGATTTTTGCCAGCCACTTTGCATATATCGTCATGCCACCTAGACGGAGGGCGTCCTACGCTACGTATGGCTAAAGTTATTACTTATTAATGACCCCTAAAAGCAATGAAAGTTCTACCGATCTGCAACCAATTAGATCCAGTATTACCCAAAGCCCAATCACTATCTGAACGTTAGAATAACTGAGACGCCGAACAAATAGAAAGGTGAAACGAAAAAAAAAAGAAAGATAAATAATCTTTTGTATTCCCCGAAGCACAGATTCAAAAGGTTATAAATCAATGAGATATCTGTGAGCCTAAAGCGACGCGTGCAATTAAGTAATAGCTTAAGAAAATTCTGGAAGAATATGGTGAATGCTAACATTCGTCTGGTCATAGTAATATTTATGTAGTCATTAGATTTCGGCCGTGGCTCCGCCTGCGGTCGTTTTATAAAGTAGGCTTGAGTATCCGCTAATTTGGAAGCTACCAAAAATGCTGGCTAAAGCTTGTAGGTAATAATAAGAGTCCGGAGTCCAGGGTACAATGATCTTACGAGTAAAAAGTCAATTGCAGCGCTCATAGCGAGACTTGGCTTGCCGTTCGTAGCAGATCGGCAAAGTTAAGCAACGCGTGCACTTGGATGGGTGAACGTGTGTGGCATTTACACCTGAGCGTTACCGTGCTTCGGAAGGCACGTAAAGCTGTCGGTCCTGGTTCTTGTCTAAGATAAGGATCGTTAGGCCATGTCGGAGGCCATCGGGCGGTCTGAAAACTCCGACACTAGAGTTGGCCACACACTCACACGAAAAACAAAACAAACAGTAAATAGTTTTACTTCTAATATCATTGCTGGGGTAGGTAAAATGGTTTAAACGAGTTTAAAGCGGAATTTTAGTTAAGATCGCGGGAAGCTGTTGGATGCGGACGGTTGAAAATCGGTATGTGTGGAGAACCTTAGGGGAGGACTATGTCCAGCAGTGGACGTCTCTAGGCTGACATGATGAATGCAAATTTTAAGTATACAGACTATAATTATTATTATCCAGTAACATTAGGAATTCTAGTGCAAAAATTGCACTAATTGAGATGGTACTAATAGAATGTTGCCCATTAATAAAAAGCTAGACTTCGCCCGCGGCTCTGCTTCCGAATATAATAGGTACAGTCGAACAACTTCCCGCTAGACCACCAAGGGCGAGAATCGCTCAGCAAGACATCGTCACTTCCAGTGCTACTTTCCACGCACATTGACACTCGTATACAAAACATGTTTCTAGTGTGCTTCGACGCTATGAGCGAGCCAAGGGCTTTTTGTTCAAACTGCTCCACCGCCGACTGGTTTGATTGAACATAAGAAATGAATCCCAACGATATTAAGGTCATAGATATTATATAGGATCAGAAGGCAACCGATGCCAAGATATATATATATATATATATATATATATGTATGTAGGCGGCGATAGCCGAGTGGATATACCAATAGACTGCCATGCAGGGGTTCGAATCCACGGCGCGCACCAATGACTTTTCGGAGTTATGTGCGTATTGAATTGTTAATTATCGCTTGTCCCGTGCCTCGGAGAGCACGTTAAGCCGTCGGTCCCGGTTGTCATGAAGATCTTTGACAATCGTTACAGGGCGTCAGTACCTTCTAAATAAAACTGACACTAGTCTAAACCATGGAATATCGCTATCCCTTCGGGTTACGGAGGTCAGACAGGCAGTCGCTCCGTGGCAAAGCTAATATTCAGTCAAATCCGGTTACAATAGAAAGCGGACCCCAGATTGAAACTGGGATAACGCTAAGAGAAAGAAGATATATATATATATATATATATATATATATATATATATATATATATAAAGGAGCAACTTAATATTTAATGTAATGGAAATAAAAACCCGATGACGCAGATTCTAGGATTGTGCCAAGTAGCGAATGTAGAACAATATTTATGTTATATCATTTATTATTTACTAGCTCTTCCCCTAATTACAGCGCTTGCCAAAACTAATAAAAGTATGTTTGTATGCCAATTTTTTTTTTTAAAAGCTCTCCGTTCAGTCTCCCTTAAAAACTCCCGTACTAGAAATAAATCTTGTGTCGTGGGGGACTTCACAAACATGCAGCCAACGGATATCGAACAACAATTTGTAGATCACACGCGTGTTGTCTCGTGTGAGAATCGAACCCACAGCACGCGGCGCAGTGTCAAGCGGAGAGGCGGCCGCTTAATCCACTACGCTAACCGTGCAGTCAAGTTTAAATGACAAGTAATCGCGAGTTGGAGCGGTACCGTTGCGTTGCTTGCCTAATGTGTCATGAACTTAACGGTGCTAGTTTACCACCTTATTGAAAAAGAAAAATGTTTTACGATGAAGATGTGCTAAAGAAGTAAAACTAATCCACAATTCTTCAATTCAATCTACAATTTCTAGTTAATTGGAAACTTTACAAAGTATATATGGGCGCTGTATTGATTTTAGTGAATGAATGTTGATATAATAAATAGGTATCTATGTTAATATAAATGTAATAAAAAAGATATAACATGTTTGATACTTACGGGCGCTGTATTGATTTACTACGGAATTCAACTATAGATAGATCTGTAGATTTTAGATTCGTTTTTGACAGTGTACTTCAGTTCTCGTCTCCTAACAAATTTTCTGTTTAACTGTCATTGAATGTAAATAAGTAAAATGCTTATGTTGTGAATATTAGTATTATTTACGATATTGGCGACGATGTCGATTGATTTAAAGAAAATTAAACGATCACGAGCCACCCTACGTGGTGTGCTAAAGAAATCTAAAAATGCATTTCAAGAAGAAAATTTACATACTTCTGAAGAGATCGAGACCCGATTAATGACCTTACAGAATACATATGAAGCCTTACAAGTGATACAAAACCAAATTGAAGAAGAAATATAAGACGAACACCTCGGGGTAGAAATTCAATACAGATTTGAATGTGACGAAACTTACACGGATTTACACTCGAAAATGGTACGTTTGCTGAACAAACTTAGACCCCCGGCTACGGCCGCTCCTGCCGCTAACCAAGTTGCCCCCGTAGCGACATCACAACGCGAGCAACAACCTAGACTTAATTTTCAACCCCTTCAAGATAAAGAGACTTTCAAAAATTTCACCAAGCGGCTTACGGTATACTTACTACTCAATAATATAACTGATCCAAAAGTGAAAGTCTATACGCTGCTGTCTACGATTCCACCTGAATTACACGAAAGGATTCACGATCTGTGCTCCCCGGATGATCCAATCAACAAGAGTTTCGACGAACTTACTACAATCTTGGATAATTACATTGATCCAAAACCAAGTATATGGGCTTCTCAACACACATTTATATCACGTTTACAACAACCAGCTGAAAAAATCGCTGCATACGCTGCTGAACTAAAAAGATTGTCGTCGAATTGCGAGTTTAAATGTCGGCACTGCATGAAACCTACGCTTGATTCCTTCTTGTCACTTCAATTCATACGAGGCTTGAAGGATGGTGAGATACGCACAAAAATTCTGCAAGAAAGGAACGCTACAGAATTCTCTACATTGGTACACATCGCCACATCCATGGAAATGGGAAAAATCGAAAATACAAGCATGGCATTAAGTACCTATAAATCGAATAACGACAACGACATACGTACAATTTCAAAAGCCGTCAACCTACCCCAACCCTCGCCACAAAACAATGCTAGAAGGCCACCGATATCAATACGAGACCTTAAAGGTAAATGTTTTCGCTGTGGTAAAGATGACCACAAAGCAAATGAATGTGGAGCTATCCAAAGTACATGCCGCAAGTGCCAAAAAGAAGGCCATCTGGCTCGAGTGTGTCTTCAAAGAAATAATAACACAAACCAACTGAATGATTCTTCCAGTTCCATCAGCACCGACAATACAGCCGAAATCAACCTTATTAAGAGTGAAGGTTCAGACAAATTTGTATTACCAATCGATATTGAAAGCAAGAAAGTAAACATGGAATTTGACACAGGGGCATCACTTTCTACAATAACCCTAAAGGACTACAGAAAGCTGGGTGTCAGCAAGAAAATATTTAAAACGGACATAAAACTAAGAACATATACAGGGGAAGTCTTCGAACCCACCGGCGTTGCATACGTTAAATGCCAATACAAGAAACAGTTGTTTTATGGGAAATTGTACATAATAAACAAAGACGTTGATCCTATACTGGGTAGAAGCTGGATGCAGGAATTTAACGTTAAGCTCATACAAGCATGCAAGGAAGTACCGATACTGGACAAATTACTAGAAGAATTTGCGAGTACTGTATTCAGCCCAAATCTAGGCGAAATCCCGAACATTTGAGGCCATCTAACGCTCAAAGAAAATACTCAGCCAATTTTCATCAAACCACGGCGAATTCCTTACGCACTTAGAGCTAAAGTAGACGACGAAATCGACCGGCTAATGCATCAAGGCGTGATTACTAAAATTAACCATTCTGACTGGGGCACACCGGTTGTGCCTATCGTGAAGCCAAATGGAAGCACAAGGCTTTGCGCAGAGTACAAAGTAATCTTAAATAAAGTTATCAAAGATGAACACTATCCAATACCGATTATCGAAGATATCCTAGCCGAAATGAGTGGTGGAAAACTTTTTTGCACGTTGGACATAACGCAAGCTTATATCAACATGGTAATGGACGAAGAAAGCGGCCTGTTACAAACCTTAAGTACGCATAAAGGCTCCTACAATGTTAATGGACTGATATTTGGAGTCAAAGTCGCGCCGAGTTTCTGGCAAAAGTATTTGGATCAATTACTACAAGGACTTGAAGGAGTAAAATGTTTCTTTGACGACATTATTATCCAAGGATCGTCAGAAGATCAACTGCTATACAGACTGAGACAAGTTTTATAGAAGCTCAAAGAAAGCAACCTTCGTGTCAACAAAGAAAAGAGTCACTTTTTCAAACGAAGTATCAATTACTTGGGACACACAATAGATAAAGATGGATTACATAAAAACCAAGAAAAAATAAAGGCCATTGCTGACTCAAACCGACCAACAAATCTAAATGAACTACGGACATTCCTGGGAATGGCCAATTATTACAACAAATTTATTCCTAACCTTGCATCTATTACCAGCTCTTTAAATCTGCTACTTATGAAAGGCATGAAATTTGTGTGGTCCACCAAATGCGAAGAAAGTTTCAAACAGATTAAAAAAGAAATTCTCAGTGATAGAGTCCTCATACATTTCGACCCAGACAAACCGCTTATTTTGGCTACAGACGCTGCACCATCAGGGCTTGGAGCAGTCATCTCACACAAGTTACCCGATGGGACGGAACGTCCGATTGCCTTTGCATCAAGATCCTTAACTAGCAGCGAAAAGAAATACAGTCAAATTGATAAAGAAGCAACAGCAATTTTCTGGGGCCTAAAGAATTTTTTCCATTACTGTTACGGCCGGAAATTCACCCTAATTACAGACCATAAACCACTCACTTCAATTTTCCAGCCACACCAAACGCTACCCGCGTTAAGCACTATGAGACGTTTTCACTACGCACATTTCCTGTCCGGCTTCGACTATGACATTCAATATAGAAGTACGTTAAATCACTCAAATGCAGCTTATCTCTCTCGATTCCCAGTTGAAAAAGTTAACGAAAACACTATTTATCAACATTGCGCTTTTCAATTGAGACAAATGAACGTATTAGATGTCACTCCGGAAATAATCGCTAAAGAAACAAAAGAAGATGCTGAACTCCAAAACTTACTTCAGGCGCTTAAATCAGGCCAGCCGCTGCGAGTATCGGGATACAAAGATAATGAGTTGACGAGTGAACGCTCGATGCCTGTATTCTGAAAGGCACAAGAGTAATGATTCCACAAAAATTACGTGAACGGATTTTAGAAGAACTGCACGCAGGACATATAGGTATTCTGAAAATGAAATTACTGGCTCGCAGCTTCGTTTATTGGAAAAATATTGATCATGACATTGAAAACAAGGTGAACTCATGTAGAGCGTGTCGATTAGAGATGAATGAACCTGCAAAAGCCTCCATTCACCATTGGGAGGAACCTTCGGGTCCCTGGCAGAGAATCCACATCGATTTTGCAGGTCCCATGTCGGGCTATCAACTTTTGATTATAGTCGACGCTTATACGAAATGGGTAGAGATCATACATACATACATAACGTCACGCCTTTTATCCCCGAAGGGGTAGGCAGAGGGGTATTTCTACACCCACTTTTCGCCAGATATACTTTAGTCCCACGTAATAAGTGGCGAGCCTTGGTAGAGATCATACCGACAAAAAACACTACAAGTTCATTCTATATCACAAAGTTAAAGGAAACTTTCAGCACGATCGGACTACCTTACACCCTTGTCTCTGATAACGGTAGACAATTCGTCTCTAGGGAATTTGAAAACTTCTTATAGAGCAACGGTATAGTCCACAAAAGAATTGCCCCGTACCACCCTGCCACTAACGGACAAGCAGAACGATTTGTTCAGACGGTCAAGCGAGCATTGCATAAATTGGAGGGGGAGACAGGCGGATTTATAGACAAAATCCTGACAGCCCCTGGCCCTTCCGGTGTCACCCCGTTTGTCCATGAGGACAAACGGCGTGCAATTTAGTCCTAATCTCTCTTCCAAACATGAGTTTGGAAGAGAGATTAGGACTAAATTGCACGGAATGGTCAGAAAACCCTCAAAGGAAAATGAGAGGAACGCTGACGCTGTCAGTCCCTCAGGTTTGAGGCAGTTTGCTCTAGGGAGCCGAGTACAAGCCCGGGCCTATTCCACACCCAGAAAGAAATGGGAATTCGGCACCATTTCCCGCACATTGGGGAATCTTCACTACGAAGTGAAGATGGACAGTGGGCTCACGTGGATTCGTCACCTTAACCAGCTACTCCCAGCTCCCTTGATTCACGGCGGAGGCGTGTGACATACTTCAGTTCTCGTCTCCTAGCAACGGTTTTTCTGTTTGACTGTCATTGAATGTAAATAAGTAAAATGCTTATGTTGTGAATATTAGTATTATGTACGATAGACAGTTTTTGACATAAGCTCCATACAAAATATGTCAAACACGAATCTAAAATCTACAGATCTATCTATAGTTCGAAAATTGAAAATGGCAGTTAGTGATTTAATGTTGTTAATATAAATGCAATATTTAAAAGAGTAATTTATTTGATACTCGTTACAAAAATTAAATAAACAAATCAATTTAAATTCATTTAATATTTTATTTAAACACATCTGTATTTATTTGATTAATATATTTAAACAGACTATTTTGTAAAATCAAACGTTAATATGAACTGTCATCTAAATCATTTGTTTATGAATCATTCCTCTTTATTCATAAACTATTCTATATAAATAAATAAATAAATTGTCATATCATATTTAAAAATCATGTGTAATTTAATAATATATAATTCTGTTTAATTAATTTTAAAATATGTTTGTTTATGGAAGTACCTTGTTTTATATAAAAAAGGCAAATATTGTTAACGAGAGCGCATTCGTTTGGAGTATTTGAAATTGTCAACATCTCTTGTGTATACACTATAACATAAAACAGTATTTCTAAAATGGTTTTGAAGTTATTACTCCATGGATATGGATTTTGAATACCCGTTCCATGAAGCAACGCCGACAGCAGCGGTGGGATCCCAATCTCCTATTTTGGGCACCTCACGCACTGAAAAGCACACCAAGTCGACCTTCACGCTTCAAGACGTGATGAGCTTAGTTTCTTCAATCACCAGCAAGGCAGCATCGATTGCGGTCTCTGCCACATTGTCTGCTTCAGCGGGAAATACAATGCGCCGTAACTTCTACCTACCGCCATTTGATCCCGACATACGTTCTCATGATATCCGTGATTGGTGTGCAAATGTTGATAAGACGATTGTGGCCTTCAATATATCGCCGCAGGAAGCTAGAATAAAGGCTATCCTTCAACTGAAGGGGAGAGCGAAAATTTGGGCAGAACGTGGTCGCTACAATGAACCACGTGGCAGCAAGTAAAAGACGACCTCATACGAACCTTCGGCAAGACGTTTCAATATGCTGATGATGTGCAGAAGTGGCGCAGCTACAACTCCGAGCAAGCTGACAACTACGCGGAGTATGCAAATACAGGCTGGACGCTGTTCAAACATGTGAGGCCAGAAGCTTCTTACCCTGAAGTCATCGACGCCTTGATAACAGGTATTTATCCCGAATTTATTAGGTCGGAATTACTAAGGAATACGCCTAATTCCCTACCTAAATTAGTAGCTATTTTAAAAACATAGCGTAAGAGAAAATCGGAGCGTTCCGAAGGTAGTAAGCAAAATAAACAGCCACGAGTATCCGAGTCATTTGTAAAGCCATTTAGTATTTGTTACAAGTGTGAAGAAGCCTGGTCACTATGCTCGTGATTGCAAGGAAAAGCGTCCACCTGTTTCATCTGTCAAGCCCTTGACTTCTAACACTCAAAATCCTTCTAATTCAATAGTTAAATCAATAGAATGTAATTATTGTCATAAGAAAGGTCATAGTGAGAAGAATTGCTACCGTAAATTAAATAATGAACGTATGGGATTAACCAACAATCAAACTATTAATTTCTGTACCCCAAGAGATCGTAGCATAATTTATATTACCATATACAATAAAATTTGCCAATGCTTATTCGACACGGGTGCCGATTGTTCTTTGATTAGAAATAGCGCCGCAGGCTCGATTCCTGGCAAACGAAATATTTACAATGTTGCCTTTATGGGTATAGGGGGTTCTCCAGTACTTTCTACACAAAGTATCATGACCAACGTTGTGTTTGGTGACGTGTGTATGGAAGTTGAATTTTATGTGGTTGGGAATACCCAAACCCAGTTTGAAATTTTGATAGGTATTGATATTGTTAGTACGCCGGGTCTCAGCGTTACTGTTAGTAAAGAAGGAATATCTTTTAGGCGCGAACTACTTATTAATGAGTCAACTACATTAAACCGCTATAATTTCGCTATTAATAGTGACATTAAACCCGCAATGATTAAAAATTGTATTGTCTTCTCGAAAGTTTTAAGTCTAGTTTTACACTTGGTAACTGTGTTTCACAAATTAAAACTGGTGAATTAACTATAAAACTCAAGAAACCAGATCAAATAGTTCAACGCAGACCCTACCGTTTGTCACCATTAGAACGTGAAAAAAGATTATCCAGGACAGTTGTTCACCTTTTAGCAGCCCTATTCTTTTAGTCAAAAAGAAAAATGGTTCTGATCGGCTTTGCGTTGATTATAGAGAATTAAACGTAAATACTGTTAGGGATAACTACCCACTTCTTCTTATAGCTGACCAAATCGACAAATTAGGTAAGGCCCGTTACTTTAGCCTGCTAGATATGGCTGCTGGATTTTATGGAATTCCTATTTCAAAGGATTCCATAGAAAAGACTGCATTTGTTACGCCAGATGGCCAGTTTGAATATCTAAGGATGCCCGTTGGACTTTGTAACGCGCCTTCAGTTTACCAACGAGCCATAAATAAGGCTCTTGGTGATTACAAAGATAGTATAGCCCTTATTTACATTGATGACGTCATGGTTATGTCAAAATCGGCCGAAGAAGGTATTGTTAACTTGAATCTTGTATTAAAACGACTAACTGATGATGGGTTCTTCTTAAATATATTAAAATGTTCATTTTTACAAACTAGTGTAGAATATCTCGGCAATTTAATCAATGAGAGAGAATGGCACAGTAAAACCTAGTCCTAGAAAAATAGCAGCTTTGTCTAACTCTCTAATACCCAAGAACGTGAAAGAACTTAGGCAATTTAATGGTCTCCCATATTATTTTAGCAAGTTTGTTCCGAACTTTTCTAAAATTATGGCACCTTTGTATGAGCTCCCTAGAGCAAATATTCCATGGAAGTGGACTGAAAGCCAAGATAAAGCTAGAAAAGAAATAATTAACCCCTTAACTTCTTCGCCCGCATTACCTTGTGAACTACATACTGATGCTAGTCCTCTGGGTTATGGCGCTGTCTTGATACGAAGGAGAGATCAAAGTCCTCACGTGTTCGTTACTTTAGTATGCGAATGACCAGCGTAGAAAGTAAATACCATTCGTATGAATTGGAAACACTAGCCGTCGTGAAAGCTATTAGGCATTTCCGTCACTTTTTGCATGGTCGATCTTTCAAGGTGGTAACAGATTGTAACTCGCTTAAGGCGTCAAGGCATAAAAAAAAGCTAAGTTCCAGGGTACACCGTTGGTGGGCATTCCTCCAAAACTTTCAATTTGCAGTAGAATACCGGAAGGGAGACCGGTTAGCACATGCTGATTATTTTAGCCGGTACCCTCTAGACCACCCCGGTAGCTCAAAATGTAGCAATCAGGCATCCAAAACGTTACGATTTTTCGATAAATTCGTCAAACTTTGACCATAATTGGCTTCTAATAGAACACAAGCGAGATCCAGTACTAAAAATTATTGTTGATCAATTAAGGTCTGATTATGTCCCTAAAACAATAGCTGATACCTATGTAATTTTACAAGACAAACTGTTGAGACGTAAAGTTCAGATAGATAATAAAACTTGCAAGCTCATTATTGTTCCGTGGAATTATCGGTGGAACCTTATCAGTCACTATTATGACTCTCTGCAACATTTTAGCTGGGAAAAAATATTACCTAAAATCAGAGAACAATACTGGTTACCAAAAATGTCTAAATTGGTTCGCAAATTCATAGAAAACTGTGTTGGTTGCAGAATTCGTAAGGGACCTTCAGGAGCAAAACAAGTGTCGCTACACCCGATAGATAAAATAGCAGTTCCGTTTCATACCATACATGCCAATATTACCGGCTGTATGAACGGCAAGCGTAATCTGGCCGAATACGCGTTTGTTTTTATAGATAGTTTTACCAAGTATGTTCATTTACTCCGGAATTCAATATTCGAACTATAGATAGATCTGTAGATTTTAGATTCGTTTTTGACATAAGCTCCATATAAAATATGTCAAACACGAATCTCGAGTCTCAAAATCCATGTATGGATCGAATATTGAAAATGGCTGTTAGTTTATACTAATGACCACACATCCTTAACGGCTATTAGATGTCTTCGTGAACTCGTAACTATATTTGGTACTCCAACGCGTCTTATAACGGACCAAGATAAAAGTATGACATCTACCGAATTTAAAAACTGTTGTCATGAGTATGGTATCGAACATCACGTTATGTGGCTAAGGGAGCTAGCAGGGCAAATGGTCAGGTGGAACGTATCATAAAAATTATTAAAGACTAGAGGAAGCCAGCAGCTACGCCTGCATGTTTTAGAAATTTACCCGTTTTGGCCGATCTCGTGGGAATTTCGGGAAATCCCTTCTAAGTGCACCCCTACGGTCCCCAAGGAACATACATGCCAAATTTCAGCTTCCTGCGCCCAATAGTTTCGGCTGTAGCGTGTCAGTCAGTCAGTAACGCAATGATTTTATATATTAAGATAATATGTCTGTAACTGAGCTGAGTAAGCCATGGCACAATGCTATTCAGGACTTGCAGTTAGCAATTAATAGCACTGTTTGCAAAAGTATCTGCAAAAGCCCTATGGAATTGTTGTTTAGCAAAAAGTGTTCACCTCCAACCATTAAGCTTTTACAAATTGACGATGATGAAATGACTGAAGGTTTGGCATCTGTGAGATCTTTATGTAAAAAGAGGATGGACAAGCGATCTTTTCAAGACAAACTTTTTTAAAACCCCTTTATCATTTCTTACCCATACCTAAATGAGAACAGATTTAAGACGCTTCGTAAGGCTCCTCAGCATAATTTGAACTGCTTCATAAACTTCTAAGCACACTCAGAAAAACATATTATTCAGGGCTCGAGGGAATTTCATCCTCATTTACGAAGAGGTAACAAAAAAAATCTGCAGTCTTTTTAAAATGCTAAGGACCTCCTTTTGTACTTGAGAAAACGAACGCTGCCGTAATAACTCAAATTTAAATGGTCGCCCAAATTAAAATTTCATTCGAGCATTTTTCTGACACTTTACCTATATTTTACGTAAGTACTTGTGTCTACCTGGACAAATTATATTTTGTAATAAAGAGCTGTAAAGGTCACAGGAATGAAGAACAAACAACCTAGTATAGTGATTGTTAGATTAAAACAATTTGCAGTGGAGGATTTAGGATTTTCAGTTCGGGCAAAGTGTTATTTTCATTTTCTTAACCGTGATAAAGATGAGTTTTATTACGAGAAGATTCAGATGATTTCATGGGGAGCTGAACTCTTCATAGCACACCCATGCTCAACTCCTGAGAATTACTTTAAGCCCTTGCTTTTGTTTAAAGGAAATTTATCCTGTTCCCAAATTACCAACTTTATTTGAGACCATCATCAATAGCTGTTTTTATAATCTTTCCCAATGCTAGATACTGACCTTCTCTCATTGTGAAAATGGTTAGGTCATAGTCAAACATGCCAGCCAAATGCGGTTAGGCAGATTTTACATATACATCCTGAACATAACGGAGAACTCTAAGATGCACAGGTTTCTTCGTGATGTTTTTCATCACCGCTTAGAAGGTTTCGCACTTAAGTTGTGTTTGAACGCGAGACTCTCTACATAGCAACCCTGGTACATACATACATACATAGACTCACGCCTGTTTCCCGGAGGGGTAGGCAGAGACTACGGAACGCCATTTGCAACGATCCTGACATATCTCTCTTGCTTCATTCACTCCCATCAGATTCCTCATGCATGCTCTTCTGTTCAGGGTACTTCTCGTTTTTAGGATGTCTCCAATCTGGTCAGAGAACGTCCGCCTAGGTCTTCCCCTTCGTGCTGTCCCTTCCACACTTGCCTTATATATCTGCTTGGTCAGTCTTTCGTCATCCATCCTCTCCACGTGCCCAAACCATCTTAGCATACCTTTCTCGATGCTTGTCACTATATCTTCTTTTACCCCACAACACTCTCTTATCACACAATTCTTTATTCTGTCAGTCAGAGAAACACCACACATACTTCTCAGTTCTCTCATTTCTACAGCATTTATTTTACTTTCATGACTCTTCTGCCATACCCAACTATCACTACCATACATAAGAGTAGGTACTAACACCCCTCTATGCACAGCCAAACGTGCCTTTTTGGACACGTTTTGGCTATTCATAAACGCCTTCAGGGCTCCATTCACTCTATTACCTGCATTAACTCTTCTTTCAATATCTTCTACATTCTTACCATCTTTTGTAAACAGCGTACCTAAATATACAAACTCATTCACTTGCTCCACTCGCTGTCCATCGATCATAATATTACAAGCCGTAACGCATTCCTCCTTTTCAAAAACCATAACTTTCGTTTTACTTACATTCACTTTCATTCCTTTCCTCTCTAACGCACCATGCATGATTGTTACCATCTCCTGCAACTCCTCCGCTGAAGACGCAAGCATAACCTGATCATCAGCATAAAGGAGGCATTTGACAAGTAACTCATTCATCCTTAATCCACAATCACTATGTTTCAAATCTTGCAAAAAACTGTCCATGAAGAGGTTGAACAGCCACGGCGACGCTACACATCCCTGTCTAACACCTAGGTTGATGGTAAACCAGTCAGTGTATGCCCCTTTTATCCTCACACAAGCTCTAGAATCCTCATAAAGGGATTTCAGAGCTCGTATGAGGCTGCTGTTCACCCCATACATCGACAGTACCGACCACATTTCATTCCTCACCACTTTATCATAAGCCTTTTCCAAATCCACGAATGCGCAGTAGACCTTTTGACCTTTGGCCAAAACTTTCTCGGCTATGCATCGCAAGGAAAAGACTTGATCCGTACACCCCATACCCTTCCGGAATCCCGCTTGTACATCCCATATTTTCTTGTCGGTTACTTTCATAACTCTTTCAATCAGTACCTTCGCATACAATTTGCCAACAATGCTGAGAAGGCTAATGCCTCTATAGTTTTTGCAGTCTTGTTGCGAGCCTTTTCCTTTATAAAGAGGCACAACTACTGCTGTGGCCCAGTCATCAGCTACCCGGCCGGTGCTCCAGCACAAGTTAAATAAACGATGCAGCTGACTAACTATGATGCCCTGTCCAGCCTTCAGCATTTCGACTGTAATCCTATCATACCCTGCAGCCTTACCTAATTTCATACTGGCCAGTGCCTTCAAAATCTCATCCACGCCAATATCGCTTTCATCATTGCTATCATTATCATTCATTTCACCTGTTGATGTCTCTGTCGTCGTTCTTTCAAATAATCCTTCAAAATGCTCTTTCCATCTCTTCAGCACACACCATTCACCATTCAGTATCTTTCCATTCTTGTCTCTGATTGCTGTGTATTCTGAGGATTGAGTTTTTCCTCGAACTGCACGAACGGATTTCCAGAAAAACTTAATGTTTCTCCGAAAGTCGTCAGATAATCTACTATCAAACTCATCTTTCTTTTCCGCTTTTTTCCTTTTAACCATTTCTTTCACTATTCTATTACACCTAACAAACTCCTTTCTTGCTTCATCTATGTCATCACTCGTTGCCTTTCCCATTCTTTCATTTGCTCTGGCAGCCAACCAATCTAACCACGCTTTCTTCTTCTCTGATACTGCTGATTGTACATCCTTGTCCCACCATGTATTCTTAACCTTTCGTAGTTTCCTTCTCTTGATCACACCCCATACTTCAGACGCTACACATACTACATCTTCTTTAAAGGAATGCCATAATTCTTTCATATCCTTTATGCCATCGAACCTCTCAAATCTTGCTATCAATCTTCGTTTATACTCATCTTTCACATCTTTCTCTTGCAGATTTTCTACTTTTATTCTTTCCAAGACCCTCTCTTGATTATTTTCTCGGTGTCGCCATCCTCTAAAGAGCCCACTTATCCGGCTTAACACCAAAAAGTGGTCTGTATGGATGCTGATCCCTCGAAACACTCTCGTATCCAACACATTCTTTCTCAGTCGTTCATCTACTATTACAAAATCAATCATACTTCTCCTAACATTTTTCGCCTCACGTGTATACAACCCTGGTCTCTCCACTAAACTATCCCTGAACTAAATGGCATGATTTAAGCCTTCTAAGCGCCTCTGTCTCTGCAATGTGTTCAAGCACATTTCTTTACCGTACACGCTACGTAATAATAGTACTTACAAGCTTAAACAATTACTGAGCCCACTGAGATAAAATCTTAAAGCATTGTTAATATCCCTCTGTATTTTTCTTTGAAATAATCGTAATTAATTACTAACACGCCTTCGGGCACATCTAATTGTGGAACGATTGGCTTGGACTTATATTCCACGTGTAATGTTTATAAGTAATGAGGAGGCAAGCGTTGTTCAAAGGAACAACGCTTACCTTACAAACGTGTGAAAATAACGTTTGATTTGGATAATTCCTGTTCGTTATTGCCATGAAATTTTTACTTGAATAAAGTATTTTGATTACCTAAACATTGAGTTGGTATAGAAAAGTTTAGCATGCAATGCTGCGATTGTTTTATTTGCATACGTCACTACTTAACTTCAGCAAAGGCAGCAATACCCATGTGAAGAAACTAGAGCGTGAACGCACTAGCGGCTGGCTGCGATGTAGCGCGCCGCATACTGTAGACCGTACGTCGGTTTTTATATGAAAACGCGCGAACTAGCTCACGATTGCGATGGTCCGCACTAGTACCGGGACGATGCAGTTAACCTCATGTGTCGTGCCGTTACGGTTATCTGCAGTGCGTATACTGCGGCCAGCCGCCAGTGTTCACGCAGCTTCACAGAGGATGTCGTGTTCAGACTCATGATGCGCACCACTGGCTTTTCGAAGTGCATATTTGATTGCTTATTATTATCGCTTGCTAGACTGTAATTATCGTGAGGAAACCTGTAAAATCTGAGAGTTCTCCATCATGTTGCCAAACGACATGTGAATTCTGCCAATCCGCACTTGGTCAGCGTGGTGCGGCCTTATTCTTCATCTGGTTATAAATAGGAAAATACAATAATATCGTTATAATTTTGTGCCAGCACAGTCCTTCCTGTATGAGTCCAGTTCGTCCCGCCATGGTCGTCTCGGCCTAAATTTGATCAGAGGCCATTTTGAAGTGCGAAACGGTAAATTAATTAAACTATTACAAACTTAGCTCAGGCGTTTAATGGCGGCCTCAATTTATTGTTTTACTGCTAAAGTCATTATCATTGGAGTAATTGTGAAGATTATCCGTGAAATGCACTGTGGGGTAAAGGAGTAATATTTCTCGTTCTGCCGGTGCTTCATCTATCATCTTGTTTTCTAAGAATATGCATCATGGAATTCAGGGTGACGTGAATGATACTACTGTCCCAGAGCAGTCACCGGGTGGCACTTTAAACGAGCTTGTCGTGTCGTTGAGCGTCAAACTGGCTTCTTATCGAGTCGGTGACATGCTCTCTAGTACTTTTTGGAGTTGGGCATCAGCAAGAGTCCCAATCGTATCGTAATTTCACAAAAACGTAAGTGCAAAAAGTAAACATTTATTACTGTATTTGGAAGGAATCATAGTGCTGCGAGCCATAGACTTTCACATGCGATTCGTTTCTTGAAAAACAATATAATAAAATATAAGTATTTATTATCAAAAATATATATTTAGTTGCCAGAAACGTAATTATTGAGGAAAATATTTTCTCCTTAAAATTATAAAAAGGGTACACTGCATCATCGGGCAAAATGCCAGACAGTATTTTATCTGTTATCAAAAGTTTCCGCTTAATTATTTTTTTAATGAACTCAACCAATAAACTCAAAACTTTTTCATCTAATTAACCCGGTAAACTTTCTTGGAATCAATATTCATTTTTATAATTTTATTACGAAAATAACCGGGAAGCCTGTATTCAGCATAACCCCTAATGTTAAACAGGAATCTTCTTGGTTTTCCCGTATTCATTTTAACATTTACTTAATGAAAAAATATATATTAATACTCCTAGCATAATATATCAATGAAAATTCCTAGTTGAAACTTCTTGTCTAGTATTTCAATGGCTTAAGCACTTAGTAAGCAATCGATACCTCTTTGTACCGCGCTCTGAGGCGGACGTGTATCGCGTAGAAATAATTAATTTTATAGTTTAGCGCGGCGCAAGCCGACGCTCGCAAATTTTTATCGCCATGAGTGACAAACTTGTGACGAACGAGCTGCTGGCGTTCCTGCAACAGAAGCTGGATGTCACGAAGTCTCGGCTATTCAGATCTGTGCTTCAAACTTCAGCGAGGAGGCAATAGCGGCTGCCAAGCTGCTTGCGTACAGGTCGATAAACAAATGCGATCAGATGGTGTCCCGCAGGCGTGACGGGACGAAGAAAAGTCTGCAGGATATTATCACGCTGCTGAAGGAGACCGAACCTGACGACGTGCCGACGTTTGTTGCTAAGGACTTGAAAAAGTTGCCTCCCGTCACCTTCGACCACGTCGATGACACAAGCCTCTTGAGAGCCATCGTCTTTCTTAAGGCAAGTCTAGCGGATGTGAACAAGAAATTGGAAGCATCCCAGGAAACCGTCACACAATTGCGCACGGAGTTAGACGACCTACATAATGCAGTTGCAGTAACTGGGTCACCGGCGCGTAGTAACATCAACACGCGCCGAGGGGCCTGCGTTGATACGTCAGTCAAAAGTTTCGCGTCAGCAGTTTTGTCGCCGCGGAATTTTGTGACTGCTGAGTGCGCTAGCCGAGCGCCGC
Source organism: Euclidia mi (assembly GCA_944739405.2). Lineage (NCBI taxonomy): Eukaryota > Metazoa > Arthropoda > Insecta > Lepidoptera > Erebidae > Euclidia > Euclidia mi. The sequence goes on from OX123191.2 coordinate 36,146,383, forward strand.
GCAGCCCTGCCCCGTCCCTGCGGCTCCCTCTGATATCGTCCCGCGACCTAAAAAAGAAGAGGCGCAGCGAGTAATTGCTAGCACCCCTGCTGCTACTAAGAAGTTTATGCCGGAGAAGGCATCGAGGAACGAGGTAGCTGATGATGGTTTTGTGACGGTGCAGAAAAAGAAGCGTCGTCAGAAAACCGTCAAGAACTGCTGCGGCACGGCTCCTGAGGACCTGCGCGCCGCCGCACCGAACACACCCGTGTACATCTCTCGCCTGCACTACACCACGACGGCGGGGGACATCGCGGAGTACGTACGTCAAAAGGCCACATACATGCCGAGAGTGCAGTTGCTGGAGTCGCGCCGTAAAGTCAAATTTAAGGCGTTTGTGGTGCGGATCCCGACCTGCTATCTACATGTCGTCATGAAGGAGGACTTTTGGCCGAATGGTGTGGTGTTCCGTCGCTTCCGCGGACAAGTGCCACACGAACGCATTGCATCATCGTGCAAGTTTATTAACATAGTTCATAAGTATACGTACTAACAAAAATTGTATATTGTATGTACCTATGTTCATTCTGTAAGGTATATAAAAATATGTATGTCATTCCATTGTCTAGTACCCATAGTTCAAGCTCTGCTTAGTTTGGGACTAGATGGTGTTGCGTGTATTATATTGTATCTATATTTATACTTACTAAATAAATAAATTTAATTAAATATTGATAAATATTGTTTTACGCAATCAGTTTTCTTCGCTACAAGAGACTGTACTGTACATCCAACTTAGTGCTATATTCCTAGGCTGAATCGGATTTCTAGACATCTTAACCCATATACCTACATATGCCCAGAAAGATTTGGATCACCAATTTTGATGAATTTTGGATATTGTTGTCTTTAATGGAAGTAATTAAACCGAAAACTAGTAATTTTCAGTTTCAGTACCTGGATGTAACTTTTTTTCAGGTGGTTGATAACGACCCCCTGGGCACAAATTAATGATACAGAATGTACTTTGTTTTCGCAGGTCACGGGGCGCGTGCTTCCAACGCATGAAATTACTAATGTCTTGGAGAATTTGACTGATGGTGATGATGATGGTTTCTTAGATTGAAACGCTAACCGAATTTAAGACACGGTATTAAGAGGTCAAAAAGAACATTATGCAAAATCGAGCTTGTATTATCGAAAATTAATGCAATCTTGATTTTAGTATCAACATGCTGACTGGCCTATTGGTGACCCCGAAGGTCGTGGGTTCGATTCCCACCCAAGACAAATCTTTATGTAATGAGCACTATTATTAATTCTGTGTCTGAGTGAAATCCGACTTATTAATATCTATGTAGACATTTGACATTATTAATAAATGAGTATGCTCATCAGTTATCTGGTTGTCACAGTACAAGCTCTGTTTCGTTTGGCATCAGATTAACGTGTATCTTATGATTATTAAGATTAAGATTTAAATTAAGATCTCGTTGAAGTTTGACGTATAATACCTGTGTATTAATTCTCTCTTCAATTTCGTATGCACGAAGGAAGACACCATAATCCCAAGTAATATTAGATTATTTGTTGAAGCGTGAAGGATCTCTGTTCATTGAAGTCCGTCATAATTAAACAATGGAACCCGCGATTCTCCTGTATGGAATTTCGTTTTCACCTTCAAGAAGTACCTAATTTAAAATAAATTACCTACAACGTGTAGACATTCTGCAGCTACTTTGGCTTGATCCACATTGTTCACCTGGTTGAACAAAGTAGACTTTTTGGTGTCCTCTTTTCACCATGGAATGATTTCCTAGGTGAAATAAGCGATACCCGCCACTTATACACAACCCACATCAGAGGAGACACATGTGCTTTTCCACACATGTGCTTTTCCACACATGTGACATGAGAAAAGGGATAGGAGGAGGATGGGGAAGAAGATAAGGAGATGAAGCCTCTGGTACTCTGACCGAACGAAACGCAAGAGTATACATACTGTTACTTTATCTCGATGTTCTGTGAGAGGGTAGTACTGCCTCAAGCTGGCCCATTCATGCTGATATTAGGAAGGCTCTACTACCTAGTACCCTATACTAAGAATAAAGCTGTGTAAGAAGTTGGTACTTAAGTATCATTGACACAAACATACCTACTAATTATTTTACACTAAGTACAATGACATGACTACATATACTCTGCGGTTTATCTTTGATGTGGTTTAAACATCCAATTGCAGATTCGAAAGAATGTGTGAACAGAAAGGATTTTCTTGCTCTAAGCAATTGAGAAAATGAATTTGAGATTCAGGCATTGGATTATCAAGGCCGATTGAAATACTTTACGAATGTGCATTAGTGGCGTATCTTTTTTAGGCCATTAGATGTTAAAATAAGTACAGCAAAAAAATTTGTGAAGGCTGCGTGCGTTTTACATAATTATAAATTAGAAAACAGTCGTTTACATTCGGAATTTCCTGATAATGTTTCAAGTAATGACTCAGAACAATTCTCAGCTGATCTTGAAAATGCCTTTTTCGTGAGAGAATATTTCAAGGATTAATTCTTGAAATATTATTTCTAACTAAAACTGTTCCAACAGAATTTAAAAAGAAACTGTTCCAACAGAATTGATTAATTCTGTTGGAACAGTTTCGGGTTAGGCGACAACTCGCCCGGTCGAAAACTGGCCCGCGGGGGAGTTGCCCCGTTTGATCAGATGTTGGGGCCTTACTCGCCCAAATGTATTTTATGACTGGGCTAGTTATAACCCTGAAAAATAACTAGGTGTCAAGTGGCCCACTGATGTACATTCTTATACAGATCTGGTAGATGCGTAATTTCTTATTGTTCTAAATCGTTGATTGAACAAGCGCCACTCAACGGCCAACTATTTAGCGGATCCTAACATGGCCCTTTAAACAAAGCGGACATAAAATCAGTCAGGTGATTCAAATTTAGTTCATCCAACTATGTATGACTTTTAAGCTAATTTGACGGAGCCCTGCTTTGCAGGGCTCCTATTTTTGGGTATAGGGTCACAAGTAAAGCTAAAATAACCTACCCTAATTCTACACGTACTGGGAGTATAGTATAGAACTTTTGAAAAAGAAAATAGTTTGTTGTTGGGAACAATAAGAAATTATGCATCTACCAGATCTGTATAAGAATGTACATCAGTGGGCCACTTGACACCTAGTTATTTTTAAGGGGTATAACTGGCCCAGTCATAAAAATAGATTCGGGCGAGTACGGCCTCAACATCCGATCAAACGGGACAACTCGCCCTCGGGCGCGTTTTGGACCGGGTGAGTTGTCACATACAGCGGTCAATATGATTGAATAAAAAACTTACCACTCGCTATGTTCGTTTTTTTTAAATCTCTTTCTACGCTTTGCCTTTCACATCTAATTGTTTATAAGAACTCAGTTTTGTGTCCCATAGACAAGGATATTGTCGGACACATTCAATAAAAAACTCCTCAATAATGTCTTGGAACGTGCAACTAAAGTTGTTTGTAAACACGTGTAACGCGCGCGCAGGTTTGCACAGGAATGAGCGACTGACGTAGTACATCGCGACGCCCCGTAAAGGGCGTGCAGCGGCTAGTTCGAGGCAGATTTTGCCCCCTGCTAGCGGGTTCTTCATTCCTGCCCTTTAATAAGGGCAGGTCATTGGGTCTGGTGGTAGTGGCCCTAAGGCGGTCGGACCGAATACAGGCGTGTACGCGCGTTCGCGCAGGCCGCTAAATCTTCACGCCGTCCGGGCGGTCAACACGAGCCAGGTGAGACCCCCGGCGAACCGAGGGAGGCCCAGCTCCGTGAAGCCAGCGACACGGACGGCGACTTACGTGCGGCATGCGGAGGTCTTGATGTTGTGATATAAGAGGTGTTGGTCGACATCTGGCTAGATGTCGACGTCGTGGTGCGGAGTGTCAATCCTTGGCGTCGCTGTTGCGGTGGTCGTCCGCGCGCGCGCATGATGCGCGTATCCTGGGTGACACGCGCAGATGTCGCGCGGAAAGGGGCGGCCACCTGCAACAGAGTTGTGAGAGGGTTGTCACGTTAGAGGGGACGGCGGTTACCCGGGGCAGCCGCAACGTCCGCAGAGTCGTCGTGGTCGATGATGAGGTCTCGGGGCAGCTGAATGAGCGACCGCGCACCTGCACACTCGCTTATAGCCCGGAGACGAAACTATCGAAACTAACACTCGCTTCTCGCTGATCGCCAACTCGTCTATAATTTCTAGTTCTACTCGTTTCTCGTTCATCGCCTGCGGTCGAACCACTGCCTTGAGCGGCCGCCTCGCCGCTGCGCCGCCGCGTGCTGTGGGTGCGATACCCTCACGAGACTACACGCGTGTGATCTACCTACAAATTGTTGTTTCGAGTCTGGGTGTTCATTGTGTCCATTAGTTGCATGTTTGTAAAGTCCTCCGCGACACAAGATTTATTTCTAGTGCAGGAGTTTTCTTTTAAAAAAATATGTAGGCATAGAAACATACTTTTATTAGTTTTGGCAAACGCTGAAACTGAGGGGAAGAGCTAGATAATAATAAATGATATAACATAAATATTGTTCTACATTAGCTACTTGGCACAATCTTAGATTCTGAGTCATCAGGTTTTTATTTCACCTACATTCAATATTAACTTGGTCCTTTTATATATATATATATATCTTGGCAGCGGTTGCCTTCCGATCCATTACTGTGTAATATCTATGACCTTAACACGCAGGTAGTCACGCATGTGTCGAAAAGACCCAGTACTCTAGTTGTTGTACCATAACTATGTTTGTATAATTTTATTCGTGTCGTCGCGCTAGGTACCTTTATGTAACTTTATAGGTTATCCACACACTCAGTCACAGCCTGTTTTTCGCGTGGTGTTTGGACAATATGGACCTATTAAGTGAAAATAGGTCGTTTCGACCCTTGCGCGACGTGATGTGTAAGTATTTTTTTTTATTGCAAAAATATTCTGTTGATTATATTTCTTTGTAAATATGTCACGAAATGTTTTGAATGACTAAAAATTTAAGAAAATACGAGGAGAGATTTCGTCCAAAATTAAAGACTATTGGAAAATCGATAACCAGGATTCAGATTGTTTTCAGAGTGGCTAAGACGAACTTTCTGAGGACGATGAAGTTCCTAAGACTGGAGATTGTCGTTCCGGACTTCCGGCAATGTCTCTGCCAGTTTGCTGTAAAGAAGACGCGACTTCAATCATGACGTGCCTCTGAGTTACGTCCGTTAAAGTTACTGCCAGGGTTGGAATGGCGCTTGTGAACAAATGTTTGCACTCATAGTCACTATCATAAGCCAACTTCAGATGTTCTATCACTACATTGCTGGCATATACGAAACAGAATGTTTCAAGAACCTACCTACCTTACCTCCTAATTTAAAAAGCACGTCATTACAACTTCACCTATACACAACAATCTAAGGAAATATGCTTTCCAGAAAGCTTAACCCACCCGTAACTTTAATACGTTAAAAACTTAGAGAACAGTCGTTACCATGAGAGCGGTGTTCAATAACTTTTTATATTACAGGAGAAACATATAAAACGGAATGTCTATAACTTCAGCTTATGGACAAGTGCTGTAGAACTGTACGTTGTATCTATCTATCTATCTATCGTCACGCCTGTTTTCCATTGGGTTAGGCAGAGACTATGGAACGCCAAATGCTCCGGTTCAAACACACCTCTTTCGTTCCCTCGACATTCATTAACCTCATCATACATGCTCGCCGGTTATGGGTACTTTTAATTTGGCCCTTTTTTAGTGCGTCACCTATTTGGTCGGCGTACGTCCGTCTTGGGCGTCCCCTACTGACATCTCCATTCATTCTTACACTATACACTTCTTTCGTAATGTATCGTCCAAACCATCGCAACATTCCTTTTTCAAGCTTTATTACTACATCTTCTTTTAGACCACACTTCTCTCGTATCACACTGTTTTTCACTTTATCTATCAGACTTACTCCGCACATACTCCTCAAAGCTCTCATCTCCACAGCATTGATTCTACTTTCATGCTTCTTCTGCCATACTCATGATTCGCTACCATACATCAGCGTTGGCGCCAGAACTCCCTGCAGTACAGCAAGGCGAGCCTTACTAGATATAGGGATAATTTTGTTACTGATGATGGACTGGGCGCCATTCACACTATTGCCTGCTTTCATTCTCCTTTCAACATCTCCCTCATATTTTCCATCTAAATACACAAACTCTCAGTTGGTCAAGAATAGAATTGCAGACCTATATAGCAATCCATACTACGGAGTGCCTTCTTAATATAATCTGACCTAATATTTTCTCGTCATCATAAAAATACGCTATCTAGTCAGTCCTAAAAAAACACCCACGCTCCAACTACCAAATAATTTGATCGATTCACAACTGATCGACTTTCACAATAACTTCGTGAACTATTGAACCTATTTTTCCAGCTGTGTGTACAGATATTTATAGACACTCTTCAATGTATATCAAAGCATATCGTTCATATTTTCCAACGGGAACACCTGGATGGTATATTTTTATTCCACGCCCGAACTATTAAGGAAACTATTAATATATAAAGGATAAATATAGGTGGAGCTGGGCAAAAATTGTTTTTGTGGAAAAGCTTTCGCTTATAGAGTATAAAGCTGAAAACGTTGTTATATTTTATGCACTTTTTTCTTCTATTGCTGTTATTAAACCGTTGCTAATAGTTTTTGAAATGTCAGGGGTTTACACAGTTGAGCCGCTGCTTACTTGTCCCTGGGTACAATAAATGCTTTCTACAAACCGTATTTCAAGAATAACGAGTACCAATTTTCGGAAATTACCTTGACAGTGCACAAAGCGTAATGATTTTGTATCAGAAACGACTTTTACTGTGGTTTCATATTAAATAAGTTCAAGTTACTACTAACTTCAGCATGATATATGGGTAACACCTTCATTTCCAAGATATACTTGCTAGTTATTTCGTTTAGTTGTACTCGTAAACCTATTTTTTATGAAAGTATTATAAGGAGCCCAGATTTCGTTTCTATGAACCCTTTATATAATAGATACTTATGATTGAAAATCGGAAGTCACGGGACAGGTTATTCTCGCCCAAACTTAAACATAAATCCAATCGACAATCTGTATATAGGTATAAAACTAGACAATTCCCGCAGCTAGGAATTGTATATATACTCGTAGGTACAGATCCTTGCGTTACTTTCTCACTGAAAGACAACGCACTGTCAAAAATACTGGGCACAAGAAACTGAAATTGTCACGTTTAATGCTTGGGGCCCATAAGGGTACTGGTGGCTACGAAGGGATTTGCTGGAACTCCCATGGGATCGGGAAGAAACGCTTACATAAAATTAAATGACCGGGGTTAGTTGCGGACATCGTCTAGTTCATATATAATACATTCTCTAACCGCCTGAACACATATGACTTAACTTTACAAACCAATAACCACGAAACGACTATCCATACTGCTCTATTAATATCTAAAGTTTGAACTACAGATATCATGGACAATATTGTCTATTTCCACGGCAACTCTCGTTATAAAGTCTATTCTAGTTTGAAGTTATAGTTTCGGAGTCAGTTTCAGTCCATACCTTTGTTGCAAACAAAGTTGTACGGAAGTTGGTGATTGAGTAGTAATATATTAAAAATACTGACTACCACATAGACCCAAAGGGTACCCTTTAACCCCGATAGTACTATCTGGGTAGATTGGATATGTTTTTAAAAGGCAACTTCGGTAATTTCAGCTAGGAATAATTCGGAGTTTAAAACCACAGATAATATCAATTATTTTGGTACTAAGCTGAGTGATAACATACCTACGCAGTGATAGCTTAGAGGAGACCAATGGACTGCCATGCACCGGGTTCGTATCCACGGCGCACACTACTAACTTTCCGAAGTAATGTTCGTATTAAATTATCCTTTGCCCCGCGCCTCGTCCAGCATGATCCCGGCTATCATAAAGATCTTTGACAGTCGTTACGGTGGAGTAAGTACCCGCCAATAAACTGGCACTAGGCCAAACCATGGAATATCGCTATGCCTTTGGGTTTCTCTCATATGTTAGGTATGTGCATAGTCGAGTAAGCGGACCCCGGGATCCGAGGCTCCTGCGCTCCGGGCGGATACAACCGGGATAAAGCTAGGACGATGATGCTGTCAGAGGTTTCCGCTTGGATAGGTTTTTGTGATATACATAAGCACTACCACGCTTCGGCAGGCACGTCTCAAGCCTTCAGAGTCGGTTCTATCTCTAAACAATTAAATAAATCAATACCCTTGTGCGGCCTGTAAACTTCACATCACGTCAGCATACATACCACATACTCACACAAAAACAAAACGAAGAAAAAGCTATTACCACCTCAAAACTAAACATCGTGTATCCAATGTGTCCTCGGGTCGACTAGTAATGTGGTGGTAAACTCCTTCACATCAAGCTGTGTACAGAACTACAGACCTACGAGTATTCGTTCTTCAATGGAATGTAAATCAACAAGTACCTACGTACATAACAAAGTTAACATACGACGACGCGACGGTAAAACGACCGCCGTGTTTGTCGACACGTCAGCGTGACTGGCGATTATAAATCGTATGTGTTAACGGAAACACGTTGGATATTTAAGGCTGTTTTGAATTAATGTTATTTTGCATATAATTATATGTGAATTCATAATTATGTAATACTAGAGAATGCCCGCAGATACAACCGCATATTATTATTAATTTACCTGTTTCAACCTGATCTCGTGGAAATTTTGGGAAATCTTTTTATTGCACCTCTTTTGTACGCTCTTGGAGAAACATACATGCAAAATTTCAGCTCCTTGCGCCCAGTAGTTTCGGCTGTGTCTTGTCTGTCACTCAGTCAGTAACGCAAGGATTTTATATATACAGAAACATATCAGTCAGTCATATAAACTGTCTCACTGCCAGCTACGGGTCTGTTCTCACCACAAGAAGGGTTATGACCTAACCCTTCTTATGGAAAAGAGTACCATTCTGGTCAAGTGTGAGTTGCATCCACACACACTTCCACGTTTACAATAGTAGTAACATAACGCGATTCAGACCCGTTACATAAATATATTATTAATATAGCCTATGAGTACCAAGGCGAAATTTTAAACTACTAACATCCTTTGCGTTTTCCCGAATACTCAGAAGCAGCCCGGCGTTTGGTGATGTGCCTGGTAACGGCAATAGGCTCGCCCCCTATTACGTGGGACTTAAAAATTCATGGCGAAATGTGGGTGTAATATTTACATCTCTGCCTACCCTTTCGGGGATACAGGCGTGAGACTATAAATAAAAAAAAATAAAAAAAATAACATCCTTTGAAGCTAATAAGCATTTCACAGACACGACAGGCATGAAACCAAAACAAAGGGCTGCTATTGAAGAAAATATGCCATACCTGTAGCTCAGGTATGGCGTATTTTACCACAAAGAAATGCTCGCTTAAAATTTTACTCCGATAATTGACGCATTCACTTCGACTTATCTACAAGGACGAAAACCAACGGCAAGTTATTCATTATGAAAGGACGTTTTCCGGAATGACAAATTATTCTTAGGGACAAACAGGTTTTCTTGGTAAAAGTACAATTTGAGGAAAATATGCGGTGGAAAATATCGCTCGTGGAATTATATTTCTTTTTAATTTCTTACTGTGAAGCGTCTTTAGAATTTGGTCTTGAAGAATTTGTACGCTATTTTCATTTAATATTTAGTTAAGATTCATACATTGGTATATTCCGGGTAGAATATACTAATTTATGTTTATGATTTACAAGTCATTTGCCGCGGTTTCGTTCGGCTTATTTATTTTTGTTATAAGTTACAATTAACTACTTTTTATTATTAACTTAAATTAACTATTTAAATTAACCACTAATTTTTTTACTTGTAAATCTACCTATATCGGCATCTATAGCACCATTTACTACCCTTATTCCATTCAAATTAATTTTCTTTTTACTTCGCAAAAAAATAGCGTCCAGCCCTTTAATATTTTGATCACACAAACATTTGTCTCAGGTGGAAATCAAACCTATAACACACGGCACAGTTCTCAATTTCAATTCTATCATTCAAACCATGCACTACAACTTTGAATGTTAATCTACTTCCATCATTGGCCTAATCCAACTTAGGATAACGACTCGATTCAGCTTACCGAAAAGTACCAATTCCCGTATACTTTGAACATTACATACATACAAACGAGTGTTATTTTACTACATACAGTTTATAATCTTCTTACGTTTCATTCAAACGATGCAACGGTTTAGCCGTAAAAGTAGACAAACAAACTTACAGACAAACTTATTTTACTTATTTATTTATTTATAGTCTCACGCCTGTATCCCCGAAGAGGTAGGCAGAGGTGTAAATATTACACCCACATTTCGCCATGAATTTTTAGGTCTCACTTAATAGGGGGCAAGCCTTTGCCGTTACCGGGCACATCACCAGACTCCGGGCTGCTACTGAGTATTCTGAAAAACCCAGTAACACTTTTGCCTGACCCGGGAATCGAGCCCGGGAACTTCGATCAGCAGTCGCATACGCCATCCACTGGACCACGGAGGCAGTCTTATTTTACAGTTACAGTTATACACAAATACAATCAAAGTATTAGTGTGTAATATAATAAAATGTATTTTTATATGTCATCATCGTCCCAGCTTTATGTCGGGTGCATTCAAGATTGCCTTTGTGCAGGGTCCGCTTTCTAGTCTAGTAACTAAATATTAGCTTTACCACAGCGATTGCCGTAATCCAAAGGCACAGTGAGTGTCAGTATATCCAAGGCTATTGACTGTCCATATTAACTATACCTTTACGACAACCGACATCTTAAAGTGCACTTCTGTTAGTAGGTATCTATTCTGGATTATTGCTGCCTCCATATGCAGAATTATACGTATAATTGAAATAAAAGAAAAACATATGACTCAAGTCAAGAATCCAAACCAGGTTGGTCAAAGCGACGCGCTTGAAACAATGGATATTTCATATAATTTAAATACATGCATTTATTTGGAACCGGAACCATCCAGACATTATAACTGTTTAGACAGTAATGTATCTTGAGTTTATTTGTAAGGGTGGTTTTCAAACGGCGGCGGCCCAGGTAAATAAATAAGCCTGAAAGTAATATAAATAAGCGCTTTTGCAGTAGTAGGTAGTGTTGTTAAGTACCTATTAGAAGAGCATTTTTATGTGTACGTGGTGAATGCTCAAATATATATTTGAGCATTCACCTGTAATGACCACTCTTGCGAATGTTACAAAACAGCAAAACAAACGAGTGCATTTAGCGAACATTCTTACGAACGTTCTGGTGAGCATTCTAGCGAATTGATAGTAATTTTGCTTTGTTTTATTTTATTTTTTCTAAACCATGGAATTTGGCTATCCCTTTGAGTTACGGAGGAGTGATAGGCATTAGCTCTATGTAAAAGCTAATATTCAATCAAACCTTGTTAGACTAGTAAGTGGACCCGTGGATGACACTAGGATAACGCTAGAAGGATAGTGGTGAAAACCGTTCAAAAATTAATTTGGTGATGGCTGAGGACTTAATTTTATAATATACGAGGCCTATTAAAAACGTGTATTTTTAATAGGCCTCGTTACATAAGAAATAACTTATGAAAATAACTATACATATTACTTTCGCCAACAAAACAAGTATCAAAACACTACCAAAAGAAAAATGTATTACTTTCTCAACTGTTGCAATCCATCCACGAAACATCATAACTTGTGCGGTGTTCTTATTGCGAAGATTGCTTGTTCCCGACAGGTTGTATTATAAATCAAAACTTACAAGTTTTTACACGCCTCAGATGTTTTCCCCTGTGTTTTGTTTTTCTTACCCCTTTTAGGTACCCCCTCTCTGTAATTGAGTGACGGGCCCATACCGCTAGGAGAATTTCAAACAGTTGGAGCGAAACAAATGCGATGAAGAATGAAACCTAAAATGCCTTTTAACCACGTAAGTTACTGTTGCAAAATGCTGTCCTAATCAATTTATATTTTTTTTGTTAAAAAAGTTGATATCAAATTAATTTATTTACTGAGGTTAAAAATAATACTAGATGCAGGATAGCCTACGAGCAGAACCTAGAAGGAACTCTTTTAAAAAGCTAGTACCAGGCTCGAAGTTGCAATGTCAGGTTAGTTCAAATAATCAAAATTGAAATGCATGTTGGTTTAAAAAGCTATATACATAACTATTTGGAATTGTATCAAAGACAATATAAAATGAAATATAAAAAATAATTTCCATCCATGATAAAATGTACAGTCTGCACTGCTCAAACAGAACTTGGCTGTAAATTGCATGGTTGAAAGAATAGTATCCTATTCCACACTTATATTGCCTTATATTGTAGTTTTACAGTATTTCTATTTTCTTATAGAAAGGAAGGGTGGAAGGGGAACTGATGTTCGAATTGCAGAAATTTATCGAACCGATCGAAATGTAACAATGCGAATACTCCACATCGATATACTGATACGTAGTCGCGTCTCTGATAGGGTTGGCATATATTAAATCTATATATTTAAAATCCTTCCTTCCTTCCGTTACTAACTGCCTGACAGACAACGCACAGCCGACACTATTGGGCGCAAAAATCTGAAACTTTCAATACTCTTGTGGAGCGTAGAGGTGCACTAAGAAGGCATTTCTCAAAGTGTTTATTACGGAGTCGGGTAGAAGCAGTTAAGTTATAAAAAAATTTTGGTTATCCTCTAGTTCTCTATCATAATCACACATGCTTTAAACCAACCTCTTTTATACTGAAACCTTGAATTCATTACTTGAATATAGCAAAGAACAAGCTTCTCATGTAATAATTAAGCTTATAATGACTATAATATATTATATTAACCCAATTGCTTTGGCGTTGTACTAGACTGTGGTAATCTACTATCTTACTCTCACTACTATATAAAAGCGAAATGTGACCAAAATACTGTTACTGGCGCAAATATCGTTGAGAATAAAAGCAATAAAGGCAATTTTACGAGTTTTATGTGAATGTTTACCGTCCAATATTATCCAAATTGTTGTAGAACTCTATACATGCAATATCTTTAGTTGTTACGAACTGTTGAACATTGAATTCGATAAAATGGACAGTCGCGTGGAAATATCGTCACTTCAATAAACTTATATTATGGAGGTGTTTATTTAATCTTGTTGCGGATATAGCACTGGTAATCCGTTTTTTTTTATTTTGAGTATGATTGGCACTAGTGCTGTGGTGGTAAGTTCCTCGAAATCATATGACATTACTAGCCAGATAACGCTGATCAGCATTTCGTAAACATTATTATTTCTACTCGTTTGTTTCCTTTTTAGTTGTATTTTAATAGCTCTACGAATAAGTCTTTTCTCACAGTGAACGTTACGAGCTCAAAGAAAACTCACACTCAAAACAACAATATAATTAGGATCTCACAAAGTATTGTCTTCTGTAGGAATCGAATTTACGACACTCGACGCAGAGTCAAGTGGCGAGACGACCGCTTGAACCACTACGCAATACGTTCTGTCAGTAATCCCACATTGGGCGCCAATAATTATATTTAATCATGAAGGATCAAGTCATACATTTGTGTGCATGAACATGGATGTTTGTCTTGGTGTGGGTGTTTCTATGTATAATATGTATGTATTTACAAAAAAAAGTATATGTGTATGTATCCATTATCTAGTACCCATGGTACAAGCTCTGCTTAGTTTGGGACTAGACGGTGATGTGTGTATGTGGTAGAATATTATTATTATAAAAAAGAAAAAGAAAGGTTATCTTGGCAATCGAAATTTTATTTTCTTTGTCATCATAGTATAAGTTTCTGAATTAGTTATCTAAAAGTAAGCTTCGAGCGCTAACTTTTCATTTACCTGTCGGGCTTCAATATATAGATTATCTTAGTAGACGAATTTGATATTAAAGCAATAATTACTTTCCTTATCATTTTCTATCAGTACGCTTCGGTCGTTACCCTTTCATTAACCTGAATAATAAATTGTAGGATGAGGGGTATCATAGTATTGTCACAGTTGAATGCTTTCAGTAACGAGTTCACCATTCCGGTTCACTCGACCGAAACTCTATTTACATTTGGAAGCTATTTCATTAAAGCGATCGATGGCGTGACTTTTTTATAAAATGGACTTTGTAGCTTTGCCTTCATACTTTCAGGGGTACAAGTTACTGTTTCATTGCATGGGTTGCCTAGTGATGTGAGTGGTCGCCTCGGATTAGGTTTAGGAAAAATTAGGATTTCATCTCACTGCTATTATAAACGCGAAATGTTGTGAGGATGGATGGATATTTGTTACTTTTCAGGCAAAAACTTTTGAACGACTAATGATGAATATATAGCTCTATCATATAGGCTACCTCTTGTCTAATTAACCCATAGTTTCAATCGAATCTATGTAGTTAGGAATACATGTGTCACGTGCAATAGAGGAAAGTTTACAAAATTGAAAATATGAAAAGAATAATAGGCGTTGTAAATCTGTTAATTCCACTACCCATATATCGTAAAACTACTTGCAGTTTTCCTTATTTTTTGCATGTGAAGTTGTTAGATTTATGCGGGTTTATCTTTTATGTTGTGTAAAATATATATCATTCAGGGAAAATATTAAATCTAAGTTTTATATGGTAATACCAACCTTTTGTAATATATCATCATCATCATATTTTTGTACTATATATTTCTACTTAATATAAAAACTAATATACTTCACGGTTTGTAGTCGGAACTAGTGAGTGAACGAGAAGCCTTATAGTCCAAATTTAGTATAGTTATAACACCACAAAACCTCTTGTATTATTTTGAACTGCACCAACTGAACTGAGGAATAAGAGCTCCCGCAGACTAGCTTCTTTTAGCGTCGGTGACCGGCGATTTTGCAACTGTATCGATGCTGCATCGCGTTTTAGCGACTCTCTGCGTTCGGACGCGGCGACCGTAGTGTTGTAGTGTGTTGATGGTGCTCGCTCAAATCGACTATCGATAATTGGATTTATTTCTTCATTATTTTAAAACCATTAAGCAATACAGATTGGTAGCAACATAAATAAGATGTACTAGTATAAATAAATGATCATTGTTACAATGATGTTAAAACATGTCCTGTTATTAATAGACTTATACTATCGAACATTTTTAAGGCTTTTCTGCTGACCAGCTTGTGCCCGCGGCTTTGCCTGCTATTGTATTGTGCATCTAATCTGTAAGCTATACTGCAAAGTTTACTCAAAATCCGTTCAAAAGATTTTGCATGAAGGAGTAACAAGCATCTATCCATCTGCACCAACTTTTGCGCAAACCATCAGTGGCAAACCACTAATACCACACATAAGAGGAGTGATATTTGATTTTGTCAGTTGATAATTAATAGTATGATGCATGATATATTAATCATTATTTTACCATGAAAAAATAGACAAAATATCAAAGTAGTCTGCAAGTAGCACCCATGTACGAAAAGGTTCGCATAATACGAACATCTTATTATGTATTTAGGTAAGCAAGTGATAAATAGGAGGGTAGAGAGGAAAAGGGAAAGGGCAACAAAATAAAAGATGAAATGGGAATTCATGTAAGAAAAAGGGAGAAATGATCGGATGACTAGTAACAGAGAAATATGGAAGAGAAGGATATACATACACGCCGACCTAAACAAATTGGAACCAGGGCAAGAGATGAAGAGAATAATGAGTATAATATTATTTCTTTTATTTCAGCTTTAATTTAGACACCATTGCAATGTCTTTTTTGGTTAAAGTTATTTGTTTATTAAATTTCTTATCTAACACTAAAACCTAACCACGTATCACACAGAGTAAGTTTAAAATTTGCAAGACATAATATCACGTTATTAATGGACGACCCCTATGTTATTATTTTGAGAGACAAGTCGCAGCGATCGGCATCTTCCAGTGTGCGGTGTATTCATTCGGACGATGCATCTGGATGCTAAAAAGCGACCGAATCGCTGGTCGCCGATGCTAAAAGAAGCTAGTCTGCGGTGGCCCTAACACGCGCAGTGCCGCGTCATTTCCATCTAATGCCAAGAACATGTGTTTCAAACTACGGTAGCACGATTCGGCTCTCAGCATCGCGGTCATTCACAGATGTATGTATATCATTATATACATACTTTCGTTAATTATACTGTAGCTTCCATTTAGTCTATATCATACAAGTGGAAGTTTGTGAGTACGGATGCATGTTTGATACTCTGCCGCGCAAATACTCCTGAACAGATTTTGATTAAACTTTGAACTGAACCATCAACTTTTTAGTAATATAGCTTATACATAAGAATTGCATATCCAATATTTTTGATATCCAAAAAAAACGTCGCGGTTAGAAACTAGTCGATGATAAAAAACTATATGGCCATTTTCGACAAAGACAAAGAACGTCTCAATAAAAAATGATCATCTCGACAACACTAAAAGATTTATCGACCACCATTACTAACAACCAATTGAATCGATTTCCGTGATTTTTCAGTAAAGATACGATGCCTCAAATATGAGGGATATATATTTTTTATATCGGTCATCGTGTCCCGGACAATTTATGACTATGTCTGTCCCAAGGGAGCTAATCAAATTCTATGCGACCGACAACCTGTGCAAAAGCGAGCGACACAACGAAATAAACGATTGTTTCGGTTATTCCGGTCAATAATTATTATTTTCACCACAGCAGCTCAAACATGCCGCTTTTGCTGCGAGACAACAGTGAACAAAACGCGATTTTGATTCGAGCGTGAGGCAAAGTAGCTTTTTAATTTTTCAATCTTCAGTGCCACGAATTGACATTGTTCAGCCACAAATTTGAAACATTCGAATTTTATTGTGCTTTGTCTCTTTCACATGCATATAAAAAGTGAGTGAAAAAACAAACCCCTTCGAATTCGAAATTCGATTTTGGAATTCGACCTCAAAGAAAACACCTACGGCAACGCAAAAAAAAAGAATAAAGAAATTACTTTTTTTATATGTTATTGTTTACATGTTTAATTTATTATTGGATTTTAATAAAAATAAGTCTAATTAATAGTATAAAATTAGTATTTAACCAATACATTTTTATTAAGAATTACAACAATGATACATTTGAAAAATAAACATCAGGGACGCGGTATTAAAACGCGATTTAAAAAAGTAGCGGGAATAAAAATTTCGCTGATGCTGATACAGTAGGTATAGCGTAACGTGTTAAATTTATATTAATATATAAAATAATCTAAAAAGATGAGTGAAACTAGCGATGATGACTGTACTTTAACACCAGAAGAGTTAAATCAACAAGTGATTATGTAGAATTGAATCTATTCCTGTTCATTTCTATGTCTCCTAAGTAATATGTGTTCTCACTGCTGTGGTGAAAAGTTATGTGTGCTACACGAGAGCAAAGTTTTTTGTATCTCGTGCTGTTGTGTCCCTCACCACGCTCAGGATTCTAACTTTGATTCACTCGCTACGCTCGTGAATCAATCATAGAATCCTTCGCTTGCTCGGGACTCAAAATCAGCACTCGAAACAAAAAACAACTTTGCTCTCTTGTTGCACAAATAACTATTTTCGTTTACTAATATTTATTTAACGGATCTATATCGCGTTATCATTTCAAAACAAAGGTCAAAAACCTTCTTACATATTGTACAATAAAATTTGCGTATGCTTGAAATGAATTCTTTCCGTTTGTGATAGTAATAGTATGTCAAAAAAAAAATTGTTGAACAAAGTATATGCTTAAATCGTATTGGTATGCATCGAGTACGCAACTCGACTAATCCATTCGATAATCTGATTTAAATTGCAAACGCGTCACTATTTTGATACTGATGTTCAATATTTGGATTTCAGAATTGTTGTCATAACATAACATAACTTCACGCTTTATATCCCCGATGGGGTAGGCAGAGATGTATTATACACCCACACTTCGCCAGTTATGTTTCGGTCCCAATACTATAGGCAATAGGGGTGAGCCTATTGCCATTAACTGGGCACTTTATTAAGCGAGTGATAATTAACATTTTTAATACACACATAACTTAGAAAAGTCAGAGTCAAGTGTGTGTGTCAATGTTTGAGGCAGCGATAGCCTAGTGGAGAGACAAGCAGACTGCTACGCAGAGAATCTGGAATTCATGATCACTGACTTTTGGAAGTTTAACCCCTAACGAAAAAGTTAGTATAAGGGCACTTTACACGTCTTTTAAAACTTAAACTTTCATCTACACAGAAAATGACTTTCAAAATACAAAATACTATTTCCAATAATTAATTTCAAAAAAAAATTTGGTAATACCACAGATCTGTGGTATTATATCTATATAATAGAACTATACGTAGTACTGAACACATGATATAACATTGATTGGCAAGCTGAAGCGCCAACGATAATGGATTTGCATATGGCCGATATCCTGGCATGCGCCCTTTGTAATAAGTAATAAAAATTACATTACAATACGACAGTGTCGTATATGCACAAGTTAATTATCAACCATATAAGTAAACAATAATCCAGTCACCGATACATTGAATTATAATAGACGTGGTCCCACTGCATTGAATAATATTCATGCATGTCTTATACAATGGCATTCTTTACACTGTGTTTAGGGCTCCGAAAAGTCTTTTGCGTAATATTACATACTAGTTATCGGACGCGGCTCGGCCCACGTGAAACTGTTTTTAACTCTTATAGGCTAGTGCTCCCATGCACATGATTATGCGAAATTTAAGCTTCCTGCGCCTGGTAGTATCGGGTACGCGTTGTCTGTTAGTCAGTCAGTAACGCGAGAGTTTTACTTAATATTGATTGATTGATGGTCACGCTCTGTTATTTTGTGATAATAGGAATAAGTAGTAATCTATTTTTTAAAGTGGGTAATTTTCATGGACTGCTACTGGCTAGTAATAAGTAAAAAGGCAGCGATAGCCGAGTGGATATACCTACAGACTGCCATGCAGAGGGTATCGGGTTCGAATCCACGGCGCGCACCAATGACTTTTCGGAGTTATGTGCGTATTGAATTGTTAATTATCGCTTGTCCCGTGCCTCGGAGAGCACGTTAAGCCGTCGGTCCCGGTTGTCATGAAGATCTTTGACAGTCGTTACAGGGCGTCAGTACCTTCTAAATAAACTGACACTAGTCTAATCCATGGAATATCGCTATCCCTTCGGGTTACGGAGGTCAGACAGGCAGTCGCTCTGTGGAAAAGCTAATATTCAGCCAAATCCGGTAAGACTAGTAAGCGGACCCCAGATTGAAACTGGGATAACGCTAAGAGAAAGAAGCTACTGGCTAGTAATATGCATAATTGTGTCCTGCGCATTAAAGTTATGCAAACCTAATGCATACGCTTTTTATCTAAAGTTGTAATCCCATAACATCCGCCGCATTCCTCCATCAGGATGTTCGCGATAAACTCAGAAATATTGAACTGATTTTTATACTATTTTCACCCGTAAACGAAATTATTCATTAGGATTGTTTAGGTGTATAGTTTATCGCGACTCGAATTGTCATGCGGATGGTGAAGCCGCCAGTGGAGCTTTCACTGCCGGCTTCGCCATTGGCATGACAATATAATAAAAAAGTAAATACATTCTTGCCCAACGATGTTACAAGTAAAAAGAAGTAGATACGTTATAGGCGTACCAAAAGCAGGACGCTAAACATAAGCCAGTTGGCAAGTCTGACATATGTGTGTGTGACGTCGCGAGCCGGCGTCTTAGTGAAACTGACACATCTTGTCAACCGAAATTAAAATAAAATATGGAGTTATCGATGTGTGCGTTAGTGTACCGTTTCTACGGATTGATTACTACGTAGGTAACGTATCTACGACGTTTCTAATATCATTGTTCTTGCCCATTTCACTTTTCAAATCACGCAGCCACCAACCACGTTGGCAACGTGATTTCTTATAAACCTGGCTCAGAGACGAATATGACTCGTAAAAGTGCTTTATTGACTCGCCTCCATATTCGCATAATATGTAATGTAATTTGCCTTTCGTAGACCTTTGTTTCGTTTTTTATGATGTTTCTATAATATATATATATATATATATATATATATATATATATATATATATTTCTCTCATAAGATACAAAAATTACAAACACAAAGTGATTACAAAAAATTACCAAATAACTTAGCTGTTCTTTAGTGAGAGCTGGAGTCCGTACTAGGTTCAAGACCTGTATTACGAATCTCCAAGCACTCCCTACTATACATTTATCACACTTTTGGTAAAACACAATTTTGTAAAATAATATTTTAGTTAATTACATTTGTCGGTACCTGTACAAAATGTTGTATTATGATTGTGGGTGTGAATAATAAAATTTTCCAGCTCGTCATAACTCAAATTAAAGAGCCAATTTGTTACAAATTTATTACATAACATACATCTTGATAATTAAGCGGATATATATAAAATACCTTGTTAATCTTATTATAAAGAAAGCTGCCCAAAAAGTAAAAACTACGTTGCTCAAGGCTTGTGACGACTGAGGTAGGAGCATAAATTTAATGCTTCCGTCTAACACTAGAACATTTCTATTGGGGTTGTAGAATTTTTGTGCATGGGTAACAGAGATCACAGTGCGTATAAATAGAGCTCGGATTGAGAGAATGCCACATCTTTTATAAAGATCGGCAGTGGGGAACCGGTACGTTTACTTCCAACCTACCTTCAGTAAAGCTCTCTGCGCTCGTTCTAATTTTAGAATATGGGTATTGATGCATCCTCCCCAGACCACTATACAATATTCAGTTAAAGATTGGCAGAGGGCAAGGTATACAAGTCTCAACACTCTCTCATCCGCAACGTGTCGAAGATTAGAGAAGATGTACATCATCTTTCTTAGCCTTGAAGTGAGTGTGGCAACATGTGTGTGATAGGAGAGTGTGCTATCGATTTGAACACCAAGATATTTGACACAGTTTGTACTGGAGAGTAACGGACAGTTACAAGTAGTATTGGATAGTGGAAAGCAAGAATGAGCAGTTAATTTATAAGGTGTCAACCGACGTTCGCTTCTCTCTGATAATGAGAATGTCATGTAGCTTGTTTTCTCAACATTTAGGTTTAGAATGTTTTGAGACAACCAAGTTTTGACCGCCTTAAAACTCATCAGGGCGGAATTAAAAACTGTTTCTCAGGAGGAACCGTAAAATAACAAAGCCGTATCATCCGTGTTTGCAAATATGGCGCCATGAGATAGCTGCAGGCGACAAAGGTCGTTTAAATAAATGATGAACAAAGTTGGACCGATTATGCTGCCTTGCGGAACACCATAATTATGTTACAGGCAGTTCATCACTTGTCCAATCACCAATTTTAAGGCACTGACGTCTGCCAGTAAGATAGCTCTTAAACAAGGAAAGCTGTCTATGTCTTATGCCGATTTGCTCCAACTTATCTACAAGTATAGGGACCAAGACCGTGTCAAATGCCTTTACTAGATCCAGGAATATCCCTATGATCTTTTGCTTCTGGTCTAGCTTAGCTGCGATTTCACTGGTTTAATCAAGCACTGCCTTACTGGTGGATATACCCTTGCGAAAACCACATATTATTTTGGGGCGAGACTAGAAAATCTTTCAAGGTACTTAGTGAGTTTATTATTCATTAGTCTTTTGCAGTATTTTTGAAAGTGTTGGGAGAATCGATATGGGCCTATAATTATCCGGTCGGTCTCTGTCCCCACTCTTGTAGATCGGGTTCACGACTGCCAATTTGAAGGCATCCGGAAAAGAGCCAGTTGCGAAAGCCAAGTTACATATAAATGTAATAGGTGGGGCCAAAACTTCTTTAAATCTCTTAAGGAATGTGCCAGAGATGTTATCATATCCTACCGCACAGTCACTTCTGAGATTACCTATCAACATCTTAACCTCCGATTCGTCGGTTTCTAACAAAACAAACGTATGACTGCATACACAAGAGTCGTTAGTTAATTGATTTATATGCGAGGGTTTAGGATGTTTTTCAGCTAACAAGCGACCGATGTTGGCAAAATAGTTGTTCGCATTGTTCACGGCGCGTCTTGGTTGGGTGGTTGAGAGTAGGTCATGTGCTTGTGATTTTTTCTTAGCTGTATTGGTTACACTTTTGATTGCATCCCACAGTTTTTTGCTGTTGTTGTGTGCATTATTAATTAAATTTTTATCATAAGTGTTTTTGGCCTTTTTAATTATCATTTTGCAATAATTTCTATACCTCTTATAGGTAACTGTAAGTATTTTATCCTAAGGAGACTTTTTAAGTTTAAGATGAAGATTATCTCGATTTTTAAGGCATCTCAGGAGGCCCGCAGTCATCCACGGTTTCCTAATTATTTTCCGATTTGGCACAACCTTCAAAATTGAGTTCGAAAGTATAAGGTTGTTTAACGAATTTATACAGTAGTTCGTAGCATCATCCACATTCAGAGAGTCATAAACAGGATCAAAATTATTTTTTGCTAGATCTAATGAAATTTTGTAGTAGTCAAGTACGCGATATGTTTTGGGAGTATATGGTATAGTATCTAGGTGACCAGAAGTATGGTGAAAAAGTAAAATGGTGTCGTGATCAGTTAACGATGTGTTAGCAACATAACAAAAAGAAGGATTTTTGTTTTTATTATTATATGGTCAAGACAAGTCCGAATTTGCCTAGTAGGCAGTACGTGGGCCGGGAGCATACCGTGATATGCAGTCAGGGTTAAATAATCAGTAGCATTCGAATCGGTTGTACTGTCACTAAGATCAATATTTATATCACCGGTTAGAATAATGTTTTTGATTGAGGATAAGGATTTTAAAAGATCGTTGAGCGAATCCAGAAATTTAGTGACATTTCGGCACGAAGGGGGCCGATAAATAGCGATAACTACAGTATCCTTATTAAGTTTTAACGACAGACAATTTGCATGATGAATTAGGGGTTCAGTTACGGAGACTTTTAAATCATTATGGTAAAAGGCAACTAAACCTTCGTTTTGGTTGTTATTGCGTTCAGTGGCGGTTGAGTTATATCCAGCAAGTACAGGTAGTTATGACAGCTTTAATAACCAACATTCAGACAAAATAATCATATCCCAGGACCTGTTACTTCGTGTGCGTTATAAGTTTACTTTACATGCACACACTCGCATATTCCAGACAAAGATAGTAAAGTTTGTATGAGCTGTGTTTGCTTTGATGTGACACACAAAGAGTTTCCATAAGCGAAAACCATAGTTCCTATGCGAGCCTCAACTACGGCGTGCCACAAGG
The DNA here is from genome assembly GCA_944739405.2 of Euclidia mi. Classification (NCBI taxonomy): domain Eukaryota; kingdom Metazoa; phylum Arthropoda; class Insecta; order Lepidoptera; family Erebidae; genus Euclidia; species Euclidia mi. The sequence goes on from OX123191.2 coordinate 36,169,758, forward strand.
GAGCGTACTTGGGCCAACCCTCTTCATTATATACCTTAATAGCCTTTGCTCTCTTCCAGTACGTAGTGCCGAAGTATTTGCCTATGCGGATGATACCGTCATAGTTTTCTATGAGAAGACTTGGGAGTCCGTTTACCAGGCAGCTGAGACTGGCGTTAATCAAGTGGCCAGGTGGCTACAATACAACCTGCTGACGCTCAATGTGGACAAGACGAAAATTATGAACTTTTGTGTCTCCAATAAAAATCCGTGTCCAAAACATTTGTCCATTAAATTGCACACATGTAACAATACCACCGCTTCCGTCTCCTCATGTTCTAGCTTCGAGCAAGTAACGAACATCAAGTATCTCGGCGTCTTCCTAGATAGTCTACTGACCTGGAAAACGCAGCTGCAGTATGTGTGTGGACGAGTTAAAAAACTCATGCATATATTCAAAAGAATGGGCCAGATTGCAAACAAAACAATTCTGAACATGGTCTAACTTGCCTTGTGCGTATCTGTTTGGAACTACTGTATCACTACTTGGGGATCGGCTCACAAGACCAATTTGATAACTGTTGAACGTTCTCAACGGGCCATTCTCAAGATAACTCACAAAAAACCTCGACGCTGCCCAACTGACTTATTATATCAAGAGACGAGTGTCTTACTCGTTAGACAATTGTATATTATGGCCACAGCACTAAAATTCCATAAAAATGCTTATGATACGGTAGAAACTTGTGCTCGTTCTCGCAGAAAACCTAAATGGCAAAAACCCCAAATTAGACTTGATTTTGGCAAACGATGCTTTCACTACATGGGTCCTTTTATTTATAATTAAGTTAAATAGTGAACTTAACCTAATACCTAACACAAGATCCAAATGTAAAGTTCTTATTAAGAACTATCTAAAATCCTTGAATTATGACACCACGGAACTTTTATTAAAAACCATTCAGTGACAGCTTTCAACAACTAACACGCGCGCTCAACCAAGGACACACACACACACACACGCGCACACACAGATACATACACACACGCAGACACACACACACACACACACACACACACACAAATACATATGAAGAGAATGTGCTTTTTGTTTATTGTTTAAAAAGACAACTCCCGCACTAGGACTAAATCCTGTGTCGCGGGGGACTTTACAAACATACAACTAACGGACACAATGAACACCCAGACCCGAAAAAAAAGTGCTAAATGTAACCTACAAATTTCCATTTAATGTTCCGCATCAATATCATGTAAACCTATTCTATTGTCTAAATATCTGATCCTTTTAAATACTTTTTCTGTTTAATGATAAAAGAGACTAACCTCCACGACACAGGGAATCCTAGTGTGGCGGTTAGTGTCCCAAAAATGACTGTAAATGTATGTAATTTCTGGAACAATAAAGACATTTTTATTATTACACCATAGCCTCGAATTAAACAGCCTTGGTCTGTAGATCTAGTGACTGACCTGATGAAGAAGGGACATCTTTATGACGCGTTTTGCCAGTGTCACTGAACTACCAAGCGAACTAGATGAGTAAATCAACCATACTTCATTTTAATCTTATCCTGAACATGGTTTGCTTTATTTTCTCTCTTTTTCGTATGCGTGTAAGTAAGCACCAGAGTTGTCGGAGCTTTCAGACCGCCCTGAGGCTTCCGACATGGCCTAATAATTCTGGTTCAGCTTTACTTGAACAGCCTTATATACACATCACACATATCGATACATAGTACTATGAAATGTTTATAAAGTCTCACATCTGATATGTGTGACACTTATGGTGTACATAACACTGACTACAAATGCTTAGCTTATAAAATAACAATATAACATAAATTAAAAGTAATCATAAACTAAATTAAAAATAATCTTAAAAGTAATCTTAACTACAGTGGATATACATAAATTCAAATTTAAATTTAAAGTGCTGTAAATGAAACATTTTATTGATTTTATGCCTAGGGTATAAGTAAGGAACAGCCAAGGATACTTTTTCTAATAAATGATTGCACTGAACTTTATTATTTATTAATTTGTGGAGGAAACAGAGATCCTGTACTCGTCTTCTATTATAAAGACTAGTCATTCGAAATTTGGATAGCCGCCGGTCATATTGATTTCTGTGCGAGAAACCACTATTCATTCCTAATGAAATACTCCTGGTAAATGCTAGTTGTATGCTTTCAATCCGTTGTGAATGGACGACATAATACGGTAACCAAACTGTACTCGCATATTCGAGATTGCTGCGGACGAGGGTGTTGAAAAGAAGTATTTTAGTTCTTACGTTTTTGAAGCCGACTATATTTCTCCTCAGAAAGCCAAGCATCTGCGCGGCCTTCTTAACAATTTTATCGACATGTGTTGTAAAAGTTAGCTTTACATCGATGATAATTCCCAAATCGCAAATTTCATTAACTTCGGTTAAATATAAGCCGCCTTTCTCGTACTTTGTGACAAGTGGTTTCTTTTTGCGAGTAAAGGTTATATGAAATCATTTATCAACATTAAGTGCCATACAAATTACATTGCAACAGTCAACAATTTCATTCATATCTTCCTGAATAAGTTTAGAATCAATGACTGATCTAATTGGGCGGTAGATTTAAAGATCATCGGCAAAGATTGAAATTCTGCAATGTTTTATGCGAGAGACTATATCGTTTATAAATATAAGAAAGAGAAGTGGCCCTAAATGCGATCCCTGAGTTACTCCTGAAACTGCATTATAAGCATGCGACTCATAACCATTGATAACAACGCTTTTTGATCTATCACGCAAATATGACTCAAACCAACTCAGCAGTGATCCTCCCACACCGAAAGATTTTAATTTCTGCAATAAGATGATATGGTTCACTTTATCAAAAGCGTTGCTGAAATCGGTGTAGATTGCATCAACCTGCGATCCAGTATCGACTTCTTTAGTTATGTTGGAAACAAAGGAAACTAGGTTTATCAAAACTGAGCGGCCGCTTGTAAATCCATGTTGAAAATTAGAAATGTTATTTTGAATTAAAGATGCAATTGAAGGGTACAAAACCGATTCAAACAATTTAGAAAAACAAGAGAGTATAGATATTGGTCGGTAATTTTTACATTTGCTTGAACTCCTTTCTTAAACACAGGTAAAATACAAGCTTTTTTCCATTCATCGGGAAATTTCCCTTCTACAATAGATTGGTTAAAGATTAACGATAGAGGTGACGTAAGCGATCGAGCACACCGCTTAACAAAATTATTGGCGGGATTAAATCTGGCCCTGCACCCTTCAATGTGGCAAGTTGTTTTATAGCACTATTAATTTTGGGTTCTGTAATGTGTAACTTGGATACATATTAATTACTATTGAGAGGAGTTAGTGCATGATGTGAATAGTGGGGAGCATTGGAGATCGAGTATTCAGAGCGGAATTGATCGGCAAATAGATTTGCAATCTCGGTACCATTTTGCGCAACATCATCGCAACGTTTATATTTAAGGTCCCGGATAAGGATATTTTCAACTTCGGAGTATATACTCGTAATATGAGACTAATTGCTGCTACTGAATGTTTTCTAGATGAAAAATCCAATAAACCAAGTAATTTGATTGAAATTGCCAATTGTTCAAATTAACCCTTTGATTGATCCGGAAATTGGACACCGGACCTTTCGGTCAGTAACAATCACTTGCAAAACATTCCACTTTACTCTTTACCAACATCGGATACATTGCACCTATACCCAGACTCGAAAAAACTAATTATGCACATACAGCGCAGTCCGGCACGGCGAGGCGACCACTTAAACCACTGTACGCCATACATTCAGTCATATTATTGTTTCGTTTTGACGATGTTCACACATGAACATGCCATTTATGCGTTAGGGCAGGCCTCCGTCACTGGCTCAAATTCGCGCGTTACATGCCTACGACTTCGTGTATCGTCGACGATACAAACGACAGAGGGCCGCCGCACACCCGCCACAGCGTACGCATGACACGTTTCCCGCGCTTTCTTATAGAAATGCCGAAACCGCGAAATTATTGTACAATGGATTGGTGTTAAAGGCAAAAAACAAATGAAATCTTAAACTCCAACTCTTTTACCTTGGACATCTTATGCATCCATTTTACTACACTCGACAGAATAATAGATTTTTTATTAACCAACCTCAGCAATCTTTAGGGATAGCGTTAATCTATGGCTTAGACTAGTGATATTCCATCGTACTGACGTTACTAAACGACTATCATCATCATTGTCTTGCCCTGGTCCCAATTTATTTGGGGTCGGCGCAGTATGTCCTTCGCTTCCATACTTCTCTGTCACCAGTCATCCAATCGCTTACCCCTTTCTCTTTCATTGGCTACTAAACGACTATCATAATTATACAAATTTTTTTATAGGATCTTAATCATATTAATTAAATAATAGTTTAAGGTATAGATGAACTATTTTGACTCTAAAACAAGTTAACAGAGGGGGGGTTCAAGTAAAACGCACTCCCGGATATGCAGAGGGAAGATGACTTAGCTTGCGATGCTGCAGCGGCCAGAAAGGGACGGTCACTTCCGCGCCACGGTATAAATAGCAGCATGAGGTGCGCGGGAGGCGAAGACGGCCGGCCGAGAGGTGCGACGACGATTGACGTCACACTATATAAGCGACTAATATGAAACGTGGAACAACTTCTACTTAAAGTGGTCTATTCGTGGGTGAGCTATTACGATTGTATTGGGTTTGAACCGCGATCAGGAGCAAATATTTTTTTTATTATTCGTTGAAGTAACAATATTACCCATCGGTTTAAGTTTATCATTCGATTAACAAATAGTATTTACCAACAGGTTATTGGAATTACGTTTTTTTTAAAGACAATTCCCGCATTACTACTAAATCCTGTGTCGCGGGGGACTTTATAAACATACAACTAACGGACACAAAGAACACCCAGACTCGAAACAACAATTTGTGAACTACACAGTGTTGCCTCGTGTAGGGATCGAACCCACAACACCCGGCGCAGTGTCAAGCGGTGAGGCGGTCGCTTAAACCACTACACCAACCGTACAGACTTGTACGACGAGCATGACACAGGGTAGCAATGATATGCAATAATTGCGATAGAAAATAATTTTAGTAAAGCTTGTCTAAAATTGTTTTATATGGCAAATTTACAATTCAAAATTATGAAATAGTAACTTTCAAATTTATAAAATTTATTTGAATTCTGTGATTTTTATTGTGAATGTAGTTTTAACAAAATCAATTCCAGTCCAACAACTTTATATATTACTTTCATAAAGTCATTATAATCAATTTTAATATTTTCACTATCCTGCAGAAATCTCTATAACTTCCAGTAAATCTAATTAGCAGATGTCTAAAAACGTATTTCCTGCCCACCCCACAATAGGTATTTCAGGCGGTAATCTATAGGATATACATAGCATACCATTCTGCCACAGACAGTCAAAATTAATGGTCAGAGACAACGGGACACAACCAAGCCTATTGTTATCCACCCCGTGGATAAAAGCACAAAAGACCGACAAAATTCCTCGTAAGAAAACGAATCAATCGAATGAATGAATAAATGATTCTTATTTATTCACTCGCTCTACGTTGGCGCGTCTATTATTTCAGACGGAATTCGCCCCAAACCAAAGAGGGTGTGTATCGAGTAAACATGAGTGAGAGCTGAGCGGTTTGCAATGAAAACATTCGCCATCTAAGAAAGTTACGTAGAGCTCATCGCAAGAGCAAATGCAATGCAATGACAGTCAATCGAGTCCCTCTGTGACCAGAGCCGTTGCAAGACCGTATCATTCCATATCCTGTCACTGGTCTAACTAAGTATAGATTAACGCTATCTGTATAGGTCGCAGAAAACAGTTAATAAATAACTAATATTCTGTCGACTCTGGTAATGCTACGAAATGGAGTCATGACGTGTCCAAGGAAAAAGGTTTGGAGGACAATACTAGGATAAATATGCTTAGCTCACCTCGCTCAGTGCAAATTTATTTATTTAATTAGGTACACATGACAGAAACTAGTATCGTTTGTTGAAGCAAACATATGTAATTAAAACAACAACATGCATTGAAATTAAAAACAAACCTGACGATCAATATTAGGACTGTGAAGTAAAATAATAATTAAATATGAAAAATTATAAATATAAACAAATGTGTGATATATTATAAATGGTTATTTATTTTCTTATCATTGGTGAACGTTTTCCTCACACATCGCTTCCACCTCGCTCAACTTTTGATACAACCTTTGGATGGTCAACCCACCCCCGCAGTGAAGCGTCCAAATAGTTTGGTAAAAGCTGACGGCTTGTTTGTTTGTCATTTTTGGCGAGCTCTATGCTTTATTTCATTAGGTATTTCGCTTTTGAAATTGTCGGTCAAATATACATATATTGCGGAACAGGACGGTGGTGTTTGAGATATTTTCACATTTATATTTTCGACTTCTTGCTTTGAACTTTATTGTAGGTGATTTTCGTGCATACGACCGGCATGGAAGTTAACCGGTGTCGCAGCTTATAGGCGCCTGTTATTCTAAGAGTTATCATCATCGTTCTAGCGTAATTTAGCCCGAGGCCCGCTAACTGGTCTAACCAGGGGGGCGATTCAGAATCGTCCAATCTGATATCACATCAAATATCACATTTGACATTCGATTCCGTTAATTGTCAAACGGGCTACCTCATTTTTTGTCAAAACTATCGCATTTCCTATCAATTTTATGCATTCAGTATGAAATAAATTAATAAATAAACCGAATTCAATGAATATTTGTTCAAAATATCTCTGATAGGCGGCTAAAAGACGAGGACAATAATTGTACATATCGTACGATTACTTGTCATGACATTCTGCATCGGCCTGCAGATTTGACAGAATATCAGGTTTTCCGCAGAGCGACTGCCGACTGAAATCGACAACACAAAGAGATTGCGATATTTCATGTTTTAGACCTCTGACATTTGGCCTGCAATTCTAAGAGTATTACTTGCACATTGCTCTCTGAGTCTTTAGCAATATCCTTTAAGACAAAGCTTCTGTCGACATAATCATTATTGATTTTGTCTTAATAAATACACCGGTATAAGCGAACTCGTAAAATTAATAGCATTTTAAACATTAGCTTACAATTTGCATTGTTTATCTGTAGGTATATATAATAATTATTTTCTGCGTTAATGACTGACTAACAGACAACGCACAGGCGAAAGTTTTGTGTGAAGCTGAAATATGGCAAATATGTACCTTTGGGAACATTAGGATGCACTAAGAAGGGATATTATTATCCCGAAATTCCCTCGCAATCGGAAAGAAACGGTTTGATTCAAATTTAATGTTCGGGCGTAGCACTAATTCTTGTCAGCTTAAAATTGTTAATGATTACAATAATACCTATAAGGCCTTATACATGTTTTATACTTTTGGATAACTGCAACAAAAGCTGCGGTGGAATGAAAACACTAAAAACAATTTACATACCTACAAAAGTTGAAACAGCAATCTAAACTTGCACCTCGACCGGAATAGTAACATTAATGTTTGTGTACTGCCTCTTCAATCTATAAATAAACGGTTTACGAATGATACTAGGGAACCAGCGGGGTATCAAATCCTACCCACCGTAAGGGAGACTGAAAAACCCCCTTTATAGCCTACGTAGCATAAAAAATACAAAGAGTAAAAATCTCGAGGCACCAGGAGGCCTATTACAGATAGTAGTATTTATTATTCTGTGGTCTGCTTTTTCCGCCGTAGTATTAAAATCGTTAAAGGCTTTGTTCCATTGTTATAGAAAATACAACAATTGTTTATGGTTAACAGTTATCATTGTTTATAATTTCGAAAGCAGATTTAATTCTGTGGGCGTAAAAACAATGCGGAGATCCGCTTGTTCGCATTGGAATTATTTTCATTAGGAATTTAATGAAAAGAGGCTTATTTTTATACGCTTACAATGTGCCGAGCTGTCATCAATGTCGGTGAGAGAGTTGCATTTGGAAATATGGTGGTTCATTATAATTGTCTAGGGAAGGTAGCTATTTAAAATAATGCAACTTATTGGATGTTGCGCTTTGAAAGGATTAACTCGGTTTGTTTTCCGTTTAAATTATCATGACGGGCCGGTAGATTTCAATGATGTTTGTGAAACTTTTTGGTCCTTTAGCCTGGCCGCAGACATCCGATTTTCAGGACCGATTTTTCATGGCGGAATTCAGTGAGACTAGCGAGCTTCATTTGTCGACTGTATCAAATGTATTTTGTAAAATAAACGTACTTACCACCGCAAACGATAGATTTTGCTTTGATCGGAAAGCACGCAAAAGTTTCATTCCGTTCCGGACTGAAAAAATTCAGTGCCCGTTTTCAGGGACGACTTTTCAGGTTTGTAATATTTTCAGGTTATCAAAGTCATCTAATTAATAAAAAATGAGCTTACTGTCTACCACGAACGTTTGATTTTGCTCTGAACAGAAAAAAATCCGTGGACTGAAAGAAATGAAAATCAAGCGCGCGCGGAACGGCTCGTGACGTCTTAACTGAATTTAGCGCATGCGTACATCTTGTCATGTATCGATATATAGCATTGGTTTGAAGTTTATTTTGTCAGAATCTATATACAAAGGTACTCTGTGGTCAGAATCACACGACAATGTATGCGTAGTAGACGTGTATAAACTCTTGTCTGGGGTCTTCAAATTTACGCAAAAATCACATACCTACGGACAAGAGGATAATATAATAATATAAGTTATTTTAGCATTTTCGTCAGATCATCATAATGTGTGACGTGAAAGGTTTATATTGGCTACTGAATACCACTCTGCTTAAACTTTGTCTCTCTATATGACTAGCCTATTGGTCTAATGGTTAGTGACCTTGACTTCTACGCCGGAGGCCATGGATCCTAGATAATCTTTGTGTGATAGGCACGATGATATTTGTTCAGTGTCTGGATATAATTTATCTATAATATGTACCTATATGTTTAGAAGTATATATTTATCAGGTGTCTGGTTACCATACTATAGGCTCCGCCTATTTTGGGATCACATGATTGGGTGTAAGTTGTCCAGGAATATTATTATGGAATGTACACAATGGCAATTTCGGTCATACAAAAAAGTTGGTCTGAGACCCGTTATGCAACTAGGTTTTTGAAGATTGGTATCCTGTATAAAAGTGGTAGAGGGAATAATATAATGATTTATATCTACATATATACTCTATGCGAGATGAAAACAATTAAAGAACGTAAAACAAATCATACTCCTCAAATTGTATTGTTTGCTTTGAAATTGTATGATGCATTCACATTCACACATTAAATTTGACAATATCATAAAACTTATTCTGCATAAATCAGACACTTGTTAGAGTGGTCGTGACTGTTTCTGATGGACAGGGTTGCGACGCCGTCGCCATACAAAAATTATAAAAACTTATCATAGAATCCACCAAAACACCAAATATAGGGCCTAAATATTTAAAAAATGGCTAATGAAATTTTTTATTACAGTTGTCCAACTAAAATTCTCTATTAAGGCTAGCGTCCACTAGGCTCGCCGAGCCGAGCCGAATCGAAACGCAGAAAGTCGCCTCCTATATATTTCTATGAACCTGCTTTCATTAGCGACGAGCCGCGGCGCGCCGAATCGAATCTACCGCGCGCATCGCTCGTCAGGCGAATTTCTGCGGCAACGCGTTTCGACTCGACTCGGTGCACCTTAGTGGACGCGGGTCAGCGGATGAGTGTAGACGGGTACTACATTGCGTAAATACCTACATGAAAAGTTATCGAAATGAAGAGCTGTTAATTTCCCTAATTTAGAAATATACTGAACTTAATGATTATGACTGCCTCAGTAGTCTCGCGGCATAAATGTGCGCGTGGGATTGGGAGTAAGTCGGGTAAAGTGTTATTGGGTTTTTCTGTTAGGAAATTCTCAGTAGCAGCACGGAATCTGGTAATGTCCGGTACGGCAATAGGCTCGCCCCTTATTGCGTGGGAACTGAAAATTCATGGCGAAATGTGGGTGTAATATTACACCATTATCATGACGAGCAGCGTAGATAAATATATGGAAAGAAATAGCGGAAATAATGAAAGAATTTGAAACAAGAAACCAACACAAGCAAAACCTACAGCAGCTAGTCGCCGACTGCTGGCTTCGATTCGATTCGTCTGTAATGAACGCACATGGATAAAATGCGACTCGGCGCGATTCGACGCGGTTCGAATGTAGTCGACGCCAGGCTTTATAGACCTCTGACGCATACGTGACAGGTTTTTAAGCAGACTATACCCTACTTGCATATTTTTTATAAATAATAATCTACTTTGTCAATATTACCCTTTAAAAAGTTCTTAATAACAAGGTAGCAAAAAGGTTTTGTATTTTTAATTAAATGGGGCTATCGTAGTGGCTGTATACTGCTTTATGCAATCGATGCTCAAGCCGAACACGTCTTCTCCTCCGTTGACTATACTAACCAATGCACGGAAAAATATCGATACTCTGTGGTATCGAGTATTTTTCCTTTCGATATCCATAACTTTGTACTGGATACTTTGCACTCAATGCTTTTACTCAATAAGTACTTAATGGCACGGTAGTACACGTAAGCAAGGGAGTCTCGGACAATAATTTAAAAAGGTATTGTCGATTTGTCGAAGTGACGGGTCTCTCAGACCCACCAGGCGCCCGAAGAGTGAAAATACTACCTGCAGATTAATTATATTATATACAAAAAACCGGCCAAGTGCGTGTCGGGCCACGCGCTATGTAGGGTTCCGTAGTTGCCCATAATGGCCATTATTGATAATAACTTCTGTTTCACATGGGACTAAAAACGGGCCCTCTTTGTACCCCGAAGTACATTACATACCAAAGTACGTATATCTTTAAGATTAAGCCAGCGCTCCCAATGTAAACTCACAGAAATAGGTATTTATAAGTTGAACGACGATTACTCGTAAACTAGTGATGTCTACTTAGCCGTGATAGTTTTCCTTTTAAATTCGTTATATGTACTACATTTTTGATTTTTTTCACCTCTTCCAAATTAGTAGTTTAGCCGGCAGAGGGGGGGGGGGGGGGACCCTTGAGTATAAAAAATCTTTTCACTTCAAAGCTTGATATTTGACAAACCAATCACTTGATCGAAAAATGATTTGAGCAAGCTAATAATATTTTTTTAAAACCTATCCAATGATACCCCACATAATGGGGTACTCAACCAAAAAAAAATTCAACCCCACTATATAATTTATCACGTATTCCATTATGAAGTTCATCAAAATATTTGATAGACATCCTATAGAATTCAAAGAATTTGTCTGGGTGTGCCCGTAACTTAACTTGCTTTAAATAAAATTGACTCTCGTTGATGCTTTGAGTATTTAATGGGTGTACCCAATACCGAAGATTCCTTTTCTTTTTCATTGATAGTAAAAATGCGATTGCAATTAGATCGTCGTCCTCCATTGTGTCCGTTCACTAGGCTATCACTACTTGTACTGGTAGAATAATACTGACATAGTTACAGGTAAAATACTATATACAAAAAGTAACGAGTGTCACAGCGACGAGGTTTCACCCATACCTGTGACAGTTATTATACATATTATGTATCTGGCATTACGTACCAGATATATGTCATATATATCTGATACGTAATAAATACTCATTTTATGAATGACATTTGACACCTTGGCTCTTCAGAATAAAGTCTGCCTGCTGCTGCTGAAGTAACTATCAATTAAATTCTACCGAATTTCGTTAAATTCGATAATGGTGCAAAATTAATTGACCACGAAATGTAACCGGGCAAACACTTATCCGTTTTCCTAAAATCTTATTAGTCTCCGGTAATTTGATTTGATACAGTAGTTCTACGGTTTAGAAGATAAAGAGGGGTTCACTTTGCGATTGTTTTTTTGCTAAATATTTCGTAAAAAGACCTCTAAATGATAAATATCGGTTAGGAGAATAGTAACGTCAGCAGAATTCCAATATGTGCTGGGCATATTTTAAGATATATTCAGCGACTTTGACAACGTATAGTGGCTAATGCTATGATTGCTTACTCGTAATTTCAACATGGAACAACAAAGTTACAGTTAGGGCATTATGCTGTGTCGAAGACGCCGACGATGAGTTGTCCTCAGAGCTCACTGCTAGGACGTAATTGATGACTTTCTTAGAAAGCCTCTACCGTCTGGATGTACATTGACAGGTTATGCAGATGACGGTATATTCCTTATTTAATCAAATACAAGAGTAGGACTTGAAAGGTTAGTATACATGTTTAAGGATGATCAACAATTGGGGTGAAACTTACTTATCGTTTATCTTTTGCTCCTCAGAAGACATTTCAGTTACTTTTAAAAGAAAATTTAAAGACAGCGCCCGTATCATATTCAATAACGTCATTATTTATCATCATCAGCAGTCTTTAACAGTCCACTGCTGGACTAGGCCTCTCCTTTGAAAGGAGGAATTGGCCTACTATACTACGCTGGCCAAACGGGTTGGTATAGGGTTTATAGCAAATTTTCCTTCTCTTACAGTGCTGTTCTCTGCATAATATGCTACCTCTGTCGGCTCTTACGACACCCATGGGATGATATGAGATGGTGACATTCCATCTTCTTAATCCGTCACCACACGGTCACTATTAAATATAAAGAATCTGTTTTTTACTTCGGATTAGTTTAAGGGAGGAATTTTCTTTTGTTGAACACATAATAAATGGTACCTAGGTGAATAAAAAAAAACCTTTTACGCTCTGTCTATGATGTCAAATGCGACATGGAGACTGCCGTTCAGACCTATAATTTCACAACTTTAAAAATAATTGATGCAACCTATTTAGATTGTATGTGTGTGCCTGTATGAGCCGATAGGCCTACTATTGGTACTGTACGTCGGCAATCACTACAAGAGTCAACGTCTTGCGTTGATATTTTAAAATTTTTGTGCAAAGCTCAGTTAGCACTGAAGCTTTATCAATACTGGCAGGTGTACTTTCGGTTGATCTTAAGGTCCAAAGACGTGCATCAATGTATTATACCATACGAGAAAGCATGAATCCAAAATTTCCTAGCACCTCGTGATAGAAATAAACTGCTTAGGTTGTTCAACCAGCACGCCGATGTCTACGTAGGCCTTGTCAACGAATAGCAGTTTCGTTTGAATACATCAACCAAGGGCCGTCACCTCGACCAATTCTTTCCAGACGTTCGTGAGCGACTGGCCGGACCTGGTTAGGGGGGATCACTGTGTTGCTCAATTTCATATGGGGCATTGTAATGTTTGGAGGAAGTTGCTTTGGTTTTTAATTAGTTTATTCACCATTATTCAAGCTCTGACAACAAATGTGAGTAATCTGCACATCACATTTTGTGTGTGAGTGTGGTGTTTGCCAATCTGACATTAACAATATGCCTAGTGATTTTCATAATTAATCACTTCTGGTTTAGCGTATTATACGGCTCTTGCGGCAAGCAATCGAATATCAGTGCGTTTAGGCGTCTCTGCCATGCATTTTACTGAAAATAGCTAAAATTGTCGGTAATAGAGGCATGTTGATTTCAGCACAAATGGGTTGGGTCGACCGAAGAAGTACTACCCTCTCACAGAAGATCGATGTAAAGTAACAGTATCTGTTATTTTGTGTTTTGTTCAGTGAGTGAGAACGCCTGAGGCCCAGTCACCTTTCCTCTCCCGGTCCCCATCCTGATCGCTTTCCCTTCTCCTCTTCCTTCGGGTAGGCAGCAACTTGGCTGTACTTATTTGACATTGCTCCTGTAATGCTAAGTAAACACAGCTAAGTATGAGCCACGGATACCACTTTCCATATCAAGTGGGCCATTGGCTCGTCTGCCAACGGTGAAAGCAATAAAAGTTTCGTAGTAACATCGCAGCGCCAATCAGCTTGTGACCATGGGACTTGCAATCGTTCCGAAACGTCAAGCCTTTCATGGTATTTACGTATAAAAGATCGCGTTAATTCCCGTGTCATGAATAATTAATCATACTTAATGCACTTTCAATGAAAATTATAAGGGCTCATTAGGCTTTACAATTAACTAGTACCCGAATATTCGATTAACTTAAACTTACGCAATTAAGCGATTAAATTAATAATTGTGCTTGACTTCTTTTATCCTTAGGACACTAGATAAAGGCTAATACGGGACCCTACATTGTGCGTGGCTCGATATACATTTGTCCGGATTTTTTAGTAGGTACCTAATATTTTGTCACAGGTATTTTTCACACAAACATTTAAATCACAGTCATGTAATACCTAATATTTTAATTACCTATTTAGCCCATGTCTAAGCCAAAGGAAAATAAATGAAAATCGCTTTGCTCACGGAATGAACTGAAAACGGTTCTGAAAATCGGACCTGAAAAACGGGCCTGAAAACGGATGTGTGCGGCCAGGCTTAAGGTCAAGTTTGTGTCTGTTACGCAGCCAGTTCTCAGGTTTAGAATTGTTTTCTATTCAATAAGGATACTCTAAAGAAAGCAATGGGTGCACGCTTTCACATTTTCACTATTTTATAAATAAAGATTTATGCGTCGTAAAAAATGTGTTTCAAAATATGCACATCAAGTCATTCCAAATGATTAATCACTTTGCCTATGGCGTCACTATGCAGTTCGACACTTTGAATGTCGCATCGTATCGATTACAAGATAGTAAACCCATAGCTCAAGTAGACACTAAGAACCATGAAATCCTGCTAACTAATGTACACAATAGCAAAATTGTGCACATACCTATCTCTTGACATACATTTACACACGTCGCCATACAGCTTACTGCCGCCTATTGGTCCAACAACACGAAATTCATCAGAAATGACATAAAAACCAACAACATATTCCCCAATTCTAAGCCCTCTCAGTGCATAAACGTTTCCCCTCCAAATTCCTTGAACAACAGTTGTTCAAGCCCAATGTCAGATTGTCAGTTCTGCTAACATGTGGCATACATTATTCACGAATGCACGTATTTGATTTAACAATCAATGTGCAACGTAGATTTATGGATGCAAAAACCAGACATGTTATTGTTGTCTTATGATGGTTGCCTGACGATTTATCGGGGTTTAATTTGGTTTGGGCGTTTGGTTAAACAATGGTTTAGGTTAGGTTACGTAGTGGTTGGTGATTAACATATTACTTTCAATTATATTTTTCATGCCGTTAAAAATATTTTTGATAGCAATATAAAAATTCATATTTAGGATAATCTGAGACATGTTTATGAACTTGCTACTTCTCATTGGAGCGCTGGAGGTGGCATAATTTAAAGGGAATAATTATTATGTATTTCCAGCAGTGCACGAAATCAGACTCTGAATAAGGACGATCAATTGAAATTAAAATAAATAGGAATAGCAGTTTGATGCATATACAGGTCAACAGATAATATGAGATAAAATAATAATAATAAAATAAATAGTACTGATAGTCGTGACCCTAAATGGTCTCATTGCCATGAGCCTCGACCACCACCTCAAGAGGCTCTCGTTAGATGGCTGGAACAAGTCCTCTATACAGAAGGCAGTATTGCTGGACATGACACGTATCGTACGGAGGTTCCTTTCTCTGGAGCCCTAACAACCGGTAGCTTGGTCCCTGTGCCCGATGCCGTTGGGTCTCCGAGGTTCCATTTTATTATACAACATGTAACAAGTTTATATGCACATCCTGAAAGTACCTACTTTGTTCAGAATCGGCAACTGAATCCATTTCCGTCATTTTTAATATTGTTTATTTTTAGTCTTAAAATAATTAAAATAACGTAAGTAAATTGTAGTCACTCATTTAAAAAAAAATTGAGCTATTTGAAAATAAACCTTATATCAAAGCAGAACGGCTTATTTTTAAATGCATTTGTTAAATGGTTCCACGTTGACTTACACAAACGCACACATTAATAAAACACAATAGACGGCAAAAGACAATAGCACACAATTGACCACCAAAATGTCTATCATCTATCTTTCACTAACGTAGGTAATAAACAACGGGAAAGAGCGAGACGTAATGTCTCGCTCGCGCTGGCGCATGACAAGCACAGCT
>OX123191.2:36186093-36525788 GCA_944739405.2 Euclidia mi
CTGGACTTTCTCATTGTGGAGAAATATTAAATCACTAGTTTATTGTGACGAGAGAAAAAGTGGCGAGTAGTTAATTAATTAAGATACTAGCTGCTTTTGAAACAGTGAAAAGATGTGATTTGTGAGGAAATAGTGAACTGCTATGTGGACTAAAAAAAATATGATTTAAGCCTGTAAGTTATTTTATTATTCTATTATTTTAACTATTTAGACTCTCAAGACAACTTTAAACACGCCGTTCTTGTTTTCTCTAATTGATATTCTTTAACTTTATCGATCAATAATGCTAACTAGGTATGATTAAGTTTAGATAGTCACAATAGTCACTTACGATGTTAAGAAACAATAGATCGTGCATATTAATAACAAACAATAAATAATTCGACTGTCCCACTCCATAGCCTAAAAGTGTGATGGAAAGAAATACTCATAATATCTTTGGTAATATCAACAGTGGCCGACAAATTGTTCAAGCATCATTTTTGTAAACTCCACTCTATCAGAGTGTGGTTTACAGACTGAATTTCATACATACATTTTGTTAAATCGTATCGTGTTTCGTGCCTATCAGATTGCTTTTGTTTGTTTACCATAGCAACCGTTTCGTTTGTGTGCGTGCGCAGATTTACAGTGACCACGATTTTCACTTTTAATTGAGTTAATACTTTCTTTAAAAAACATTATTTACGCAAATGAAAAAAATATTTCAATGCATGCATTATGATTGTAACAAGATTTTCTAATTGGGGTGTCTGAGGATGTGCGTTATTTCCATTACACGTTGTATATTTAGTTTTATATTTATTTTATTTATTAAGTATATAAAATGAGATATAATATGAGAAAAAAATTATGTAAACGAAATAAATGAAAAAGTATTTATTTTCTTTCACGAAGGCAACTTACAAACTACATTGACTAATGTTTAGAAAAACAGATTACACCTTTGTGAGAGACTTGTATCTGAACTAGGAAAATTCAGTCAGACAGATTACCTGGCTCCTCTCACATTATTTCATAGTTAAAGTATCACTAAGACAGTGGCTTACAATTGACAAACAGAAAGAAAAGTGTGTGTGTATGTGTTTGTGAAAGATAAAATATAAGAATAAAATTCTTGCACGAAATAATCGTCAAAAGAGTACGCTACCCTCTATTTATTTACAAAGCTGTGCACAGATGATTCTTACTCAACCACTTCCGCGTATTTCTTATAAGTTTAAGACTTCTATGTAGAGCACAAATATTTACATCTACCAAGGAAATTGCCAGACTCCGTCATAATTTATGAGAAAATACATTTAATTCTGCCCATTCAAGACTCAAAGCTTTACAAACGACTGCAAACCAAAGTGCAAAGCATGGGTCACAAAAGACGAATATTTCACTAAGAACCACACCACCTAATCACTAGTTTGCATACAATTTATAAGATACTCACATTCGCCAAGTATCTGTTCTACCTCAAGAATTCCCTCACAAGCCAACTTATAGTTGGAACCGCACGGGCAAATGTCCTGAAGCCACAACACGACTTCGCGCTAAAGCTCGGTTTACTCCAAACTACAGATACATAACTCTCCCCAATGTGTGGTACCTACTATGAACTTTCTACAGTAGCTGACGTGAAAACGGAACGGACCATTTCAATATTTGATCTATGCATGGATTTGACTACTGGATATGCATATTTGACATCTGCATACAAATATGTGAAATCAAAATGTCAAAAGTCTTTCGCTTTAAAGGATCCGTCATTTTTGCAATTGCTTTTCCTTCCTTGTCAGGGAACCTTGAAAACTACAGGTGAAACCATGTAGAAGCACTTTTTATGAATAGCATGATCAATAAAATTAGATACATTGCTATACAGAACTGACCATTCTCCAACAGGTAAGCCAAAGGTGATGATGAAAATCTAGCTCACCAAAATAAAGGATCATTTAATTACATTTATTTAGCACTACTTTTCAACAGCAGTAACGTTTTAAAGATAGGGACATACAATACACCCTGCATCCACGGCGTTTCCAACAACAAACTACTACGTACTAAAGTGCGGGGACTTAGTCTATCTGCCGTCTCGTACGGCGCATGCATAATTAAGTAAACAGAACTGGGTGATCTACATCACGAATGTGACGACGTATTGTGATGTCATTTACTCGTTTACATATTAATATGTTGTGTAGCATTGTTGCACCTGTTCAGGTTGAAATTTTAGTAATTGTTTTTCTGTACTAGTACATCATTGAACAATTAGAGAACCAATAGTTACAAAATATTATTTAAAACTTTAGAGGTCTTTAATTTTGTTACAAATTGTTTTTTCGGGATACCGTACTTACCTACTTCAGTACATCCACGATCATAGCGCTTTCAACAGTGTCGAAATATCGGATACTCGAAACAAAGGTACGTGGTTTATATCCCGAAAGACAATTTAGAACATACAAAAATTTGAAGATTTTAAATTTTGATCTTAAAATTAGAATAGTTTTACAAAAAAGTGGCAGTGATAAACTTGTGGTGAGACTGCTACGCAGACGGTCACGCCAGTGCTACGAAGGTTTTCAAAATGTGTATAAAGTTGTTAAAATAAAAGTAATTAATAGTAGTGGAGAACATTATGAATAAACCAGTATGTCTGCGAGTTTTCATAGATTAAAAAGTTTTTAATTTTTAGACATGTTTCATAAATTTTCTTACATTCAAGTGATAGCGCTTGACTCGTGTAAGAACCAACAGACTGCTACGCAGAGGCGCTCGGTTTCGAATTCATGGCACGCACCTATTTTCAAACCGTTTTCGTAGTTATGTGCGTATTAAATTGTTTATTATCGCTTGCTAAACGGTGAAAAAAAAATCCGTGAGGAAACCTACGTGTCTGAGAGTTCTTCATAAGGAAACCTGCATATCTGAGAATTCTTCATAAGGTTCTTGAAAGACACATGAAGTCTGCCAATACACAATTGGCCAGCGTGGCTTTGCTGTTTTCATAGTGAGACTAAGCCCGTGCCCAGCAGTGAGACAGTTTATATTCTGGGCTGGTGGTTATAATGAAAAATTTCTAAATGTGGTTTCAATTTTGTACGAAGTAGACTTATGGTACTGCAATGGTACTGCAAAGATTCAACAAAATCCGTTTACTACTTTCGTTTTTACTGAAGGAGTAACAAACCTCCATACATGCTCGCAAACTTTCGCATTATAATAGAAGTAAGATTTTTACATATATACATACATATGCTCACGCCTAAGATTTATATATACCTAATAAGTAAGATTTTTGTTGTATCTTATTAAAATCGTCAATAGCACGTGCTATTAGAACCTAAGCTCCATGTTACGTAGCCGCAAATCCCTCATACAATCGCACTAGGCACTAATACGACTGTCTTGCTAGTCACATACGATTATAGCATAGCGGGTCCTAAGTGCAGATATCCTTGCGCTGTACTTTGTCACTGCTTAGTGCTTTCAGTGAGAACTACTTTGATGCCTGACGATATGCCGGAAATGCTAAAAAATATGTCTCTATTAGTGCTGTGAATAGCGTATGTTACTAAATAGAGTATGACATTATTTTGGATATAAAGTGTTATTACTTTCGCGATTCAATACCATTAGGTAAGACTTGTCTTTTTTTTTGTAAGCTATCGACTGGCTTTGGACTAAGCCATTGAAAATCGTTGTCCTTTTGGTATGTGGAGGTCCGTCAGCAATTAGTTAGACTAGACAGAGGAAATAGTTAATACTTTGACGTGTTGAGTGGTTAATGTATTCGCATACACAAAGAAGCTTTTTATTGTCGCATTACCTTGTTTAAGAGTTTATGAATTGCTACATGATTGCGATTTCTTTTATGTCATACCTAATATTAAATCTACCACTAGCTTTAAATCTTGTCTTTGAATTATTTTAATCCCGTATTAATTTCATTTTCCATCCATCTTCGTTTATGCCACCGCAAGTATTTAAAATTCTGCCGATGATGACTGAATATTAATTATATCGAAGCATTATATCGAAATAACAATGCTTGTCATCGAAAGCTTAAATAGAAGTATGAAAGCAAATTTTCGTTTATAATTGAAATATCTATAAAAGCGATCGAGTTTAAAATACATATCAGACTTCGCATTTTCTGACTTGTCTTCCTATTTTCCTTTATGGTTGAAAAGAAAATTTGTGAATTCAAGAGCCGTTTAATATAAAATTTATGCTGTGCCGTTTAAAAATAAAAGACTTTTAGAAGACTCATTTTTAATAACGGGTGTCTCAGTAAAAGTGCACTTTTTAAAATTGGATTTTTTTTTCATGCAAGTGGCATTTCTGAAATTTGACAGCTGTCACCCCTGTTTATTCCGATTATTAAAAATGGAGCGCTTTTCGAAAGAACAACGCGTTATAATTGTGAAAACCTATTACAAAAATGGGGAAAGTTACGCTGAAACCGCTCGCAAACTTCGCCATATGTTCAGCCGAGAAAGTGCACCTATGTGTCAACCATTCGAAGAGTGGTAAAAAAATTTGAAGAAACTGGGTCAATTATGGGTAATTAAAATCCTTTGCATCAACGTAGCGGTCGGTCTCTTGAAAATATTGCTGCTGAAACGAGAGTGTCGCCGAAAACCCGAAAACATCAATTCGATATCGTTCTCAACAACTTAAAATTTCATGAAGCACTACGCAGATAATTTTGACTAAAGACCTCCACCTTCATGCGTACAAAATTCAGTTAACTCAGGAGCTCAAACCAGCAGACCACGGAAAGCGCCGGCAATTCGTTCAATGGGTAATGGAGCAAAGTGAATTCGATGCCAATTTTTCGGAAAAAGGAATTTTCTCCTATGAAGCGCATTTCCATATGAATGGCTTCGTGAATACACAAAATTGTCGAATTTGGGACGTAGAAAATCCTCATCATCATGCAATCTATGAGAAACAAATGCACCCACAACGAGTAACTGTCTGGTGCGGATTTTGGTCAGGCGGCATGATTGGACCATACTTTTTTGAAAATGAGGCCGAAATTGCAGTGACTGTGAACGGCATTAGTTACACGAATATGATAACGGAGTTCTTGTGGCCTCAACTGAAAGGCATGAATCAGGACAACATGTGGTTTCAGCAGGACGGTACAACCTGCCACACACAATCGCAATCAAACAATCGACTTATTGCAGCAACGATTTCCAGAACACATTATCTCACGACTGCTTCTGTGGTCCAGTGGATAGTGTATGCGACTGCTGGTCGGAGGTCCTGGGTTCGATTCCCGGGTCGGCGGGAAAAAGTGTTACTGGGTTTTTCCAAATACTCAGTAGCAGCCCGGAGTCTGGTGAAGTGCCCGGTAACGGCAATAGGCTCGCCCCCTATTACGTGGGACCTAAAAATTCATGGCGAAATGTGGGTGTATATTTACACCTCTGCCTATCCCTTCGGGGATATAGGCGTGAGACTATAAGTAAATATAATTCAAATCAAAACTTTCTACAAGCCGCCAACGAAGATAAGCCAATTATTACCATCTGTCAAGAGTCAGTTACCCTTACAAGAGGCCGGGGTTTACAAGATAGACTGTGAGTGTGGGCTCTCATACATTGGACAAACCAAGAGAATCATAGGCATTCGACTAAAGGAACATATAGCTGACATTAAACACAAACGCTCGACGAAGTCTGCTGTGTGTGAACATGTAGAACAAGGAACCAACCATTACCTGCGATTTGATAAACCACAGATACTCGCAAAAGAACACCGCTTTATTCCAAGAATGATACGTGAAGCTATTGAAATTAAAAAACATCCTAATTTCAATAGGGAAGATGGTTGGAATGTACCTCCAGCTTGGGACCCTGTTATCAGGCTAATGAAACCCAAAAAGGACAAAGTCACCAGAAGACATCAAAACATAGTGAGCACATTCTGCGTAGATAGTAACACCAATAGTTGAAAAATGTTCGGGTACTTTGAGATAAATTTTAAATTCAAGACAAAGACAAATATCACCTCAGTCTGCCGTGAACATGAATCCTGTAAAGAATTCGAAACGTCGGCTAGTAATAAAAATGTAGTTTCTAGATCTTTCGGTTTAAATGTAATAACAAATAACCAGTGAAAGTAATATAACGCGATAAAATCCGTAAACTGTAGTTTAATTTCAAAGTATAATTATCTCACGAAATTCTGATGTCAACTGGCCACCAAGATCGTGCGATTTAACGCCGTGCGATTTTTTTCTTTGGGGTTTTGTGAAATCTCGGGCTTATTATAATAAACCCGAAACAATTCCTGAGCTCAAATCGGAAATCCAACGCGTCATCGGTGAGATACAGCCTCATCTCTGAGCAAAAGTCATGGAAAATTTCATGAAAAGGGTAATGTCCTGTCATTGGAGCCGTTTGCCGGATATTTTATTCCATACTTAATCGGAACCTGCCTTCAAATACAATAAAAATATCACAACATATACTTGTTTTTATTTTGAAAAAGTGCGCTCTTACTGAGACACCCTTTACATAAGTGTTATTTGTAGTTGGAGGATTACTAGGGTCGTCTTTGGTACACCAAGGTGTATAGAAACATGAAGGTGCCTACCGAAAAAAAAAAAGAATAAAATGAGTTGTGTCTGAGTGAAGTTTTACATAATTTCAGATTTAACAGTTTGTGTGCAACATTGCCAACATTATTATTATAATGCTAATATAGCTGCATGATTATTTCACATAGGTCATGTTCTCATAGACCTGTCACTCAGTTTTGACAAATGCAGAAGCAGAGTGCAAGATTTTTGAAGCGTTTGCTTTATTTGTATTTAAATTCCATGTCTATCAGAGTTGTTAAATGAATAAAAAAAAATATGCTACAGTCCGCCCATAACTTTTTCTGCGGGCGTGTCGACTATCGCGACAACGGCAGTATTTGTGTTATAAAATATAGCTGGTAATTTCATCAATATCTGTTCAGCAATGTTAGTGTAAAAGAAGCTTAAACCAAAAACAAACAAACACACTTCCGCATTTATAATATTATTTAAAGTATGAAATTACTTCATAAAAAATTGTGTGTGGACTTATGTAGTAGCGAGTCGATTCTGGATAATCTTTTTATTTATCTTACCAGCGAACTTGACAGAAGTCGTTCTGCCTGTCCTGCAAATCAAATTTAGTGACACACGGACTGTAGCACCAATTGTTCATCCAAATACTTTCAGTCATTTAGGAGGATTTGACAAACAGACGGATAATTCTTACACATATTAAAATCTATTATCTTAAGGTTAGCCTCTAGGTTGCCACCGCGAAAGAGAAATGAGCAGTAAAGGGCTAAGCGTAGTCGACTTCGTTTTCATGAAATAGGTCGCCGATTTCACCAAGAAATAAATAAGTCATCTGATTCCACCGCGAAAGAGAAATGTAACAGCAGAAAAAAAATGAGCTAAAAGAAAAATAAAAAATACTCTGTTCAATAAATTACACTGCTTTTCGCCCTTTCTTAAATTATCGAGTCTTGCTCGCAGATTAATTTCCCGTCTACTTTTTGCTGGTGGGAAATAATCTTAATATATAAAATCCTTGCGTTACTGACTGACTGACAGACACGCTACAGCCAAAACTATTGGGCGCAGGAAGCTAAAATTTGGCATGTATATTCCTTGTGGACCGTAGGGGTGCACTAAGAAGGGATTTCCCGAAATTCCCACGGGATCGGCCAAAACGGGTAAATTAAAAAAAATGCAGGCATAGCTGCTGGCGTCCTCTAGTATCTAATAATTTTTGTTCGCTCTGTTGGTGGAAACGGAATATTTAAGCAGTATCGTCCGCTCTGCTCGCGGTGGAAACTGGTCATTACCTACTGAGTAACACATTCTAATTTATCATTTTCCCATTCCAGATTATTCGAAGAAAACGAAGACCTTCTCCACCTGTTCGAGAAATTCGCAGAACTAAAGGAAAACGGTGAACTTTCCAGTTCTGAGGAGTTAGCTAATAATAATATTCTACCACATTCACACAACACCATCTAGTCCCAAACTAAGCAGAAGCTTGTACTATGGGTACTAGATAATGGATAAACATACATATATACTTTTTTTTGTAAATACATACATGTTATACATAGAAACACCCAGTCCAAGACAAACATCCATGTTCATGCACACAAATGTTTGACTTGAGCGGGAATCGAACCCGCGACCTTCGGCGTAGCAGTCGCTTACACTCCCGCGGCGCCAACAGGTCGTCAGCTGAACATGCGACGAAGGTCATGCATACGTTGGACGAAAGCATCAAGGGCTTGGGAGATGTCGACGCGTTCTTCACTTACATAAGACATGTGGGAGCAACGCATCACCAAGTCCCAGGATTTAAAGCAGAGAATTTCTGGGTGGGTTAATTTTCATAAAATTATTTAAAAATGTGCCCGGTACGGCAATAGGCCCCCTATTACGTGGGACCTAAAAATTCATGGCGAAATGTGGGTCATATTACACCTTTGCCTACCCCGTCGGGAATACAGGCGTGAGTCTATAAATAAAAAAAATATTTAAAAATTTTAGATATTAAAATCGAACTACTGATATATTGAGTTTACTGAAATTAAATTGATATCGTATTATTTAGAAACTACGTTATTTATTATAATCCTACGGTAGAACCTGTCCCGGGTTCGATCAGTTGCCGCATATGCTTTTCATTTTCATATTAAAAGCGTAATCCTTACCACAGGTTCTTACAATAAAAATAACAAAACAGATAATTGGAAATGTCAATTCCAAGCATAAAGAATAGAAAGAACGGTACAAGATCCTTTTAATAGAAATTAATTAACTGAAATAACAATCGTCGTATTCAATTAGAGATGTCTGCGAAGCTTCGAGCACGGAAAGATTTCAATGGAATATAATTGAATGGACAAGTACAAGAGTACATTAGAGATGCTTGTATAATTACTAGAGAATTCCCGTAGATACGCCCGCACATTTTCTGCCCGATCTGTCGGTCGAGCTGCGGATATTGCCTAGTGCACCCTTATGCTGGACGCACACCTATCCGAGCCGAACGCGTCGAACGCGTCAAAGGAAACGAATTTTAGAATTCTTTATATGAAATCTCATGAAACCTCGCACACTTGTCCGCGTCGAATCGTCCGAATCTGGAAGCACGTCAGAAATCCTCGAAAAATTCGAATGACGTCATCAGATTCGGCGCGGTTAGTGCGGTCGATTCGTCCGATGCGCTCGCATTCTATCAGTTGGGTATGACAGAGCAACGCACGAGTACTATATCCGCATTGTTTCTTCATCTTCCATTAATAAAGCACTGATAAATAAAAACCTCGTCAAGATCCATCACAATTCACATGCAATAACAGTGCGACAGGCGTAAAGGAAATGGAAACCATTTGTTCGATGCGCTCGATTCTTTCAGCGCGGTCGATTCTTTCGGCGCGGTCGATTCTTGCTAATGTGCGAGGCCTCCTTGACTTCGATTCGTTCGACGCGTTCGGCTCGGATAGGTGTGCGTCGACCATAACGGTCCCCATGTATGTTACATGCAAAATTTTAGCGTTTACGCCCAATGGTGTCTGTGTGTCGTCTGTCAGTCAGTATCGCAACAATTTTATATAGACAGATACCTCTCTCTATCTTTTTTTCACTTTCAGTAAACAGCGCGGATCGGTACGTTAAAATTTATAAAACACTAGCTTTTGCCCGCCGCTTCGCGCGCGTTAAATTGGAGGTTACACAAATCTACTTACTTTCAGTCTCAAGTTATATGAAGGCACTCCTGATTATTCTAAAGACTTCAGAAACTTTATAGGGTACAAAGTAACTCGGTCAGTATCCATGGCCTTATCTACCGAAAGGTACATAATAACATCACCTTGCATACAATCAAATGTCAAAGCCACGTTCTAATACATGTTTAATATATATTATCTATAAACATTTTCGCATTTATAATATAGTAGAGAACATCGTTTCAGCTGTTTAAGCGTAGTATATAATTTATTAGTTTATATATGCGAACAATTTTTTTGCTTTTTTTTTTTTTCGGCGGTAGGCGTTAAAAAAGTTGACACATCTTTTCATAGTTAAAAAGTAAAATTTTATTTAAATACTTTGTAAATATTCATTATAAGTGATCAAAGTTTGTTTTAACAATAACTAAAGTACAGTTACAATCAGGGTTGTGTTTATGACACTTAACTGTAAGTGATAAAATACTTGCCACCTGCCAGTATAACACCTGCACATACAACACACAGCATCCACATCCGTATATCGCTATGTCTCAGCTGCAAGATATCGAGTCGGCACAGAAAAGCCTGGAAGTGAACTTTGCAAGTAGGATGGCAGCCCTCGAAGCTCAGTTAGCCAGTGGGAACCCAGCCAAGGACACCGTAGCAAGAGTCGCTGAGGAATTCCGCACTTTCCGGGAGCTTGTCTTCAGTATACTTGGAGTACTACGCCAGCAAATTAGTGAATGCCACAAGCAACTAGATTCTGTTGAGACACATCGCAGACGTAAGTCACTCATTTTCTTAGGCGTGCCAGAAGCCGACAAAGAGAATTGTCCAGAGTCTATCCTTGACATCATACAAAATAAGCTTGGCCTGAAGGACATCTCTGCCTCACATATAGGAAGGTGCTATAGAATTGGCGCACCGAAAAAGAACAGCAAGCGGCCAATACTGGTATGGTTTACCGGAGTGGATGTCAGGTCTGCTGTTTGGCGTGCCAAGACCTCCCTAAAGGGTTCCACCACCTCGATAAAAGAGTTCCTGACCCGGACGCGACAGGCTGTATTCGGGAAGGCCCGGGAGCACTTTGGCATGAGATCTTGCTGGACTCAGGACGGCTACATTGTAGTTAAAGCACCAGACGGAAGCCGCCACAAGCTTGTTGTCGAGGATGACCTCTGCGGGCTCATCAAGAAGTTCCCGAAAGCGGCAAGCAGTGGAAGAGGAGCTCCGAACACCAGTGTTCCTGAAGCAACCGGCAACACCAAAACCGTGTCGCGTAAATAGTCTTGTTTTCGTCTCCTTTATTAGTATGTATGTATCATTCCTTGTTAACGCGCCAATCTTCTTATATGTATATAATTACTCATTTGTTTTGTCATCACTTTTAACTTTGTCTGGTAACATAGTTATTCAATCATCGCTTTTTCTCGCACCCTCATATTGAACATAATTAGTTTGAATGCTTTGTTTACAAAACTTTTCAATGTCATCCGTAACTTGACAGTGAGTGAAGTGACACTTAAAGATGCGTTCGGAAATTAGTAAATAATTTATTTTTTTCCAATTACGTTTAGTTTTCCCCCATAAAATACTGTTCTGTTCTTTGTTTGTATGTGTCTGCTGGCAGGTGGTGCAGTGATGCTGCATTGCTTTATTAATAAGAGTGTGTGCACTTCTTTGTACACTTTTAAATTTATGCTATATTATTATTACATTTATATTTAAGTTTATATATTTTTGTTATTAATTTTATATATTTTTATTATTATTTTATTAGTTTATGTTCTCGGATGTAGATGATGATTCATTTCATTCCGCTGATGATTCCGCAAATTCTTCAATCAACGACAGCTTTTGTTCTGCTACTGATTCGCTTGGTGACTTTGTCAAGCGAACATTTAATGAAACTACAAAGCACATGTTGAATGTTTGTCACATTAATGCGCAAAGTATTCCTAGTCATTACAATGACCTGTTTGATACATTCAGTGACGCTAACGTTCATGCCATTCTGATTTCAGAGAGCTGGCTGAAACCTCATTTACCTTCTACTTACTACCCCCTCCCTGGATTCATTCTTATACGCAATGATAGGTTGTATAGGAGAGGTGGTGGTGTAGCCATATATCTTCGTTCTACACTCTCGTACAAAATCCTTTATTCTTCACCGCCTAATAATTTTGCTTCTTCTGAGTTTCTTTTCCTTGAGGTTTCAGTCAGTGGGGCGAAAACCGTTCTAGGAGTTGTATATTGTCCCCCCTCCGTTAATTACTTCTCCAGTCTCGAATCGACTCTGGAATCTTTAGGGTCGGAATATGCACACCATATTATCATGGGAGATTTCAACACTGACCTAGCCATCAATTCCTCTCGCTCGCAAAACCTCCTTAAATTAATCGAGTCTGCCGGTCTACACACTCTTTCTCTCGAACCCACTCACCACAATACTGAAGGTGTAGACACCTGGCTTGACTTGATTATCACCTCAGCCCCATCCTTGGTACATTCCCATGGCCAATATCTTGCTCCCAGCTTTTCCCATCACGACCTCATCTACCTATCCTATCACCTTAAACCTCCTAAGCCCCATCCTAAGGTTCTGCACATGCGTTGTTTTGGGCGTATGGATAACGACAAGCTGCAAGAAGATGCTGCTTTGCTTGATTGGTCTTCTCTATTAGCAGCCAATACCGTAGACGAAAAAGTCTCAATTTTGAATGATACGCTACTACGTCTTTATGATCAACATGCTCCTATCAGAAGGGTTAAACTGAAACGCCCTCCCGCACCCTGGCTTACCAGGGGCATTCAAATGGCCATGAGACGCCGTGATAGAGCTTTTCGGAAGTTCAAAAAGGAGCGGTCTGACGAGAACTGGAGTCTATACAAAACTGCAAGGAATCGGTGTAATCAGATGATACGCAACGCTAAACGCCGCCATATTTTCAACAATATTAATTCTTCTTCCTCCGCTAGTATCTGGAAGTTCCTTGGGACCCTAGGTATTGGCAAACAGCAATACACAACTCCTCAAATCACGATTGGTTTGGATGACTTAAACAACTATTTCACGTCTACTTCTCAACTGGATCATCAAACCAGGCGTCTTACTGTTGACTACATTGCTGGGCTTCGCCGTCCTAATATTGATGCTTTTAATTTTTCTCCAGTTGCATTGGGCGAGGTCAAGAAAATTATCCTATCCATTAAATCCAATGCTGTGGGGTTTGATTCTATCAGCCGCCGCATGATCATCCCGATTCTCGACCATCTCATCCTCCCTATATCCCATATTGTAAACTTTTCTATTGACTGCGGCTCGTTCCCCTCCCTGTGGCGTAAAGCCTTTGTTATCCCACTACCTAAGATAACGAACCCTTCTCTTCCTAACCATTTCCGCCCAATCTCTATTCTGCCCTTCCTTTCGAAAGTGCTCGAAGCCTGTGTACATAAACAGTTGTCTCAATTTGTGTTTCAAAACAACTTGCTTAGCCCATTGCAATCCGGGTTCAGGCCTGGCCATAGCACGACTTCTGCTCTCCTTAAAGTGACTGGCGATGTTAGGGCAGGCATGGAGGACACTAAAGTCACTGTGCTGACTTTGGTCGACTTCTCGAACGCCTTCAACACCGTCAGTCACGATATCCTTCTATCGATCCTCTCCCATCTCATGATCTCGCCTAATGCACTGGAATGGTTCTCAAGTTATCTTCAGGAACGCCAACAGTCTGTTCGCAGTGATGTAACTACATCGAGGTGGCGAAACATTTGCTCTGGTGTTCCTCAGGGTGGCATTCTCTCTCCTTTACTATTCTCTATTTTTATAAACTTTTTAACTCCTAATCTTCGATGTTCGTATCATCTTTATGCTGACGACTTGCAGTTGTACTCCCAAGCGAGGGTGGACGATGTGACAGTTGCCATTGCAGACATAAATAGGGACCTTGAGTCAATGATGGACTGGTGTAATAAATTTGGCTTAGACGTTAATCCAGCGAAGTGTCAGGCCATTATAGTAGGCAGTCGCCGCTTAATGCATAGATTAGACGTCAAAACTCTACCTCCCGTAATGTTTAATGGCCTGGTCATTCCGTACAGTGCATCCGTAAAAGACCTAGGCCTGCACATCGATTCCACTCTCGATTGGCAAGCGCAGGTGAGTAATGTTAGTCAGAGGGTCACCGGAACTCTTAGAGCACTATACCGTTTCAAGAATTTCTTGCCTTCCAGGACCAAGACAATGCTTGTGCAGGCTTTAATATTTCCCATAATCGACTATGGTGATATGTGCTATTATGACCTGAATGCAGAACATCTCAATAAGTACGACCGACTTCTCAATAACTGCATTCGATTCATTTACAATCTTCGTAAGTATGACCACGTCTCTACTTATCGTTCCGAACTTAAATGGCTACCAATTCGTCAGCGCCGGTGTTTGCGTGCTCTTACTACTCTTTTCTCTATTCTCAAGTCTCCTTCTCCTCCAACTTATCTCACCTCACACTTCCAATATCTATCTGATACCCATGAGAGAGATCTTCGATCTTCTCATAATCTTCTTCTTTCTTGCCCCAGTCACACTACTGGGTTCGTTAACTCTTCTTTTGTTGTGCAGTCTATTATCTTATGGAATACACTCCCTCCTGAAATCAGATTGTCCACAAACCGTTATACATTCAAAATGAAAGTTCGAGAGCTTCTTTTTGAGAGATTGAAGGAATCAGCACATCACTCTCATCCAATATTATAAGTATTTATGTAAGTATATTGTATTTTTATGTATATGTAAGTATATTTATGTATAAATATGTATAAGTACGTATTTGTAGAACTATATATATCTTGTATTTATTCTATCCCTATTATGTATGTAGGTATATTATTTTACATTAGTTACATCTTAATAGTAAAATGCACCTACCACTTTCATCTCTTCACCACCTTAAGGTTGACAGGTAGAGAATGCCATATGGCATTATGTCCACCGATGTACACTTTGTTTGTGCATAAATGATTAAATAAATAAATAAACAATTTAATCACCGTGCACAATATGACATTATGTATGTTGTGACAGTACTGACAGATATCTGATAGCACATGCGCAGCACTCAATTATTAGCGCATGCGTTCTTACTTCCAAGAGGTAAATTTGTGCCGTATAAACTTCTACCCTCCCTACAATCCCTCCTAGTTTAATTTTTGCAACTTATGGTAGCCTATGTCCGTCTCCATGGTCCAATATATCTCTATATTAAATTTCAACAAAATCGGTTCAGCCATTTTAGCGTGCAAACGGAACATACATACATACATTCATACATACATACACACTTTCGAATTAATAATATTAGTAGGGAAGTAGGGATATACAAGTACCTACTCATAGCATACCTTAACTTGTCGGTCGTATTAGATTGACAAAGTTAAGCATCGCTTGCGTACGTCACCACTTCGATGATTGACCGCTGTGCTTCGGAAGGCACGTAAAGTCCTCGGTCTCGGTTCTTATCTCTGAACAAGGATCAGGTCAAACACCGTGCGGTTTTAAAAAATCGATACCAAAGTTGGCCACACGCGGGAAACAAAATTTTACACAGGGTTCTCAAACTTAATTAACTTGATCTGAGGTATGATCTCGTGTGTCAACTGGAATTTGCTCTTTCCTTT
Source organism: Euclidia mi (assembly GCA_944739405.2). Taxonomy (NCBI): domain Eukaryota; kingdom Metazoa; phylum Arthropoda; class Insecta; order Lepidoptera; family Erebidae; genus Euclidia; species Euclidia mi. Next base: position 36,201,520 of record OX123191.2, read on the forward strand.
TGCTTCACTCGCAGATTTATAAGATCTGAAGATGCACTTATATATCAAAGGCACTGGCATCTTGGAAGCAAAATTTTGTTTCAATGCTGCGAATAAAATTGGAACAAGTTGCAGATTGAAGTTATTTTATATAAAATCTATCCTTTAGTTCGTGTTCGCTTGCCGTGAAATGTAATGTGGATTTCATTTGAAGAGAAAATAAAGCCTTCGGTACACTGCGCGTTGGTTGTTAGAGCCGGGTGCGCCGAATTTTGCTTGTGATTCTAAGCCTATTTTGCAAAAGTTACATTTTCAGCAATGTTCCTTCTTTTATTTGAATTGCAAAGTTTATGTTGTCTCAACTTTAGTTATCACAAAGAACTAGGCCATAGTACTATCTTTCTGCTCGCCATAACTTAACCTACGATTGTAGCCATATTCGTATAATATTTATTTATATACATATAGTAATAAATTTATATCACTAATCTAAGTCAGTGGTTCCTCTACATTAATCAAATATATGAAAATAAATGTTTATTTACTTCCTTGGCGATTTGGCGATAAAGGAAACTATGGCTGCTCTCCTTCCCGCAAAGTGAAATAGTGTTTTCGTACTTATATGAGAGCGGTAGCAAATATTAAAATGTTCTATGGGGGTTTTCGTGACAATAGTATATGCCTAAAGGAAAATGAAGACGGAATACGAATTTCGTATCACGTAATACTGCGCCGCATGATACAAGATTATTGCTACGATCATAATACCGGAAATATAATATGCGAGTACTCTACATATAACAAAAAAAATATGTTTCACTGCTGGGCGGAGTCCTTTGAATTCGTCATATAGCCTCTTTGTAGCAGTATTTTAGTCACGGCAAAGTCTTGCCGTATAAATAATGATTTAGCTGATTGCCTTAACAATTAAAATTAAAAAATGAAGAGGCGAGGACATTAATTAGGCAATCTTAACTACAATATACACTATTTTATGTAGCCCAGATTATTTTCCATGCATACGTATATCTTGTATTCGCAAAAAAATATTATGAAACCTTGATATTTTCTTTCATTTTCAGAAAGTGGAAGAACTATTCCTAGAAGCAGAGAAAACGACACAAGGCGATAGATACACTGCAAACATAGAAAATATTTACAAATTGACCATAAAGTTTATTTTAGAGAACCTGGTAAAAGGCTATGAAGAAAGTGTTACGGAAGATGGCACGAAAGAAACATGACATAAGAATCATTCTACTTAATTATATAGTTAGGTTACAATCAAACGCTAGAAAATTGGCCAAATCAAGCCCAAAAATATAGTCATTAATTAAAACATGTAATTTAAGGTAGTGTAATTTTAAGTCTTATCAAAATAAATTATCACAAATATTTAGCTGTAATTCTCACACATTCACTTGCATAATTTGGTATCTTATTAGCTTGTCAACATTCAGCCATTTTCATAATAGTTACGAAGAAGTTAGGAACAAATACTTCCCACGTAAAAATGTTTCATGTCATATGATTTAGAAAATGCTGGAATCTATCATTCGCTTGGCTCAAACTTCAAGAATCTATTTTTAAAAACATTATCATTTATTTGCCACTTGCATGATCTTGACACATCTTAAGGAATACATTTATTCTTATCAAATCTAATAACTAATTATCATCACATCCTGACACATCTCATTCAAATCATTCATTCTCCTCACACTCTAAGGCATCTCAATGAAATCATTCATTCTCACCACATCCTAACAGATCTCCATCAAATTATTCATCATCACATCATCTTACTACATCCCAATAAGTCTTAATCAAATCATTGATTGTCATAATTATCATCTTTACAAATCTCAATCAAATCATCCATTATCATCAGACCTCTTAAAAACCTATCAGTAAAAGGATTTTCTTCACCCTTACTTCAGAAAATCAAAGATATCTGTGCAGTGAATTCTTGACCATACTTTCTCTTCTGACTGAGCCATGACATTTGTATGACTTATTATATGAACTCTCGTGATTCATTCATCATTTATTTACCGTGCTCATGAATCATCAATTTCACCAGCATACACAGCAGCTTTTCTATCTACCTCCTTATTCATATTAAAATGTATGATATTCTTTCTCATCGTCGTCCAATTACATGACAGATACTTGTCAATAAATTAACGTTTCTGTGTTAATCACTATTTTTATGTAACCGGCATGAGTCGTGACAAGATTTTAGACATTTGACATTATACAGAAATATTTTAGACTAATAAACTCGCCAGCGTTAGATCAGGATAAAAAAGTTGCAGTTTTTATTTCAATCTAAACTTGGTCAAATATATCAATAGTATAAGCTTAAGGTTTCAATAAACTCAGATATATTTAAAGCCTGCTATGAAAAGAACAATAATACAAACTGTAATAAAAACTTCGTACAGCTCTGACAGCTGTCGCTCATTATCGCGAAAATGCGAAATTCTCTCTCAAACTTGGGAAAGAGAAACTCGGAAAAAACGGTACATCGTATCTTATTCTACATGAGTTCATACAATATTTCACTAAACATCTGAAATATTTAATTCTCGTTTACGAAAAAACTTGGCACGCGTTCTTGCGTCTGTGAAAGTTCGGCCAAGTCGTTTCAAAATGCGCATTTGTGAAATAAGTTAAGTTATATTTTAAAGGGATGTAGATTGTCGTTTGCTATTTTTGCTCTTATATTTAAATGAAACATTGGAATGGAAAATATAAGTTCTACGAATACGTAATTGCTGTTACTGTTATACTTACCAACACCTGCATTCACCTGTAATGAGGATTCTTACGTGTTCAGACGAGTGTGTTTTAGCGAGCATTCTTACGAATGTTCTAGCGAATTAACAGAAAATTTGCTTTGACGTTATTGCTGATTAGAGATCGAAAGATCGTGAAAATGCTCGTAGAAATGTTCGGTTCTGTTCGTTGTTCTGTTCGACAAAACAAAAAATGGGAAATGCTCGCTGTTCTCTTATGCGCACCTATACGCGCCTACATGCGCTTACAAAAACGAGCATATTATACGCGCGTATAAAACTCTAGTCTGAAACCACTCTTATAGTGGTTTTAGACTCGAATGCTCAGGTGTATCAGCACCATAATAATAAGACTATAAATAATTCAAATCTGTTTTTCTTTGTGAAGGGCGTTTAGACAAATCTTCAATTTTATTTCTATGATTATTTATTAACCTATTACCCCTATTACCACCACAGACATGTATATGATGTATATTTACTGTATTGAAAATAAGCTTATGTAGATAACTGGACAACACTAGCAAATTATGTAGTAAAATTAATACAAAGGTTTTCTATATGAATTTAAATTTGTTTTTATTGAAATAATTACCTGCTGACATAACATGTAATTATAATTATTTACTAACGCCTTAAATGCACATATAAGTATTACATTATACAAACATAATTATTGTATAAGACAAATATTCTGGTCAAATATAAATATTGTTATTTTATATTAAATATAATATAATAATATATGTAAATATAATGAATGCGTATTTATTTCTTTGCCCTTCAATTCAAAACCCGATCTATTCATAATATTCTGAAAGGCTGTAAGACACTTCCCAAGCGCTAATCAAATTCGTATTCTCATTCTAAAATTAAATTATTCTCCGTCTAAAATTAAATATAGCTCGTTCGTAGAGGACAAAAATTTGTCCAAATGCTATTAGTTTATTTTCTTAAAAGTAGTTTGTATGGGTAGACAGATCGCCTGATGATAAGCGATTGCCAAAGCCGCCTATGGATACAAGCAACACCAAAGGAGTCACAAGTACGTTGGCGCCGTGTGGGAAAAGGTATAGAAGGAGCGGGATAACAAAGAAGAAGAAAGGATGGGGTCTCCGGTACTGTCAGACTCAGCAGTATTAGCTACAGTTACTTTACGTCGATATGCTGTGAGAGGGTAGTACTTCCTCGATCGAGCCGTCCAGTTCATGCTGAAACCAACAAGGTGCTACGGCCTATGGCCAGTCTGTACCTGAATCAGTATTGAAATAATTTTGCGAAACCTCTCCTCATCACTGTACAGGACAATATCCTGTACAGTGATGTACAGTCGAATACAAAAGTCTACATAGACACCAAATAAAAAATTCAAAAAAAAATAATCCAATTCTTTTATGAATTAAAAGTCCTCGATTACAATTCTTAATTTATAAATTACGACTACGATATGTTTTCTTTGTATAAAATTGCTACAATATATCGAGAGTAATTATTCAATGGGGCGATATAATCATAAAATATATATAAATAATATATAACGTGTAGAGATGTATAACATAACTTATAAATAAATTTAACAAAAGTAGGATAATGTGTTTGTACTTATGTAACTGACTGTACCCACCTACACATAAAACCAAGATGGCAGCTCGATACGCGTCTATTAATCAAAGTCTCCACCTCATTAGTGATCGTGTTCGGTAATAGTCTTAATTGAACACGTCCCATCGTCTTAAAGCTTATGGTGGTTTTCTGTAACATTAGTATGTCATTTTTGGTTTATGAGGCATTAAGGTTATTGTTTCGACTATTAGAATATAAACCATCGGGAAATTTCATTTTCATTCATGTTCATAGTAATTTTGGCTTAATGAAGAATTGCAACCGCCAATCTGGCTTGTGTTTCGCAGCCTATTATAACAATTTCGTTCGTTTGGCCTTTTGACCTTATCAGCACAGAATTTCCACTTGTCTTATTTTTAGGTTGCTCCATGTGTGCTACATTACAGAGAAAAGGTCTAAAGCCTCGGACGACATGAGCTATCTTGCAACAAAAGCGCAGGTAGAATCTCTCGTTTTGCTCAACTGAATGCTTTGCTTTGTAATTTTGAAAATGCATGATACTCTGCTACCAAACAAATTAACAATCTAATAAAAAAATTTAGAGCGCGTCATGAAATTCATCCACATCGCCGTCAACTGGCAGCGTGCCCAGAACGCTGGCAGCGTTGCCACGTTGTATGGCGATACTTACCTTCTGGGCCAAATACAACCCAGCCTTCTGGTCACGCGAGGCGTCGACAAGTCTCTTTGCGAGGTCTCTAAAAAGAGATCTCGCACTTGGACCCCATGGCCCCAACGTTTCGACCCCAAACGGCTCAAATACGTAATCCCCTACTAGGTATACGTATTTGCGCCGTTTGAGGGTCTCCGCTGTAGCAGCAGCAGCGCCAGCACAACCGGCTGTGCTAGGAAGATGTGATGGCGCGAGGGTATCGACACACGTTGCGTCCCATACCAAAGGCCTACCCAACTTCCATGGCAGTAAAGACATACCGTCTGGTCTTTTGCCGTCGTTGCGTACCAGGCTCTGAGATTCAAGGTGGGCTGGAACGCCAGCGGAGACAAGAGCCCGACGGAGAATGTCATTAAGGTTGCTGTGTCGTGAAATACGACCTGCGCTCCTGCTGCATGATAGGCCATGGTGACCAAGGCTGTCGACAGCCTCTCCACAGTGACAGCGATGTGGAGTAACACATGGCGCGCCTAAACGGAGGCAAGACGCGATGCGGAATCTAATTAGAATAATATAATAGCCAGTAACCGTAAAGTAAATCCATTGAAGAATTCAAACCCAATCCTCGAAATATATCCTTCAATAATTTTCGTACTCCAATATAGTTCACCCTAAATATAAACGTTATCTATCCTCCCATAACTCACACGTATCCACAGCTAGCGAGATTGTGACCTTCCCTTAAATTGCCATCTTGGCTAGCAATGCCAAAAGTTCTAGGTCATCCGACCTAAGTATAAACTATAAAGGGATCTGCCCAAGGGTCGAGGGCATACAACCAAGAGGTTTATTACTTTCCTTGAGTATTTATTAACAACATTTTAGCCCAAGATTTGTTATAAAAAGAAAATCAGGTCAATGTAATAAATGTGTTATGGACGCTGGAAAAGTGGGATTGGGTGCTTTTTTTCGTTCAGTGAGGATTTGGGAGGTCTCATCTCATTAACTGCTGAAGATTTTAGTAATAGCTTCTATTATTAGTACTAGGTAAGTTTATGTGCAATTACTGTGTCAAACATTCAGGTGAGGAAATGCTACATAACATAACTTCACGCCTTTTTATCCCTGAAGGGGTGGGTAGAGGTATATTACGCACCCACACTTCGCCAGTTATGCTTCGGTCCCAATGTAATAAGGGTCGAGCCTATTGCCATCTACCGGGCACATCATTAAGAAGGAATGCTACTGCTGCAATAAACACGAAAGATTGTGATAGTGGGTGGATGTTTGTTATTCTTTCACGCTAAAGGTACTAAATTGATTTTTATGGAACTTTACAGTAATATAGCTTTTATGTCCAAATAGCATGCAAGTTACCTTTTGTTAAGATAACCGATACTTATGCTAGTGTAGTCGCGGGCAGTAGCTAGTATGGAATATGATAACTTAGTTATTATATCATAGTCAAGTGTTGGAAAGGAGATAGCGATAGCGATCTGAAGGTTACCATATTTTTTTAAAAGCACCCCTAGCGGGTCGTAGCGGGAAGTGTATGCAAATTGTTCCCACCGAGAAACGACTCAGAACTCGATCAAAACTGGCTCTAGACCTTCTGATATTTGTACCTGAATACGGGTTACATTTCTGTGTTTGGTTATACATACATACATAGGCTCACGCCTATATACCCGAAGAGGTAGGCAGAGGTGTATTACTATACCCAGTTTTTGCCAGATTTATTTTAGTCCTACGTAATAGGGGGCGAGCTTATAGCCGTAACGGGCACATTACCAGCCTCCGTGCTGCTACTGAGAATTTCCTAACGGAAAAACCCAATAACACTTTGCCCGACCCAGGATTCGAACGCGAGACCTCCCTATCCCACGCGCACATTTATGCTGCGAGACCAACGAGGCAGACACAGTATAACATCTCACAGTGTATAAATATTTTTAGGCAAATATTATAACTTGAGCCAGCAATTGCTTAAAAATACGAACATATAAGAGCCTCGAAGGACATTCCATCTATTTCGTACAATATAAGCGTGCCGATGCTTTAATTCAAGGCGATAGTGAATAAAACGTTCATAACCACAATACTTTTTGGAGCAAGGCCAATAAATATAAACATCTTATCGAGCTTATTTATCATGGCGACTACTTACCTAAAGAAATAAATGTAGAGTATATCACTAGGCTGCCTAGAGTGGCAATAAATTCTGGTAGTACCACTTTGGTAATAAAGTTCAATAACAAGGTCTTTTTGATGTTTCGCTATGAGAAATTTGGAGTAAGGCTTATTTTTATGGCTATAGAAATAACACGAATTAAGCATTAGCATTTAATTAATTAAATTAATTAAATGCTATAAATGTTAAAGTTTGGACGTTCGGTACTCATTACGAAAAAGTAGATTAAATTTACTGCCTGTATTAACATAATAATATAGGGCAGAAACTTAGGCGGCAGCTATTAACATTAATATTAAAAATAAACCAAAATGAATTGATCATAATTTTATCACAAACAATCCATTTTAGGAACGGAACGCCGGTCTAAACAAAACGCAAGTTGGAGGTTTTACTGGCATCGAAATAGTTAATTGTGCCGTTTCCTCGCTGCGTAGGACTAACGAACAACACAATTGTCAACTGGTTTTTGACCGCGACTTTGTTTGCAGTTAGAGGTGCCGCATGTTTTGTTCTGTACCAGCGATGATATGTAACTCTGCAAATTCTCAAGCTAATCGGTTGAGTTGTTAAGAAGTGCAGATATTTAACAAGTACACAAGCTCACATTCGCATAATGCTAGTAATATTACTCGTATCAATTACGTGTAATTACGCTGACGCGATAGGTTTAAGTGTATTTCACATGGAATTAGCCAGGTGTGTTTTAACGGTCTGCAGAATAAACCAGTCACCTAATAAGTTGATCTTCTTTGGCTAAACCAACCAACGTAGACACCAATGCAGTGTGCCCCTAAGAGTCGCAAGCCTTTAAAGTGCACGTAATGTTTGTTGTTCTTTTGACTAAGATTTATCTAAAAAAATACTATTCATTCGCTGGAGACACATTATTATTTACAAATTCTGAAGATGTATTATTCTGTCGGTACTGAGAACCTTTTCTCAAACTAGGCTCTAGCCTGTTTTCTTAAAAAAAACAGCTTTATCTAAACTCGCAAGATAAAGAGTTTCCCTGTGTCATGTATCATATTATATGATTCGTAACGATTTATTTTCTACTGTTTCTCTCTAAAAAGCAAATCGGTTAATCAACATTTGTTTGTATCTACGAAACAAACTCAAGATTTCGAAATTTTATTCATTCAAATGTATGATTTAGCATAAATTGTAATACACAATAACTTGTACTATTCATTCTGCAATAAACCAATACAGAAAGTCTCGACGTTTTACTGAGTTTTACATTTGCGTCTTAGAACAATGTTACAACATGTAAATGCTACTCAGTAAGATAACAGATAGCATTTTCTTTGCAAGCTCAAGAAATTTGAGTTCTATTATTTCGCGATATAACTATAATTGCATTAGCTTTTCCACAGAGCGACTGCCGTCTGAGCACCGCAATCCAGAGGAATAGCAATACTATATCGTTTAGACTGCTATCAGTTTGTTCACTAGTACGTAAGTACTGACTCCCGATATGATTAAAAGACAGTCAATAATGACTTTACAACTTGAATCGTGCTACAACACGGATGGTTCTCATTTCTGTCACCTTGGACACAGAAATGATTATGTATGCAGTGGACAAACTTATTGACAAATATGTTTAGACCAGTAAGCGAACCTTGGTCTCCAATACAAAGACCAGGTTGGATAACGCTGCTGAACCGCCTTTGTGAAAATCCTCTTACAAAGTACGTACATGGTGCCTCAGGAAATAATTACACATACCTACATATTCAAACACTTAATACTTTAATTTGGACATAATTCTGTATTTAATTAAATTTAATCCTTCGGTAGCCATTTGTAGGACGGTTTTAAATAATCTACATATGTATTCTTTATTTTTTTAATAAAATCGGTTATATGTGTCACGCGAGTTTTCTGCTAGGCATTTAGAAATAAAAGAAAAAGCAGCTATAGCATTGTAGAGAGAATAACAGACTGCTACGCCTGGGATCGCGACTTCAAATCTGCCAGGCGCACGACTATGAAGGGAGACATATTGAGGAAACCTGAAACTTGGCCTGAAAGTTCTCCGTAATCGAAAGACATACAAGTTTCAAACCCGCACTTGGCCAGCGTTGTGGCCTAACCCTTGACATAGTGTGAATAGATTCTTCTCTGGGCTCGTCTCATTATATTAAGTTGTTTCAATAATAAAATAAGTAATAGGAAATTATTCACAGACTTCCATGTTCACGGTACCTATAAAGCAGCTGAAACGTCGGATAATCTATATATAAATAATAATTAATGTAGTTTCGACATCATTTGTTTTAATCATCAATCAATATTTGGTTTAGATGACAGTCAAACCAATATATCACTATAAACTTCGTATACAGTTGTTTTATTTCATCTGAAATTGATATTATATTAATGTAAATCGTTGAAAGTTTCAGTTTGTTTAAAGTTAAAAGATAATATATAATTTACTAATCTATATTTCTGTACTGCCTCCTCTGTCAAAGATATGTTCATTCAGAAAAATAGATAGTTGCAATGTAACATGCCAATAAAAAGAATGGTCGAATATGTACTTTAAAATATCAACCAGATTTCCCGAACTCTGTACGGTAGGTAATTCAAACGAAATGTTCAATCTAGTTGAGTGGTACACCTACGTTTATCGAGAAAGTAGTTAGTAAATTTATAAATTAATAATAGCTATCTAGTCATTGATACATCTCTGTAATAAAGCATGTTATTATAGAAATGGCTAAGAATCCAAAACGGTGCCAAAAAGTAAAAAACGACCGGATCGTGGGAGGTGGGAATCCCGATCAGGTCGCGTCAACTACAATACATTGCGGTAGATTAGATAACCCTGTCACAAAGGGAAGTCAAAGGCACCTCTTCCCTCTGCCCCGATCGGCACAGGTGAAAGGTCGTAATGTATTTCTACTCCAAAAACAATAATAATAAACTTGGTAGTGTAACGAAACAAGTACGCATACAAGAAAAGTCTTCTTTCTTCTTTAAATTTTTTATTGAATCATTAATTCATTACATACACAATAGCATAAAGGCAAAGGAGAGTCAAAAGAGAGGTCTGGTCCAGCAGTGGACTGTTAAAGGCTGGTGATGACAGCATAAAGGCGGACTTAATGCCGTGGGCATTCCCTCCCAGTCTATCTTAGAGTGGTGCAGAGAGAAAAGAAGTAGGTGTCATCATCACCAGCCTTTAACAGTCCACTGCTGGACCAGGCCTCTCCTTTGAAAGGAGGAATTGGCCTACTATACCACGCTGGCCAAACGGGTTGGTATAGGGCTTGTATCAAGTTTTCCTTCTCTTACAGTGCTTCTCTCTGCATGATATGGTCCCTCTGTCGGCTCTTACGACACCCATGGGATGATATGGGGTGGTGACATTCCGTATTCTTAATCCGTCATCACACGGACGAAGTAGGTGTAAAATAATGAAAATTAATTCTTCTTTTCGTGTGAGTGTGTGGCCAACTCTGGTGTCGGAGTTTTCAGGCCGCCTTAAGGCCTCCAACATGGCCTAACGATACTGCGACAAGAACTGGGACTGACAGCTTTACGTGCCCTCTGAAGCACGGTAGCGTTCTGATGTAAATGCCACACGTGGTCACCTATCAAAATGGCGACCTGTGCACGCCTTGCTTAACTTTGCCGATCTACTACGATCGGCAAGCCAAATCTTGCTATGAACGCTACGTTACAAGAAAAGTAAGATATATAAAATAATGAAGAGATAGTGTTATTTGCTGATGATTCATCACTTATCTTTAAACTTAGACGAGAACAATCAAATAATGACGATGTAAATAACGCTCTCTCTAAAGTAGTTCAATGGTTTACTGCTAACAATTTACTGTTAAATGAAAGAAAAACAAAATGTATACGATTTTCAAGACCGAATGTAAAACAAGTTAAACCTAACATAAGTTTGAATGGAGAAGAGTTGGATCTTATAGATAACACCGTATTCTTAGGCATAACCTTAGATTCTAAGCTACAGTGGGGCCCACATATAGGTCAGTTGTCGAAAAGACTTAGCTCTGCAGCGTACGCGGTTTATAAAATTCGTCAGTTAACTGATATAGATACGGCCAGATTAGTATATTTTAGTTATTTCCACAGCATAATGTCATATGGCATTTTATTATGGGGCAACGCAGCTGACATTCAAACTGTGTTTGTACTGCAGAAGCGGGCTATTCGTGCAATCTACAGTCTTGGTTCAAGGCATTCACTGATGGAAAAATTTAAAGAAATTAAGATAATGACTGTCGCATCTCAATACATTTATGAGAACTTGTTATATGTCAGGAAAAATATAAATATGTTTTCTAAATTCAGTGACTTTCATAAATTAAATACACTAAACAAAAACAAACTTGTTCTACCTTCAACTAGACTACAAAAAATAAGTAACTCAAACAAGTGTCAAAGCATACGTTTTTACAACAAAATTCCAGGCAATATTCAGGAACTAAGTATTAATAAATTCAAGGTATTTATTAAACAGAGCTTGTGTTCAAAAGCTTATTACACAGTTAAAGATTATTTAGCAGACAAAAACGCCTGGAATTGAGTTTAAAAATTATGAATTGACATTAAATTATGAATTGACATTATGAATTTTGACATTTTGAAATTAGTGACATAATATTTTTATTTACATTTGTAGTACTTATATCTTTACATTCTGACATTTTTGATTTGACATTTGTAATTTTATTTATTTTGTTTTGACATTGTTTGATATGATTTGACATTGTTGTTTTCTTTTGACATTTAAAATTACTAAAGTAATATATTATTATTTTATTTTTTAGACATTCTTAAATTGACATTCAATAATATTTTCTGACATTTAAATATATGCCATTTAATTGTTTAAATTTTTATAATTTTACATATTGTTTACAACATGTATTTTACTATGTATTAGCATGTAAAGTTGTGAGTACGATGTGGGCATTATTAAACATATAAACAAATAGTTGTGGCAACTTCTCTGATGGCTTAGGCTGACATGCTTATGCATACACCTTCTGATGGCGTGGAGGCATAGTGATACAGATCGTGCTGGCTCCCTCAATCAAGGTTGAGCCGTACGATTGCTGTTGAATGCGGGCCATCAGTGGGCCGAGTCAGTCAAAAGCTCCAGATGATTTCCTGCATTGTACTTGCATACTAAACCCTTTTTTGTCTGGACTTTAAAAGATCAAGAAAAGACTTAAGAAATTGAAGTGACAAAAAAAACAATGACTCTGAGTTTGTTTCGGCTTTTCTTCTCAAGAAGTCATGTAGCTAGGAAAAGCCGGCATCATCTAGAATAGGGTTTTGACATGTATAAGAGTTGTAAACAACCAAAATGCAGAAATAAATATGTCTTTATGTCTTTATATGTAAACTTGCTACATTCAGCGGCTGATGGTGGACCTATGAAGATCGGCAAGCTGCTGAATGTACCACTAAACTTTCCACTTTCCCTAGGCTTTCACAAAGGTTTGGTCTTTCCCATTAAATAGTTCCAGGTCATATACGACACAAAAACACAACACAATATTCTCCGACTGTTAAATCATGTAGGTAACATTAGCGAGGGTCCCTTCACTCATATTTTAACTCCTAACTCAACTGAATCTTCTCGCGTATGCATTTTAATATTTAGTACATTACCGCCTGTTTGACATTTGAACCAAGATCTAATACACAAACAGGATCGAACCCATGACGTCCAGTTTAGCAATTAGAGTTACTAACCACCAAATAGGTATCTATAGTCACTACAGTAATGTCGCTTATGTACCTTTTAAAAGCAGTATCTTATACACTCACTTGACTGAAGAATACTTGCTTTCTATTATGTAGGATTTAACATATACATAGCTTGCGAAGTGTAGGTGTAAAATCTTGTTAAGATTTTAGAAGCATACGTAACTTATATCGAGAGCTATTCAAGTTTTCTACATAGTACACCACCCACTTGCTTTGAAACATTTTCTTAGAAAAATTCATTGACTTTTGACATGCATTCTAAAGTATTTCTATTAAATGGAACATGGCAGTATGCTACCGAGAAAATTGAAGTCCCTTCAGAATATTCAACACTCATGCAATAAAAATAACTCCTGTACCGCAGGCTAATTTACAAACATTTTAAGTACAGCCATACTTACTCGATATAACTATTTGTAGATCATGCATAGTGTTCTTGAGTGTGAGAATCTAATGCGCAATACTCAATACTCTTTGGTTACTACACCATCTGTGCTATCAAAACCTAAGTTCTTCTTGTTTAAATATTTGTTGCGACATATGTAAATTCATAGCATTAAGTAATTAACTTCAAAAAATTACGTTCATAAGCGTCACATTCTAAATGAATATATAATTTTTACTTTGACTTTGAGATATTAATATTATCTTGCAAGCGAAAATAGATTCAGAAATCAGTAAATATTTAACAATTTTCTGTAGAGAAACAATTAAAGCTATGTGAAGCAGACAGATGTGGTTGTATTGAGGCCGTGACTCGAGGTCAGGCGGCGAGGGAGGCTCGTACGGCCGCGGGCGGACAGATTGACGGCGGCACTCCACCGACCTCGGCTGATTTTACGCTCAGTTGTCCACGATATATACGTACCATTTGTAAACTTTTGTTCAACTGTACCAGGTGCTCCTGTAAGATGGAAAATAAGTAAAAACATCAATACATATACGAAACCATATTTGTTACATCAATAACATATCGCTCACTTGCGAGAAGGGTGACATAACTAAAAAATCTGCAATTTTGACTTAAGTATACTGGCGAATCCGTCATATTTTATTCCTTTTGCTGCAAAAACGCCACAACGCTATGCTTAAAAATGAGAGAGCGAGAGAGATTGAGACTTTTTTCTCCGTCGCACACTCACCGCCGCTTTGTTTCGACATCGTTGCAACTCAGTTACACCGCGACCGTTTTGGAGTGTGTACGCGTTTGTGTTCAGCGACGGCGACATATTTAGTGTTACGACGTTCTTTTTGCAAAGGTAAGTCGATAATCTCACACAATCCTTTAATAGAAGAATGACATAACTATATTTATGGCGACCTTATAATAGAAATACGTTTAAAAACCCACCGTCAAATTTTGCGTTATGACATTCTTTCTGGAAACACTTATAACTACCAACTGTCATATTTCGTCATTAAACGTTTTTGATAGCAACTAAAACAATATATACTATTTCGGTAATGTCTCATTTTAGGTTAAGTTGTTGTTGTTGTTAAAACTACAGTATATTCGTGCTTTTATTTGTATTATTCTATATAATGTCATTATTAATAAAAACAATGTTCTGTTTAAGGTACCTACTTCTTTTATAGTGGTCTACGATAGATTCGCATAGTAATAGTAGAGGGAGAAAAATATTGGCATTAATTAATCAAAATGTGGAAGAACCTTTGGAATCCATATCACATGAAAATGGTAAAATAATAGTTACTTATTTTATACGTTAGAACCCCAGTTCCTAATTCACTTTGATTACTGTTTTAATTTCCTTGTTTACTTGATTTTTAGAAAACGACAATAATGCCGATAAAACCGAGGTCAATGTTTGTTCAAATGAATATAGTGAAAATACTCAACGCAGTCGTTTGAACAGCTCCTCTTCCTCGAGTTCTTCCAACAGCAGTACATCAGGTTCTTCATCATCTACTTCATTCATTGAAGGTATTTTTCAGTCCTATTCTAATATTAAACATACATACATACATATCGTCACGAATGATCGTGAATTCAATTACAACCATGACTGTACATGTTGGTGTTATTGTTAAGCGTCTTCAATTTAACGTCCATATGTTTTTCTATGACTGTCCTTCGATTTCTCCCTCCTTTGTGAACCGATTTTAAAGATTATTTTGTTGTCTAAAAGAGCGTACTTTCGAGGTGTGTTCCTATTATCGCCAAGTCAGAATTTGATGATGCCAACCCAGGAAAATCAAAAGAAACCCTCATTAATATTATTTGTTTTTAGTTTTATTTGAAGTGCAATGCAAATTTTTCTGATATAATTATACGTAGTTTCTACTTAGTGTTACAGGAAACAACTCACACTTACTTATTTTACACTCTCGGTTATTATTTTAATAGCCGGTTGAGAGCATAATAATTTTCTATTTCTAAGAAATGTTGGAAGGGAAAATCTACCTACTTATAAACGTTATTGATAAACTTTCGATAAACAATGCAATTTTGAACTGTTAAATAGGTACGCTACAAAACTTATACGCTATTGCAGAATGTAAATGAAAAGCGCCCTATTTGATTTTCTATCACATTGTTTATTCAAGATGCCATTACCATTGATCGAGTAGTTTAGTCGTAAGCGACAAACAAACGAAGACATTAATAATACTGAAATCAATATCTAAGTATAATGTTATACATTGCGTGTTGTGGATTCAATCTTGATAGTAGGCAATAAATTGTTGAGTGATTCCATGATATATTGTTTTGCATACATACATACCTACATACATATCGACACGCCTTTTATCCCCGAAGGGGTAGGCAGAGGTGTATTTCTACACCCACTTTTCGCCAGATATACTTTAGTCCCACGTAATAAGGGGCGGGCCTATTGCCGTACCGGGCACATTTCCAGACTCCGTGCTGCTACTGTGCTACTGAAAATTTCGTGACAGAAAATCCCAATAACAGTGCCCGACCCAAGAATCGAACCCGGGACCTCCCGATCCCACGCGCACATTTATGCCGCGAGACCAACGAGGCAGTCGTTTAGGGTTTGATGTCGAGTTTTCCGTCTCTACGCAAAGATGGTATTTGCATCGTGTTATCCCTTAGTCGCCTCTTACGACACCCACGGGAAGATAGGGGGTGGTGACACTTGTATTCTATGCCGTCAACCACATGGCATGCGTAATTCTAATATTAAAATTACGCATTTTTTTCGTTTTTATCTAGTCAAGGCGTATTTTTAGCTGCGTTGTTGGTTTGATTTTTGGCTGCTAAGGAGACTCATTACTTTTTAGAAGGTTCCACTTTTGATTCCCAGGGGCATTGATACAGGCAACCTAAATGTATAGCTTTGACTTACAACTTCCTGAGATAAAATAAGAGATTAATTCTTAGTAATACTATCTACTATTTGTGCATTTTTTTTCTTTTACAGATAGTGATGATTCTGTCAAGGATCCTCCATACCAACCACCTGAAAATCGAGCTCCTGTGTCTCCGATGATTTTTGATGAAGCTTATGATGGACTATTCAGACAGTCACCGGTACAATAAGGTCCGCTTATTACTAGTGATGTCAATAATGTTCCAGAACAAGAAAATACAAAAAATGCTACAGAGAAGAGAGGAAAACGTAAAAGAGATGAAAATAAGTGGAAAAAGAATGTTTTGAAAAAAATAAGAAATGAAGGAAAGTCCTATGTGAGTACCTCTAACAAAATTGTACCAGAGCGTGAAATGAATATTTCCTGCTCAGAGATTTGCAAATTAAAGTGCAGCACGAAGTTTACAGAAGCAGAAAGAATGTCTATATTTCATGATTATTGGATGTTAGGCAATATTTCAAAACAGTGGAATTATATTTCTAATTGTATGGAGGCTATTGTACCAAAGTATCGCTATGTGCGCGAAGGTGGCACCCGAGAAAAGCGCCGGTACAATAATGCATTTTACTTTAATTTGCATGACAAAAAAGTAAGGGTGTGCAAATTGTTTTTTAAAAATACGCTTGGAATCACAGATCGTCCCATCCGTACAGTTTTAGAAAAACAAAACAAAGTTGCAGGGACTCTTATGGCAGACGATAATAGAGGAAAACACAAAAATCACGCAAAAGTTGATGATGCAATCCGAAAAGGAATAAAGGAACACATTGATTCCATTCCAAGAATGGAATCCCATTATTGTAGGGCTAATACTTCCAAAGAGTTTATAGATGGTAGTAGATCTATCGTGGATATCCATAAAGACTACATTGAAATATGTAAATCTAAAAATATTTCGTATGGAAATTATACTCTATTCTATAGAATATTTACGGAAGAATATAATATTTCATTTTTCCAACCCAAAAAAGATCGTTGTGATTGTTGTGCTGTCTATGAAATATGTCAAGGTGAAGAAAAAGCAAAGAAAAAACAAGAATATGATATGCATTTGAAAGAAAAAGATCTATGCCGAGCAGAAAAGGTCAAGGATAAGGAAAATGAAGACGTAGTTGTCGCTGTGTACGACTTACAAGCTGTGTTCCAATGTCCCAAAGGAGATACCTCATTATTCTATTATACAAGCAAGTTAAATGTGTTTAACTTCACTATTTACAACCTTCATTCTAAAGGAGTCGAATGTTATGTCTGGGATGAAGCCACAGCTAACAGAGGTGTCAATGATTTGGGCACCTGTGTTTTTAAATATTTACAAAAACTGGCCCAAACTAACAGCACTGTGGATATTATATTTTATTCGGATAACTGTGTGGGTCAGCAAAAAAATAAAATGATGTTGGCTATGTACATGTTTGTTGTGCAACGTTACCCGAATATAAAAACAATAACTCATAAATATTTAATAAAGGGCCACACCCAAAATGAGGGTGACTGTGCTCATTCTCTCATCGAACGGCAGGTTAAAAAGCAAATCAGAGGTGGTCCAATGTACACCCCTGAAGCTTTCATTACTGCAAACAAAACTGCTAGATCAAAACCTGAGCCTTTTCGGGTAAATATTATGAACAATGATGATTTTCTTGATTGGAAAGATGTGTGTTCCCAAATGGGTATAAACATAACAAAAGATGAAGACGGAAATACTATCAAAATTGTAGATTTAAAAGTGGTGAAAATAGACAAAAATCATCCTCGTACCATATTTTTTAAAACTTCTTATGAAGAACAGGAGTTTAGAAAAGCAGAAGTGATAAAAAAGAAAAAAACTGTAGAGGTTGAAGTGAAAAAAGCGTATGGAGGAAAACCGGGATTAAGTAAGAAGAAAAAAGATAGTTTGTTGGATTTGATGAAGAAAAATGCCATTCCCAGATATTACGCTCCTTTTTATAATTCTCTTTAGAGTTGTTAGTTTTAGTCGTCACATTTTTTATATTTTAGGTTCGTAAGTAAAAAGTGATCTCAAGACTGATATTACAAATATTAGTAATAACAGCAATGTAAAGCAAAGTGATTTAAAGTTTAATTCAAAGTCATATTTTTTTTTTTCATTAAGTATTTCATTTCTTAAGTAGTAACTATAGATGTTGTGTCTATTTTATTAGACACAATGAAAACACTAAATAATAAACACATTTATTTTCAATAACGACTTACTTTCATTTAAAACCCATCCGAGTAAAATACTTATTATCAACATAGACTTATTTATAAATAATACAAATATTAAATAATGCTTTATCTGTAATAACGTCAAAAGTGATACCCTATTACTGAAAACTTGAAATTAAAACTTAAGTTTTTTCATTTTAGTAGTAGTTTTAATTTCACAAAGATACTAATAAATAACAAGAACATTCAACCTAATAAATATATTTATATGTACTATATTAAGTATTTTTTAAATTTTTAAAGTTTGAAATCGTGTTACCCAAAAATGGCTATTTTTGAATTATGCCAAGCTTCTCGCAAATGAGCGATATGCGCAGTCGGTTTTTATCATCTGCTTTCATGAAATCACTCGGAGCTCTTCTTAGCGCATCGGTGGCAAACACTTATATTTTTGGGGCCAAGAAAGCAGCCACGTTGACTGCACGATGTCTGTTCATGCGTGCTAGTTTTCGGACACGCAGGACACAATGTAAGATGGGACATCGTTTGTCTGATCGGATCAGTCTCAGATCAGATCTTTTTCCTGAATGTACATATAATTATGTAAATGCTGTTTAATGGGGATTGTTTTAGAAATGATAGTGTGGTTATTTATTTGTAAGGTAAAGTCATGAACGAGCTAAAAATCCCAATCATCATCACTGCCTAACGATATCTATTGCTAGAAATGGGCCTACCTCAACGCTGTCCACCGAAGCTGCCTGCATCTAACCGCTTACCGGTACACCTTTCGGAAGGCCTACATCTGCTGCGTCGTCTCGTGCGTGGCCGGCACTCTGGAACCCTCCTACCCAACGCTCATAGATTATTCGAGCTACGCTAAAGTTTGATTTTATGCTTTTTCATGGATGGTTCTAATGCCAGCTAATCAGCTTAAACCTTCCATAAATTTAATATCATCTGCCACTACCACTGGGAGGAATGCTACGTATTCGATCTTTAAAATTATATGACCCTGGTAAAATTCTATGATTCAGAATTATGCGTCCATTGCTTCAACTGCCTAAAGTGTTCTCCAACATTCTCTGCCCAAGTAAATTAGTCCCATTCAACATTTACCGACTAACTACGGAATTCAATATTCGATCTATATATAGATCTGTAGATTTTAGATTATGATTCCAGGTGGCGCTAATTGCCGTAATAACATCAGCTCCGCGATTTTTTTTAATCTTTAAAAATACATATTGTAATAATACTGTCTGATTTCTTCAAATATTTTACGTAAATAATATCATGCTCACTACCTATTGTTCGTGAAAGTATATATACTATAGTTACAAAGTTATAAGTGGAGTGATTTGTACGACGACGACACAGTGCTAACAATAAAACAGTGAAATAATAAACAATAATACACTAAACTAAAGTTGTTGTGATTTTATCTACATTGCCTTAAAACTGCACAAGTATCGTATATATAAACAGTGAATTACCGACTTAAACAGTGAGTACGCTAAACAGTGAAAAATATTGTTCGTTGATTTTATTTGAACACATACTGTGATAACAATCTGACCAATCAGAGCATCGCAAATACCCCCTATTATAAATGTTCCATTACAGACTTATGAAGATCAATTTGAACTAAATACCTAATGTCCAAATGGCGTAGTGGATAGCACTGATACTTTGAAGGCAAAGTCACGAGATCCATTCTGAGTTACCGTGAAAACTTTTTGAGATTTATTTCAATTCAAAAATTTCAATTTCTTACCCACATTATCTGCTGGAGCCAAGGAAATTATACCTAATAGCAAAACTAACCATTTCAGGCTGGCAGGCGTGGAAGGCTGGTTGGCCAGCGCAGCGAAAAATATCCTAAATCTATGGGTTGGCCGATGAAGCACTATGCCGGCCTCCGCCAACATACTGGCCGCCGGCCGCAAACCACCGCGTCAGAATTTAAAAACTTTTGATCGTGACAAACGTCAAGTTGTATATTTGTGTTTATAATTTTTATTTTTAGTTTGTTATTTTAAGTGTATATAATATTTCGTAAGTTTTTCCGTATTATGTCTAATAACGGTGGCAGATGTGTTGCGGGAATAGGTGCCAGTCTACCTAGCACATCAGCTACGCTGGTGCGTTGCACCATTTGCTCCCAGGAACGTTATTTTAAAGGTGAGCGGGGCCTAAAAGTACATTTTGGTAAAGTCCATAAACGCCAAAATGTGCTTTCTGGGCCCAGTACATCAGGTACCACAGCATAAAATTGGCATCAGGTACCAACATAGGTACCACAGCATAAACACAGAGCAAACAGTCTCCTGCGAAATTCCTTTTTGGCAATATTTGGGTAATTTAAGAAATTCGATTCCGGGTATTAAACGAATTCCCCGTGGCGCAAGGCCTTCAGTGGCTCAAAATCTAGCACAGTGCATAGGTCTTGTGGTACGGGAGAATTCAGTAACGGCTTGGGAGCAACTCTTCACCTTTCCCTACAGAATCTTACACGCACAAGATGATCGGCTATCAAAAAAAACACAACGAAAATAAAGGAAAACTGTAATGATTCGGCGTCAAAATTATACCACTACTCACCCAAACCATACCACAATAGTACCATCTACCACCACGTAGAAAACAAATTGAGGGAAGGTGACATCAGAGGAGCATCCAGGCTGCTATTTAGCAGCGATGTGGTGGCGCCTTGCTCTGCAGACACACTCGCGAGTCTCCAGAACAAGCATCCAGCGCCACAGGACAATCTTTCCTTTCCTGACCCACCTGACTCTGATTCGCGAAAGCGGGTCTGCTGGTGGCCTCGACGGTTTAACACCACAACATTTAAAGGACCTTGTGTGTGCAAGCGCCGGGTCGGCCGGCGACTCACTTTTGAGGGAGCTTACGGCTTTAATGAACCTTATGCTCTCCGGCAATGTGAACGATGCCATCGTCGATATTTTGTATGGCGCAAATCTGTGCGCCTTGCGGAAGCGCGACGGTGGCATTCGTTCAGGCGTATGGCAGCCAAGATTTGCTGCCGCCATTATAACACCCTTTTAGGCAGCAAATTTCAGCCCCTACAGCTTGGATTTGGATCCAAAGGGGGCTGCGAGGCTGCCATACATGCCCTGTCGGCATACCTTGGCTGTAATCAAGGTGAGGTTGTCCTGAAGGTAGACTTAAAGAATGCCTTTAACTCGGTTAATAGGGACACCTTGTTGACACAAGCTAAATTAGAAACACCCGAAATTTTTAGTTTTCTTTGGCAGTGATACAGGCACCCTTCAAAATTGATAAATAAAGAAAATGTTTTGGAATCCGCCGTTGGCTCTCAACAAGGCAACCCGCTTGGACCACTAATCTTTAGCTTGGCCATTCAACCAATTATCAAAGAACTAAATTCAAAATTTAACATCTGGTACCTGGATGACGTAACCCTTGCAGGTGATGTAGACGTAGTTTATCAAGACCTGGCACTTCTAAAGTCAAAATTTTTATCCATTGGCCTAGAACTTAATCCCAGTAAATGCGAAAATTTAATTAACAATAACTTAGACCTATCACATATACTTTCTAAATTTCAATATCTGGCTCCCAATATTATTCACGTTAAAAAAAGTTCTCTTCGCCTCCTTGGGTCCCCAATATTAGACGAAGGAATTCATTTATACACGAAAAAATTCAAAATTTTAGTGATATTTCAGACCGGTTACTCAAAATTAATATGCATTCGGCTTTAACTATTATCAAGTATTGTCTTTTTGTGCCTAAATTTACACACGCTCTTCGATCTTCCCCTTTTTGGAAATACCCATCTCTACTCACCCAAATTGACAATCTTATGCAAATTACCCTTAGCAAAGTTCTAAATCTGGACCTGAACGACCGAGTGTGGCTACAGGCGTCTTTACCTGTACGCCTGGGCGGCCTTGGCGTTCGCAAAATTTCCGACGTAAGTTTACCAGCATTCCTGTCCTCGGTCCACGGCACTGCAGAATTGACCAGGAAAATTTTAGCACCCACACTGGTCGATCCTGAGGTGCCGTGTAAGATCGATGCCATGAATGCTTGGAGAATGGCTTGTCCAAGCACCGAGTTACCCCGAAATCCATTTTCACAGAGGCAGTGGGACGGGCCGCTTTGCAGCGTGGTACGAGAAAATCTCTTAAGTACGTCGTCCAATGCTGCGGAGCGTGCTCGTTTGCTGGCTGTGGGAAAATGGGAGTCGGGTCTTTGGCTTCAGGCACTGCCATCGTCCAACATAGGTACCATGTTGGACGATACGACTTTCCGCATAGCTTCTTGCCTTCGTTTAGGTGCGCAATGTGTCTCTCCTCATCGCTGTCACTGTGGAGAGGCTGTCGACAGCCTTGGTCACCATGGTCTGTCATGCTGCAGGAGCGCAGGTCGTATTTCACGACACGCCAACCTTAATGGCATACTTCGCCGGGCTTTTGTCACCGCTGGTGTTCCAGCCCAACTTGAAACTCAGGGCTTGGCACGCGAAGATGGCAAAAGACCAGACGGTATGTCTTTACTGCCGTGGAAGCTGGGTAGGCCTTTGGTGTGGGACGCAACTTGTGTCGACACCCTTGCGCCATCTCATCTTCCTAGCACAGCGGGTTGTGCGGGCGCTGCTGCAGCTACAGCGGAGACTCTCAAACGGCGCAAATACATAAATCTAATAGGAGATTATGTATTTGAGCCGTTTGGAGTCGAAACGTTGGGACCATGGGGTCCAAGTGCGCGATCTCTTTTAAGAGATCTCTCAAAGAGACTGGTCGACGCCTCGCGTGACCAGAAGGCTGGCCTATATTTGGCGCAAAAGATCAGCATTGCCATACAACGTGGCAATGCTGCCAGCATTCTGGGCACGCTCCCAATTGACGGCGATGTGGAGGACTTCCATGACGCCCTCTAAATTTTCTTTTCCTTTCTTTTTTTTAAATGTATGTTTTAGTTATTTAAGTACAGAAATTATTGTCTTATTTTATGTGTAAATAGTCATTTAGCTATGTTAGTTTTAATTTTTAGCACTACTTTTCTACAGCAGTAACGTTTTAAAGATAGGGGCATACAAGACACCCTGCATCCACGGCGTTTCCAACAACAAACTACTACGTACTAATGTGCGGGGACTTAGTCTATCTGCCGTCTCGTACGGCGCATGCATAATTAAGTAAACGGAACTGGGTGATCTACATCACGAATGTGACGACGTATTGTGATGTCATTTACTCGTGTACGTATTAATATGTTGTGTAGCATTGTTGCACCTGTTCAGGTTGAAATTTAAGTAATTGTTTTTCTGTACTAGTACATCATTGAACAATTAGAGAACCAATAGTTACAAAATATTATTTAAAACTTTAGAGGTCTTTAATTTTGTTACAAATTGTTTTTTCGGGATACCGTACTTACCTACCTACTTCAGTACATCCACGATCATAGCGCTTTCAACAGTGACGAAATATCGGATACTCGAAACAAAGGTACGTGGTTTATATCCTGAAAGACAATTAAGAACATACAAAAATTTGAAGATTTTAAATTTTGATCTTAAAATTAGAATAGTTTTACAAAAAAGTGGCAGTGATAAACTTGTGGTGAGACTGCTACGCAGACGGTCACACCAGTGCTACGAAGGCTTTCAAAATGTGTATAAAGTTGTTAAAATAAAAGTAATTAAAAGTAGTGCAGAACATTATGAATGAACCAGTATGTCTGCGAGTTTTCATGGATTAAAAAGTTTTTAATTTGTAAACATGTTTCGTAAATTTTCTTACATTCAAATGATAGCGCTTGACTCGCGAAAAAACCAATAGACTGCTACGCAGAGGCTCTCGGTTTCGAATCCATGGCACGCACCTATTTTCAAACCATTTTCGTAGTTATGTGCGTATTAATTTTTTTATTATCGCTTGCTAAACGGTGAAAGAAAAATCCGTGAGGAAACCTACGTGTCTGAGAGTTCTTTATAAGAATACCTGCATATCTGAGAATTCTTCATAAGGTTCTTGAAAGACACATGAAGTCTGCCAATACTCAACTGGCCAGCGTGGCTTTGCTGTTTTCATAGTGAGACTAAGCCCGTGCCCAGCTGTGAGACAGTTTATATACTGGGCTGGTGATTATAATGGAGACTTTCTAAATGTGGTTTCAATTTTGTACGAAGAAGACTTATGGTACTGCAATTGTACTGCAAAGGTACTGCAAAGGTACTGCAAAGATTCAACAAAATCCGTTTACTACTTTAGTTTTTACTGAAGGAGTAACAAACCTCCATATATGCTCGCAAACTTTCGCATTATAATAGAAGTAAGATTTTTTCATACATACATACATATGCTCACGCCTAAGATTTATATATAATAAGTAAGATTTTTGTTGTATCTTATTACAATCGTCAATAGCACGTGCTATTAGAAACTAAGCTCCCTGTTACGTAGCCGCAAATCCCTCATACAATCGCACCGGGCACTAACACGACTTTCTTACAAGTCACATACGATCATAACATAGCGGGTCCTTAGTGCAGATATCCTTGCGCTGTACTTTACTTTGTCACTGCTTAGTGCTTTCAGTGAGCACTACTTTTATGCCTGACGATATGCTAGAAATACTAAAAAAATAATTCTCTACTAGTGCTGTGATTAGCGTATGTTACTAAATAGAGTAGGACATTATTTTGGATATACAGTGTCATTACTTCCACGTTTCAATGCCATTAGGTAAGACTTGTCTTTCTTGTAAGCTATCGCCTGGCTTTGGTCTAAGCCATGGAAAATCGTTGTCCTTTTGGTATGTGGCGGTTCGTCAGCAATTAGTTAGACTAGACAGAGGAAATAGTTAATACTTTGACGTGCTGAGTGGTTAATGTATTCGCATACACTAAGAAGCTTTTTAGTGTCGTATTAACTTGTTTATGAATTGATACATGATTGCAATTTCTTTTATGTCATACCTAGTATTAAATCTACCACTAGCTTTAAATCTTGTCTTTGAATTGTTTTAATCCCGTATTCATTTAATTATCTATCCATCTTCGTTTATGCCACCGCAAGTATTTAAAATCTTGCCGATGATGACTGAATATTAATTATATCGAAGCATGTTATCGAAATGACAATGCTTGTCATCGAAAGCTTCAATGGAAGTATGACAGCAAATTTTCGTTTATAATTGAAATATGAATAAAAGCGATCGAGTTTAATATACGTATCAGACTTCGAATTTTCTGACTTGTCTTCCTGTATTTGTTAATGGTTGAAAAGAAAATTAGTGAATTCAAGAGCCGATTAATATAAAATTAAATTAAGAGTGCTGTGCCGTTTAAAAATAAAAGACTTTTAGAAGACTCATTTTTAATAAATAGGTACTTGTGTATATTTGTTTGAAAAAAAGAACGATGTATTTACAGCTAAATAGATCCTTATTACTTTATACACGATACCTTATTATGGGATACCGGGTATGATTGTCACACGGGTTGGTTGTCACAGAGGTCATAATAGAATATCGAGTGGTCGAATAAGTCCATTAAACGGCATGTCGGAGTACGCTGACATGAGGTACAAATGGATGTGCTACTCTCTCGCTCCTACCACGCCGTTTAATTGTCTGTTATGGCCTCTGTGACAACCAACCAGTGTGACAACCATACCCGGTCTCCCCTAAGCTTTCTGTCTGGGCTGGAATTTTAAACGAATGTAATTTCCACTCTACGGCGGTAATCCGGAGATGGTAAAGCTGGGTTTTAAACGTGTAAATTTTTTAGACTACACCTCCAATAGTCAAAGTCAAAGCCAAAATCAAGAGAGTATAATCGTCCCACGTGGGTGGAGCCGTAAGCGAAGTCTATTGTTAGTAATATATTAAATGAAATGATCATGAAATGGACCATTCTTATCATCATCAGCATAAAGACCTCGCCTGCTGAACGTAGGCCGACTTAAATGCGGAGATAATATTATGAATGATTATATCGGCCTTCGTTATTATAAACTTAATACAAAATACTATTACGTCTTGAATGAAAATGTAAAATAGACTATCGGTCTGATATTCGACATAATAATCATGTTTGTTCACCGATCCGGTATAATCCCCGGTCGGCCATAATTGAGCTGAAGACATTAAAGACTTCTACCTGAAGTATTTATAGGGTTCCGTTGCCAAATATGGCTACAAACGGAAGCCTTATAGATTTGCCATGTTAGCCTGTTTATCTGTCTGCACGTCAGTATGTCATGGTCACTTTATTTCAAAGCTTTAAAGATTATACATTTGAAAATTGGAAGTATTCTGCGAATCGGTTCACGATTTTTATTCAAAAAAAAAAAAAAAAATAGGAAATTAAGGATAGTTTTCCATCCATTGAACTGACTTGAAATATTATTATTTTATCAGTATTAAGATCACGCGGGTGACTATATATAGGTCTAAAATGACAACATAAACGCTTCCAAAGTGGTAAAATGTGTGTGTTTAATAATTTAGATTGTTTTTGTGCTATAGCTTAACACAAAAATACAACAGATATTGGCACATTTAGTTTATTCTTCGTTGAAGTTCAGTTATATCTCTATTCGCCCATATCACTCAAATGAATCGGAAATAAAAGCTAAAAGAGAACACACGTATTTCGCACACACAATATACTGGCTTCTTGGTTCCATTATCAGTTAAGGAGTTTGCACATGACATGTATGTATATGATATGAGCTATAGATAAAACTTTTAAGGAGTTGTACGACTGTCCACTGGATTTGCGCGTGACATTTTAATGAGGCCCTCTGAGTTATGAACGACCGTCCAACTTATAGTTGTATATTACAGGTGTGTCAGTGTTTATGTTTGGTTTGAAATTAATTAAATTGAGGTATCGGATGCCTTTATCAAGTAACTAGAGGATGAACGCAGTTACACATATTTTTAAGTTAACCGTTGCCAAATGCCCAATCCCGTGGTGGTGCCCAATGTGTATGTGCGTCGTCTGGCAGTCGGTAGCGCAAGAATATTACAGAAGCAAAATATTAAATTAAAAGTATTTTGTTTTTCATTTATTCAAATTCAAAGAAGTTACGCAATGTTTTTTTTTACGATTCCTGTGATTAATATTTGCAAACCATTTGAATCGCCCACGCCATCGAGGGAGATTAAAAAATTATGAAGTTTGTGACATAATTTTTTATATGATTTATTATTATTTAAAATAAGTAACACTGTCATGCAGCCTTAGAAAGCGACCTTATCTACTTCTACTTCCAAACCAATACCAATTGTATCGAATTCGACCACTTCTGTTACAAACTCATTTTTATTATTACTTTGCGAGTGGAATTCTCTATCCCACTTCGTTCAATAGGTAGTCAAACTTTGTTTCATGTTATCGATTGTACGCCGAATATTATTAGAACCTGTCCAACAATATATTTGATGGAGATTAGTTGAAGTTTGTCTTTGAACTTTACTCGGTAGGTTTCTTAATATAAGTATTCGTATCTCACGAATTATCATTTTGGACTCTATACTGTAAATCAAAGTCTGTTCGATGAGCTGGTGGTTCATGCTCCAAGCATGATTACTGATATAAATAATTCTAAAGCATAATTTCCAAATAGTCTCTCAGTGTGCAAAGAATCAAATAATTCAATAAAATTGATTAGGGGTAGTAGGAATAGATTTAAGAAATATGTCAAAATAAACAAATTCATAAAAAAGACCCAAAAATTAGTTCACAGACAAAAATTTTACATAAAAAATGTTAAGTTAAATAGGGAAAGATTACTTGCTCTTGAAAAATTAAAAATATACACACAGAAATATCACCAAAATAATTTGAAACATAAATTAGAAATAAATAATTTGCAGGTAGAATTAAATAATCTTAGTGACAAATTAGTATCAATGACAAATAAATATAAAAGCTCTGAACTACAAATGAAAGAGTACATATTGGCAATGAATGAGTTGGTGGCATCAAATAGTAACAAATGCTCAATACCATTGAACAATGACATCCCGTTCAACCACCAACACTCACCAACAGCTTGCTCATTGCCAACATGTGACCCGGTTTTGCCAAATAGTTCTTTAAACAATACAAATTCAAATATTAAACACACTCTAAATAAATTAAAAAATAACAAACTAGACAGTAAAACTCTATTACAAAATAAAAATAAAGTGATAATATTTAGTGACGAGATTGGAAAAGGTATGGGTCAGTTGTTGGCGAATACATATAGTGATGGGTTAGTGATGAACTACTGTTTGCCTGGGTTAAGTTCCATTGCTATTTTAGATAAAATTATAAACTTCAATTTTGACCAGGATACAACTTTATTGATCCTACTTGGTAAAAGAGGATCTTTAAATAAAAGACTTTTATTCTATTATTACAGTAAATTATGTGAATTAAATTTAAATAAAATTATTATGCTCACTTTACCTTTCAGTAAAGGGTTGCCACAGAAAGAAAATAATATTAGACATAGTCTTAATATAAATTTGTGTAGTTGGTCATACAATAACGATCAATTTCATGTTTTTGACTCTAACAATTACGTTAGTAAAGCTTTACATTTGACGCAAGATACTTGTTATCTGAATTCTTATTATAAAAGACAACTAGCTGAGGCGCTAGCATTTTGTATTGACATTTCAGCCAAGAATTTGGCTAATAAACGTGTTGCCCCTATACAGAAACAAAATGACATTTATAATGATTCAGCCAGTATTTTGGCTACACAGTCTGACATTTCTATTAATTTAAATTAAATAATTCGACAATAGAAAATATCTTTTGCAATGACACTTTCATTAATAATGGGCTGGTATGTACGAATAAGCCCAATCCAACTAATAATTCATTTAGAAATTCACAAGTATTAAAACTGGTACATCAAAATATACAAGGTATGTCAAATAAAGATTTAGAAGTGGAGTTGTTCATGAACGGTGAATGCGTCGATATTTTGTGTAAAGATCACCAAATCATGTGCAATTTTAATAACCATCTAGTTGGTAGTTCGTTCAGCAGACAAAATGCAATACATGGTGGATCGTTGATTTTAGTTAACAAGCTGCTTAAATTTAAGAATCGTAGTGACATTGTTAGTTTCTCTGTTGAACGGACAGTTGAAATAGCCTGTGTGGAGTTGGACCAACTTCTTGTTTTGAGTGTGTATAGGCCACCATCATCCTGCTATGACAACTTTGAAAGTGTCATGGATGATGTGTTACGGAAGCTATGCCAACAAAATAAATCTATAATAGTAGATGGCGATTTTAATATTAATTTACTAGAAGATTCCCTGAATTGCCACAAAATTAAGAATTTGTTCAAGTCATATAATCTTGCATGCTTATTTTTGGAACCCACCAGGATAACTTCCACGACATCTACTTGTATAGACAATATATTTACAGATATTGTACCAGTTAGAAAGCAAATAATTAACAAATTAACATCAGATCATTGTGGACAATCTATAACATTTGCTATGCAGTCTAAAAAAGTAGGTAGAAAGGAATTGAGTGTGGTGCCAAAAACTTTGCGTCGTCTGGAGGGACTTAAGGATAAACTCACAAGTACATTACCATACTTATGCTATAATAACGATCCTAATAAGTTGTACAATTCTTTCTTTGACATGTACTGTACTATATTCAATTCTATATTTGTCTCTAAGAGGATCTCAGTTGCTGGTACTACATCCTTCAGTGAATGGGCAACCACTGGAATTTATAAAAGTAGAAATAAGCTTTACGAATTATATGAACAAAAAGTAATTAATAAAAATGATGAACAATTTTGTCAGTATGTAAGAAATTATTCCAAGTTATTTAAAAAGATTTGTCGTAAAGCTAAGACACTTTATTTAAAATCAAAAATTAAAAACAGTGACAATAAAATAAAAGCAACGTGGGATATTATAAACAATGAGACTGGAAGGGTCAAGATTAAAAGTAACGATTACACTCTTCAATTAAATAAAAAGATATTAAAGTCAGATTTTGAGGTTGCCACAGCATTTGAAAATTTCTTCACAGACATTCCAGTCTCAACCACTAAATCCCTCAACTCGTCGCCTAATGACGCCGAATCTCTATTGAAACAAAATGTCAATAGGTGTAACATTGAATTTAGTTTTAGTTATGTCACTGACAGAGATATTGTAAAAACTTTTAATACCCTTAATTTGAAGAAGACTAGTGATCTTTGGGGCAATTCTGTTGTGATTACGAAATCTATAATCAACACAGTAGCACCGGAACTGGCAATGATTTTCAATAGATGCATTGACTGTGGTGTGTTTCCTGATCAAATGAAAAGTAGTAAAGTAATTCCGTTATTTAAATCAGGTAGCACATCTGACCCCACAAATTATAGGCCAATATCTGTGCTACCCACGTTTAGTAAAATTTTTGAAAAATTAATTCTAGGTCAGCTTCAAATTCATTTTAATAACAATAAGCTGTTACATGAAAAACAATTTGGTTTTACTAGGGGTCGCTCAACTACCGATGCTGGAGTTGAGCTTTTAGATAGTATTTTTGATGCCTGGGAGGAGTCGCATGATGTTCTGGGAGTTTTTTGTGACTTATCTAAGGCTTTTGATTGCGTGTTTCATGAAACATTGATCAGGAAATTACATTACTATGGAGTTAAGAACACTGCTTTGGATCTCCTAACATCATATTTGAGTAATAGGATACAGAGAGTTGAGGTAAATGGAAAAGTTTCTATGGGTTCAGTGGTCACAATGGGAGTGCCGCAAGGTTCAATTCTTGGTCCATTCCTTTTCCTTGTATATATTAATGATTTGCCATACATTATGCAAAATAATGAAGAGATAGTGTTATTTGCTGATGATACATCACTTATTTTTAAACTAAGACGACAACAATCAAATAATGACGATGTAAATAACGCTCTCTCTAAAGTAGTTAAATGGTTTACAGCTAACAATTTACTGTTAAATGAAAGAAAAACAAAATGTATACGATTTTCAAGACCGAATGTAAAACAAGTTAAACCTAACATATGTTTGAATGGAGAAGAGTTGGATCTTATAGATAACACCGTATTCTTAGGCATAACCTTAGATTCTAAGCTACAGTGGGGCCCACATATAGGTCAGTTGTCGAATAGACTTAGCTCTGCAGCATACGCGGTTTACAAAATTCGTCAGTTAACTGATATAGATACGGCCAGATTAGTATATTTTAGTTATTTCCACAGCATAATAACATATGGCATTTTATTATGGGGCAACGCAGCTGACATTCAAACTGTGTTTGTACTGCAGAAGCGGGCTATTCGTGCAATATACAGTCTTGGTTCAAGGCATTCACTGAGGGAAAAATTTAAAGAAATTAAGATAATGACTGTCGCATCTCAATACATTTATGAGGACTTGTTATATGTCAGGAAAAATATAAATATGTTTTCTAAATTCAGCGACATTCATAATTTAAACACACGAAATAAAAACAAACTTGTTCTACCTTCAACTTTCAACAAAACAAAAAGTGTCAAAGCATACGTTTTTACAACAAAATTCCAGGCAATATTCAGGAACTAAGTATTAATAAATTCAAAGTATTTATTAAACAGAGCTTGTGTTCAAAAGCTTATTACACAATTAAAGATTATTTAGCAGACAAAAATGCCTGGAATTGTGAATTTTGACATTTTGAAATTAGTGACATGATATTTTTATTTACATTTGTAATACTTATATTTTTACATTTTGACATTTTTAATTTGACGTTTTTAATTTTATTTATTTTGTTTTGACATTGTTTGATTTGACATTGTTATTTTATTTATTTTCTTTTGGCATTTAAAATTACTTAAGTAATATATTATTATTCATAAATTGACATTCAATAATATTTTTCTGACATTTAATAATATTTTCCGACATTTTAAATATATGACATTTTATTGTTTAAATTTTTATTATTTTTACTTATTGTTTGCAACATGTATTTTACTGTGTATTAGCATTTAAAGTTGTGAGTACGATGTGGGCATTATTAAACATATAAACAAATAGTTGTGGCAACCTGTCTGATGGCTTAGGCTGACATGCTTATGCATACACCTTCTGATGGCGTGGAGGCATAGTGATACAGATCGTGCTGGCTCCCTCAATTAAGGTTGAGCCGTACGATTGCTGTTGAATGCGGGCCATCAGTGGGCCGAGTCAGTCAAAAGCGTCAGATAATTTCCTGCATTGTACTTGCATACTAAACCCTTTTTTGTCTGGACTTTAAAAGATGAAGAAAAGACTAAAGAAATTGAAGTGACAAAAAAAAGAACAATGACTCTAAGTTTGTTTCGGCCTTTCTTCTCAAGAAGTCATTTAGCTAGGAAAAGCCGGCTTCATCTAGAATAGGGTATTGACATGTATAAGTGTTGTAAACAACCAAAATGCAGAAATAAATATGTCTTTATGTCTTTATGTCATAATTACTAATTTCTTTTTAATTCCTTTATAGATAAAGTGTTGAATTTTCTTTTACTGTCACTTAACATTATCTTTATCATATTACCGGCTATTCAACAAGGGTAAATTACCTTGTTGTTGTAATTAATTAGTTGATTTGGTACAAAACTGTAAATTGAAAAATGATTAACGATTAATTGAATGATATGTGTTTTGAATAGGAGTGCTATTTTAAATGGTCCGTGATTGTCGCTGTAGACGGAATATAAAAGTCAATTGACATATTATATCAAGTGAAGACTGTCACTTTCAGACCAAATAGGCGGCAGCGGTAATTGCACGATCGAAAAAGTAAAACACTGACTCGATACCTGTAAAGTAATCGAAACGCCTACGGCCAAACGGCTTATAATAAATAATGTAGCTTCTAGATTATTCGGTTTAAATGTAATCTCATTTAAACCAATATAGACTAAAGTTACTTTAGAAATGTACTTTATTTTGGTGTACAATAAAGGCTATTATATCGCGATACAATCCGTAAATATTAGTTTCATTTCTCAAAGACAAACCGCTGTTTATACCTATTTCAAGAGCCATAGAATAGCCCACAAGCCAATTACCGGCTGCCGGGGACAGCCAGTCAAGAGTTTCCAAACGTGAAACCCAATTAAACTTTGCTCCATCCGGAAATCGAATCTGAAACGTCACTATCGTAAGTCGTGTCCTGGTAGGCGGACTTTACTCAAAAAATGGCTGCTTTGTTTCTCGCTTTCTTATTGACAGTATCAGAATGGATTACAACTTTCTTTTTATAATAGCTAAATTTAAATGGCGTCTGATTAAATGTACGTATTATCGGACCTATCATAGTGTGTTGTTCTATGTATACATGTATAAGAACACATGTCCTGATTGACACACTAAAGCTTAAACTTTTGAGGCTTGAAGCATGGTTGGAGATTGTATTTCTTTTATAACGTAAGGTAAAACCAGGGAAATTCTTTTTTAGTTTAAAAGCGAAACTGGGCTTTAAACTATACAAAGAAAAACACCACCATTCCAATATATGTTACTGGTCTAAATTTCATAATACATCGCACGGGATTATGCTATTGTAACCTACGCCGAAAACTTCAGTGAAGCGCATAGAAGGTATTTCACCTTCACTTTAAAATAATTACGCGAATAAGACTGGTTACGTACATAAATACTCACATGTGTACAAATCGCGAAAGTTTAAAAGTATTTTTGGAACATGAAAAGTTTGCCGACTTCCACAGTGATGAGACGGGTAGTGTCGCTCACTAAATATAAAATTGTGAAGCCTCACTGCCAAGGGGACATGGTGTATTGAAATGTGGGCAATAGACAGCCATAAGCCTGCAGCTCATTATGGAAGACATAAAACCAACTTACATTTCATTTAAATGTATTAAACAAAGATGTATTTTTTTGGCAACATGTCTACTTTTAGAATATTCACTTGTGATTTTTCTGCCAAATCATAAAGTTTGATTATCTCTTCAAGATGACATCGCCTACACTAGAATATAGTGTCGTGGGAAACAACCAATTTGTGGACCACACAAAACATTTTTCCGTGTACTGATCGAACCCACAAAACTCGACGCAATATTAAACGATGAACTCCTTCATCCACCACGCCGCCCTCGCCTCGCAGTACGTATTATAACTTGGTATTTCTGTATAACTAATATATCCGTCATACAAGAAAATATTAAATTCTTTCCTCAATTTGGAGTTCAGTTACACTTAGAAGGGATGTTAATTAATATACTCGTTACACGTAGCAGCTCAAAGACAGAGTAAGACCGATTGCCTCCACTACAAATAGGTATGTATATTATTGTAGATGTTGCAAGGATACTATCAAATCAAAATCAAATCTCTAGTCATCATTTGAAAAGTAGCTGCTTAGATTGACAAAAAAAAGTTCAAAGTAATCTAGGCCCTGCGTCAAAGATTCGTGTTTCGTTTCATATATTATATACCACTAACGTGAAAGTACTGGTAATACCTACATAATTGTTAGTTGTAGTTGGAGGACTACTAGGGTCGTCTCAAAGTCACCAAAGTGTATAAAAACATGAAGGTGCAAAAGAATAAAATAAGCTGAGTTTGACTGAAGTTTTACATAATGTCAGATTCAACAGTTTGTGTGCAACATTGCCAACATAATTATTATAGCTGCATGATTATTTCACATATAGGTCATGTTCACATAGACCTGTCACTCAGTTTTGACAAATGCAGAAGTAGAGTCATAGAGCATAGATATTTATTTATAGAGATGTATTTCTTATTGGCGCTTTTAAGAAAAACTTTCTGTGACCAGTGTGACCCATATTGCCGCTTGGCGGCGTGGCAGTCGCGCTGTGTCAGCTGACTCTACGAGTGCAAGAGAGACAATAGTTTCTCCTGTGTCACTTAACTACGAGAGCAAGAAAGACGGAGAACGACGCCAGCGCCGCCAACGGCGCCAACTACGTACTACACTGACAACCGTCAATACGCCAACTTTAATCGGCACACGACATCCTTAAGAAATAAGCTTCTATTATGTAAAAATTTGTATTCATTGGTAGAGTGCAAGGTTTTTGAACCATTTGCTTTTTTTGTATTTAAATTCCATATCTATCAGAGCTGTTAAATGGATATAAAAATTATGCTACATTCCACCCACAACTTTTACTGCGGGCATGTCGACTATCGCGACAACGGCAGCATATAAACACAAATTTATTAAATTTAGCGGATAATTTTATCAATATCTGTTCAGCAATGTTAGTGTAAAAGAAGCTTAAACCAAAAACTAACAAACACACTGCCGCATTTATAATACTATTTAAAGTATGGAATTACTTCATAAAAACTTATGTGTGATCAAAATAAATTCATTCATTAGGTACTAAATTAAGGTTAAAAGTTTAAATGAAAGCCTTACAGCTTAAGTACTCCATGTAAAAATATGTTTATGAACGAATTGCGTGACAATCGGCCGGTTTCTGAATTGAGAATTTCGCGTTGAGAACAATTTAAACACTAATTATATACTACTTAATCAATTTTCTGTTTCACAAAAAATTGTTTTGACACATTTGAGTATTTGTGCTTGTAAAATCTAAAATTTGACACAACATATGATCAACTCATGATCAACTCCATATCAACTCTATATTCGCGTTTCTGAAAACATTTGACATTTGTCAAACCTCACTTAGCACTGATAAATTGAGAAAAATTAATTATACAACTTTGGTCTTTTAACCCGTGATCACGAGTAATATGACAGCCAGTATGTCAAACTGTCCACACTACGGTTGCTAAGCAGCGGTTACTTTATACTGACGTCTACACAACAAGAAGGTCGTTAAACAGAATTTATAGAAACAAGGTTCAAAGACTATTAAATATTTGGAAAATATAAACAAATTGAAGGGTTAGAAAATATAAATAAGAGATTTCCGTGTTAAATCAATCCAAATAATTACGCTGTGGCCTCCATGGAGGTATAATTCGATATACCTTAAATATACCTGGCCACAAATATTTTGTATTAAAAATAAAACTAACTGACTGACATAACATACACGTTCCGTTTTCACTAAGATACCGAATTCAACAAATTCAACAAACTGTTCATTAAAATAAAATAATCGTTGAAATAATTTTAAATACAACTTTATTTCGACTTTTTATTTGTTTCCGTATAAAAATAATTAACTGACAAGTGTGCTTCTTTGTAAAATGTTAATTAATACGAATTTATGGTTAGTACCGGTTTTTTTATTTGTATCGGAACGTACTAGTATTGTTCGGTTTAAGTTATTAATGATTTGAAGAAAACTCAGTTGAAAGTGCTTTGAAAAAATATCACTCTGACCTGTGAAACAGAAAAAACTTAAGTTGACTTCAACTAGTTCAGAATTTTTCAACTGATGAAAGCTGAAATTCTCAATTCAGAAACCGGCCGAATATCAATTAAACACAATAAAAACTAGTTTTATCTTTGGTTTAGTTATTCGTGCAAAACACCTAAGATTATAATCATAACTAACCTGTTTGTAAATTGAATAAATTGTTCGTTGTTCACACGATATCGCTATAACATGAAAGCCTACACTTAAACTTTGTTTAATAACGTGATTTCTGATAACACTTCTATAACGTTGCGGGGCAATTTAAATAACATACGTAATATGGAGTCTTACTTGTATTCCGTGTTGAATGTCAAAATAATTTCAATAGAACGTGTGCATTCAATTAAAACTTTTGCACGTTTTATTTTAGTTTAGTTCCGTAGTAACTGGGCTCTATGTAACGAAATGTATGTATTCCTGTGACAAAAGGTTTTGTACAATTCAAAGTGAGATTATATACATATACTAGCTTTTTCCCGCGGCTTCGCCCGCATGAAATTTAATAAAGAGTAGCCTTTGTACTTCCCCAGGTTTCAGACTATCCATATCAAATTTCATCACACATTAGCCGTGTAGCATGCATATATTATAAACAGATAATACTTAAAATTACTTTTGTTTTCATACTTCAGGTCGTCAAACTTCAGGTAAAGATTAGTATGTAGTGTATATTATTAAAGTTATTGAAGAGCTTTTATACCTACTGAATAGAAGAGCAGCAAAAATAAATACTGAAAGCATTACCACAAAGTACAAAATCAGACCGCCTCTCCGCCCCGCTGCGCTTAAGCGCGCCAACTCATAGTAGGTAAGCGGTTTTAATAACGCTGCGCTTAGGTCAATTATATCGTGATAACTATTAAACTATTCGTCCAAACTACTAACTGTAAAAGACAAATTTCATCTACATTCAATAATGATCGGGCAACAAATCTATCAATTATGAAAACAATGTGATAACTTCTCTAGAATGAGCATTGTAAAAAACATAAATATATTTTTTTGTTATACTGTTTTTTTACAATAAAATGATGTAGTTAGGTTATGTACTAAAAGCTAAAAAGTAATTTGGCTACCACATCGCATCAATCTTGGGTATTGATCATACACATATAAAATCGTTGGGCAAGTGAATTTTTTTAATAATGTTTACTCTGGATACGCTACGCCCAAAACAATTTTTTTAAGTTTTTAGTTTTGTTGTTAGTTGATACTTCTCATTCTTTTTTAATAGTGAGCCCTTTTCTACCAATCAAGTCCTGTCATTCGATACTTCTCATTCTTTTTTAATAGTGAGCCTTTTTCTACCAATCAAGTCCTGTCATTCGATACCCATATTGAGGTATTTGTGGAAAATAGGTTATCTGCCATTTTGCGACGGCGGCCATCTTGGCTTTTTGATATTAAGCTCTATTCTACCAATCAAGCCCTTTCATTTGATACCCATATTGAGGTATTTGTGGAAAATAAATAATAAGCCATTTTGTGGCAGCGGCCATCTTGGATTTTTCATAGTGAGCTCCATTCTACCAATCAAACCCTTTCATTTGATACCCATATTGAGGTTGTTGTGAAGTAATATGTGATCCGCCATTTTGTATCGGCGGCCATCTTGAATTTACAATCATTTAAATCTTTTAATCTCGATGACAACATGAGTGTATACCAATTAACAGATCAATCATCAGGAAGGGGTAAAATTCCAATTACTAAATTTGACGCAAGCAAACAAAAAAAGATAATACAGGATTTTTGCCGACTTAGTTGATACTTTTCCTTGTAGTATGGCAACATTATACAAAATCTTTATAAATTGTAGCCTATGTGTTATTCTGATGTATAAACTATATTACTGTAAAGTTTCATCCAAATCCGTTCAGTAGTTTTTGCGTGAAAGAGTAACAAACATCCATCCATCCTCACAAACTTTCACAGTTATAATATTAGTAGGATAGTAGTAGGGTGCATAGGGTTCCCACCAAGAACTTAGGGTCCCAAGCCAACCTCACCTGCAAGTGGTGC
Organism: Euclidia mi; assembly: GCA_944739405.2. NCBI lineage: Eukaryota > Metazoa > Arthropoda > Insecta > Lepidoptera > Erebidae > Euclidia > Euclidia mi. The sequence continues at coordinate 36,240,456 of OX123191.2, forward strand.
ATCTGCCGATCAACGGACGAGGCTCTGGCAAACAAAATATCCCGATAAGCGGCAATAGGCTCGCCACCTATTACGTGGGATCAAAACACTGGCGAAAAGTGGGCGTTTAATATGCCTCTGTCTACCCCTTCGGGGAAACAGGCGTGAGTCTATGTATGTATGTATGTATAGTAGTAGTCAGCTCCGAAAATAAATAAGTTACTAGTGGACACGACCATGTTCTGTCTGTCCTGGCAATCAAATTTGGTGAAACACCGACTCTGTAGGAACAACTACCGGGTCCAATTGTATTTTGAAACTATCCAGGTGCCCATTGAAATATACACACAACATTTCATCCAAATTGATCAAGTCAATTAAAATATAAAATCTTAAGCTAGGTTTTCGATGCGAAAAGTAATGAGCGGATAATGGTTAAGCGAAGCGGACTTCGCTTTCATGAAATGTGTTTACTTTGCCACCAAGAGTTATTTAAGTCGTCTAATTCCACCGCGAAAGGGAAGAAGAATAAGCAGAGTGAGCTGAACGGAAAATGAAATATGAGTTAAATAAAATGAATTATAAAATTAATAGAAAATTATTCATCCTGTTTAATAAATAACACTTTTCTAAAAATAATCAAGCTCATTTTAATCGCTGGTTAATTTCCTCTTTACTCTTAGTTTGTGGAAATACAATATGTAAGCAGTTTCATCCGCTCTGCTTGCGGTGAAAACTATCCATTACTTACTGAGTAACACATTCTGATTTATCATTTTTCCATTCCAGATTATTCGAAAAAAACGAAGACCTTCTCCTTCTCTTAATAAATATAATAATTTCTCGAACAGGTATTCGCAGATCTAAAGGAAAACGGTGAACTAGCCAGTTCTGAGGAGTTAGCTGAACATGCGACGAAGGTCATGCATACGTTGGACGAAGGCATCAAGGGCTTGGGAGACGTGGATGCGTTCTTCGCTTACATAAGACATGTGGGAGCAACGCATCATCAGGTCCCAGGATTTAAGGCTGAGAATTTCTGGGTGGGTAAATTTTCATAAAATTATTTCAAGTTTTAAGACATTTATATATTAGTTTAACATACCTTACATTATAACCGAATGAAGGAAAAATGTATGATACTAAATTATTAAATATATACATATAATCCGATGTTTCATCTACTTTACAAGAGCCGTGGTCACGTAAGACTCTTCTTATAGCACAACAAAATTGGCTTAATACCGACTAATATTTGAAATAAAAATTACAATCGCATAAAATACTTAACTTACATATTCATGGACACTCACATTATATTATAAATCGTACTACAATTTTCATATTAAAAACGTAATCCTTACCACAGGTTCTTCCAATAAAAATAACAAAACAGATAATTGGAAATGTCAATTCCAAGCATAAATAATAGAAAGAACGGTACAAGATCCTTTTAATAGAAATTAATTAACTGAAATAACAATCGTCGTATTCAATTAAAGATGGCTGCGAGGCTTCGAGCACGGAAAGATTTCAATGGAAAATAATTGAATGGACAAGTACAAGCGTACATTAGAGAGCCTTGTATAATTACGAGAGAATTCCCGCAGCAATGCCTGCAAATTTTATTTTAAATTAAACGTTTCTGCGCGATACTGTCGGTATTTCAGTAAATCCCCTCTTAGGGGTGCACTCCTACGGTCCCCTAGGAACATATGTACATGCTAAATTTGCGCTTCATGCATCCAATAGTTTTGGCTGTGTGTTGTTTGTCAGTCAGTATCGCAAGAATTTTATCTAGGCGGATTTCTCTCTCTGTCTGTCTTACTTTCAGTAAATACTCGTAAGATATACACAGCGCGGATCGGTACGCTAAAAATTATAAAACATATATAAGTACTCATAGAGTACCTTAACTTGTCGGTCGTATTAGATTGACAAAGTTAAGCATCGCTTGCGTACGTCACCACTTGGATGATTGACCGCTGTGCTTCGGAAGGCACGTAAAGTCCTCAGTCTCGGTTCTGATCTCTGAACAAGGATCAGGTCAAACACCGTGCCTTTTTAAAAAATCGATACCAAAGTTGGCCACACGCGGGAAACAACATTTTACACAGGGTTCTCAAACTTAATTAACTTGATCTGAGGTATGATCTCGTGTGTCAACTGGAATTTGCTCTTTCCTTTTGCTTCACTCGCAGATTTATAAGATCTGAAGATGCACTTATATATCAAAGGCACTGGCATCTTGGAAGCAAAATTTTGTTTCAATGCTGCGAATAAAATTGGAACAAGTTGCAGATTGAAGTTATTTTATATAAAATCTATCCTTTAGTTCGTGTTCGCTTGCCGTGAAATGTAATGTGGATTTCATTTGAAGAGAAAATAAAGCCTTCGGTACACTGAACGTTGGTTGTTAGAGCCGGGTGCGCCGAATTTTGCTTGTGATTCTAAGCGTATTCTGCAAAAGTTACATTTTCAGCAATGCTCCTTCTTTTATTTGAATTGCAAAGTTTATGTTGTCTCAACTTTAGTTATCATAAAGAACTAGGCCATAGTACCTACTATCTTTCTGGCTCGCCATAATTTAACCTACGCTTGTAGCCATATTCGTATAATATTTATTTATATACATATAGTAGTAAATTTATATCACTAATCTAAGTCAGTGGTTCCTCTAAATTAATCAAATATATGAAAATAAATGTTTATTTACTTCCTTGGCGATTTGGCGATAAAGGAAACTATGGCTGCTCTCCTTCCCGCAAAGTGAAATAGTGTTTTCGTACTTATATGAGAGCGGTAGCAAATATTAAAATGTTCTATGGGGGTTTTCGTGACAATAGTATATGCCTAAAGGAAAATGAAGACGGAATACGAATTTCGTATCACGTAATACTGTGCCGCATGATACAAGATTATTGCTACGATCATAATACCGGAAATATAATATGCGAGTACTCTACATATAACAAAAAAAAATATGTTTCACTGCTGGGCAGAGTCTTTTGAATACGTCATATGGCCTCTTTGTAGCAGTATTTTAGTCACGGCAAAGTCTTGCCGCATAAATAATGATTTAGCTGATTGCCTTAACAATTAAAATTAAAAAATGAAGAGGCGAGGACATTAATTAGGCAACCTTAACTATAATATACACTATTTTATGTAGCCTTGATTATTTTCCATGCATACGTATATCTTGTAATCGCAAAAAAATATTATGAAACCTTGGTATTTTCTTTCATTTTCAGAAAGTGGAAGAACCATTCCTACAAGCAGCGAAAACGACACTAGGCGATAGATACACTGCAAACATAGAAAATATTTACAAATTGACCATAAAGTTTATTTTAGACAACCTGGTAAAAGGCTATGAAGAAACTGTTACGGAAGATGGCACGAAAGAAACTTGACATAAGAATCATTCTACTTAATTATATAGTTAGGTTACAATCAAACGCTAGAAAATTTGCCAAATCAATCCCAAAAAATATAGCCATTAATTAAAACATGTAATTTAAGGTAGTGTAATTTTTAGTCTTATCAAAATAAATTATCACAAATATTTAGCTGTAATTCTCACACATTCACTTGCATAATTTGGTATCTTATTAGCTTGTCAACATTCAGCCATTTTCATAATAGTTACGAAGAAGTTAGCAACAAATACTTCCCAGATAAAAATGTTTCATGTCATATGATTTAGAAAATGCTGGAATCTATCATTCGTTTAGCTCAAACTTCAAGAATCAATTTTTAAAAACATTATCTTTTATTTGCCACTTGCATGATCTTGACACATCTCAAGGAATACATTTATTCTTATCAAATCTAATAACTAATTATCATCACATCCTGACACATCTCATTCAAATCATTCATTCTCCTCACACTCTAAGGCATCTCAATGAAATCATTCATTCTCACCACATCCTAACAGATCTCTATCAAATTAATCATTCTTACCACATCCTAATACGTCTTAATCAAAACATTTATTTTCATAATTATCATCTTTACAAATCTCAATCAAATCATCCATTATCATCAGACCTCTTAGAAACCTATCAGTGAAAGGATTTTCGAGCCCTTACTTCAGAATATAAAAGATATGTGTGTAGTGAATTCTTGACCATACTTTCTCTTCTGACTGAGCCATGACATTGTATGACTTATTATATGAACTCTCGTGATTCATTCATCATTTATTTACCGTGCTCATGAATCATCAATTTCACCAGCATACAAAGCAGCTTTTCTATGTCCCTCCTTATTCATATTAAAATGTATGATATTCTTTCTCATCGTCATCCAATTACATGACAGATACTTGTCAATAAATTAACGTTTCTGTGTTAATCACTATTTTTATGTAACTGGCATGAGTCGTGACAAGATTTTAGACATTTAACATTATACAGAAATATTTTAGACTAATTCACTCGCCAGCGTTAGATCAGGAATAAAAAAGTTGCAAATTTTATTTCAATCTAAACTTGGCCATATATATCAATAGTCTAAGCTTAAGGCGAGGTTGCAGTACAGTGCGTAGCTCGACCTCACCCCCCACAAAAACAAAAACACGGGGGTGGCGTCAGCGAGTGAGCGAGGAGAGGGGAGGGGGGGTTTCGTGTGTGCGTGTACCACAGCGCAGCGTAAAAAAAACCGTAGATGAGTTATGCGTACTTCAAAAGTGGCACATTAAAAACAGGCTAAATGTACCATTTGGCTTTAGTCGCGTACGCGCTGCGGTCGGAAGCGCTCGCTCTTTTACTCGCGTGTGTGTACGTTACATTTGAAAATGCCGTCGTGTGTAATGAGATTTTGCACAAACTATAATAGAAAAATGACTAAAAGTTATGGAATCACTTCTCATTCATGAGTATTACCATATTACAACGATTTATTTACAATTTATAGTAAATTCAGTATCACAAATAATAGGATGAATAAAAAAAAATGGCATTTAGCGAGTGTAAAAGAGAAGCAGTATTGTGTGTGTTCAAAGACTAAAAAACAAAGTATCCAGATGGGACATTCGTAATAATAAAATACTGATATGTGTTTTTGTCAAGTAATAATAGTTATTTGTGCAACAAGAGAGCAAAGTTGTTTTTTGTTTCGAGTGCTGATTTTGAGTCCCGAGCAAGCGAAGGATTCTATGATTGATTCACGAGCGTAGCGAGTGAATCAAAGTTAGAATCCTGAGCGTGGTGAGGGACTCAACAGCACGAGATACAAAAAACTTTGCTCTCGTGTAGCACACATAACTTTTCACCACAGCAGTGAGAACACATATTACTTAGGAGACATAGAAATGAACAGGAATAGATTGAATTCTGCATAATCACTTGTTGATTTATCTCTTCTGGTGTTAAAGTACAGTAATCATCGCTAGTTTCACTCATCTTTTAGATTATTTTATATAATAATATAATTTAACACGTTACGCTATACCTACTGTATCAGCAGCAGCGAAATTTTTATTCCCGCTACTTTTTTAAATCGCGTTTTAATATCGCGTCCCTAATGTTTATTTTTCAAATGTATCATTGTTGTAATTCTAAATAAAAATGTATTGGTTAAATACTAATTTAATACTATTAATTAGACTTATTTTTATTAAAATTCAATAATAAATTAAACATGTCAACAATAACATATAAAAAAAGTAATTTATTTATTTATTTATTGGTTTACCAGTAGTTATTACACTAAAACATTCATTACAAACTAGAACATAGTATCTTAGTCTAAGTGCACAACTCGTGTAGGTAAACACCACATGCATATTATAATTAAATGTAGGTATTTTAAAAAATTACTATTGACAAAAGTTATCCTAACAGTGAGGCAACTATAAAATTGTTAAAAAACTTAAATGATAGCAAATAGTGGGCGGTTAAAGTTAATTTTAGTTTAGGACTTAAAGTTTAGGCGCCGATAATTATAGCAAACACATGTGTCACGCTCGAGTGGTGCCAAGTCAGACATTTTGAAACATTCGCTAAAAATTCAACAAGATTTACGACTCTCCAAGTGAAGTGCTTATGATATGCTGGGATTTGTACTTGAAATAGTAAGACGGATTTGTTTAAGAAGGTATTTAAGTGTGGGAATTTGAAATAGGGCGTGCCTATTGGAATTGTACTGTGCTTAATACTGGATATTGACTGTAGGGCAGACTTGAATAACGTTTGACTTTAGGTGTAAACTTTAGGGAAACATAAATTACAAACCAAAGGTGAAATAGCTACAAAACTTGAAGAAGTTAGGCGCAAACTTAAACCTTTGATTTATTTCTATTTTAAGCTGATACCGCAAAAACGAACTACCTACCTACTATTGATAAACAGATATATAAAATATACGAATACAACAATATTACATTATACTTAATAACAAAACAATGCATTTTAACTAACATGCTGTTACAATCGTCATCACTTCAATTTGGAATCCGGGAACCGATGGCTTAACGATCTCTTCGGGACACGGGGCAAGCAATAAGGAACAATTAATTCGCACATATCTTCGAAACTGACTGTGCGCGTTTCGTTTCGTTTCGTTACATAAATGTGCGCGTGGGACTGGGAGGTCTCGGGTTCGATTCCCGGGTCGGGCAAAAGTGTTACTGGGCTTTTGCGAATACTCAGTAGCAGCCTGGACTCAGGTGATGTGCCCGGTAACGGCAATAGGCTCGCCCCCAATTACGTGGGACCTAAAAATTCATCAATTCCTTTAACTTTTAGTTCAAGTTAATAGTAAGATTATGGACTTGGTTCCTAAATCGTTGGAATTATTACAAATATCTTCTTTTTTGCGTTGCCGTAGGTGTTTTCTTTGAGGTCGAATTCCAAAATCGAATTTCCAATTCGAAGGGTTTTGTTCTTCACTCACTTTTTATATCTACATGTGAAAGAGACAGAGCACAGTAAAATTCGAATGTTTCAAATTTATGGCTGAACAATGTCAATTCGTGACACTGAGGATTGAAAAATTAAAAAGCTACTTTTACTCACGCTCGAATCAAAATCGCGTTTTGTTCACTGTTGTCTCGCAGCAAAAGCGGCATGTTTGAGCTGCTGTGGTGAAAAAGTTATTTGAGGCTGAATCAACACAATATATTATTATTATAGAAATACAAAATCATACGTAAGTTACAAACATTGACGGATGATCAAAGTCCATTCACTTCTTCTTGTTTTTCTCCTTTTTCTAACAGTAACCATAGTTGGTATTAAACAACTAAGTAGATTGTACTGCACAGTTTTCGCTACCGACCCACCGTACCCCTGGCAGTAACCCTGGGAGTATGGTGGGTCTTTTAAAGCTTAACTGTACTCCCAGATAATATTGTTGTGTAATAAGTTTATTAATTTCAGTTCGTTAATTTCAAGTTCTACTATTTTGTGGGATCATTCCCAGTAGCTCTATTGAACAGTTCTATGATAGAACTGTCCTAATTCTATTAGCACAACTTGATGAGGAGAATAGAACTAATAGGATAAGTAATAGAAAATGTCCCCGTCTAGTTCTATGTATGTTTTTACAAGGGTATTCAATAGAACTACTGGGAATGATCAATAGTGTCACGACATCGCGCTCATATATCCGAATGAATATGTTTTGTAGACGTTAATTTGTTTAAGGTGTAAAACAAATGAACGTCTACAAAACAAATGAAGGTCTACAAAACAAATGAACGCCTACAAAACAAATGACTTACAGAAAGTGATCAGCTTTCGATAGTGATTGCAAAAAACAGGTGCATGCGATTTTCAACCTTATTGACATTAGTCAGAATTTATAATTTTAATAACGTCATAATGCCAGAAAGCGAGAAAAAACAAAAAAAAAGTTTGTCATGAATCGTCAATAAGGTCGAAAATCGCATGCACCTGTTTTTTGCAATCACTATCGATAGCTGATCACTTTCTGGTAGTCATTTGTTTTGTAGACGTTCAATTCTTTTGTAGACGTTCATTCGTTTAACACATTTTTATATATACATATTTATTCGGATATGTGAGCGCGATGTTGTGTCACTACCCTTGTAAAACATACATAGAACTAGTGGTAAATATCCTATAACTGTTTCCCATTAGTTCTATCCTTCTCATCAAGTTGTGCTAATAGAACTAGTGGGAAAAAAAGTCTCACTAGTTCTATCATAGAACTGTTCAATAGAACTAGTGGGAATGATCCGACAGCGCTAGGATGATGATGATGACGGGTCTTCAACAGTACCACAGATTATACCTATAATATACAAAGCATTATAACCATTAGCAGTAATATCTAAACGTTTTATTCTCTAATTTATCTCCTTGTTGCACTATATCATCGTACTAGAGCTTGTCTTCGCTTGTCTAAAAATACAAAAACGTAAGTAGTAAGTCATTATCATACGAGGAATAACACTGTTCAGTTTAATGTCCACGTAGCACGTTGGTACAACACTACGAGCATTTCAGCCAGGAGTACGGTTAAGCTTCAAAAGACCTACCATACCCCTAGGGGTATTGCCAGGGATACGGTGGGTTTAACAGTTTTTATATTAACGTACTGTTTTAGGTTTCCATTGAATGAAATGAGAAGAATAAAATGTACTTTTTTAATAAATGTTATAAATAAATCACATCGACTTTTTATTTCCCTACCTTAAATCAATTAATCTTTACTTTGAGGCGAATTGAATTTACTCAAGACGGACAAAGTGATCATGTCGCATCTGAGTCAAATTATTGTTTGTGAAACGGTCAGCATGATGTCACAATGCGCGTCGGTACAGAGAGTATATGTTTATCTCTTATTCGCGCTTGCGATTAGATGTGCTATCTCACTTACACTTCTTATCTAATTCTTAGAATGTCGTTTTGACATATATTTTATATTAGTGTGCGTACGCTTTTCGCGATGCGTGCCACTCGTAAGCGCCGGTTACCTTGTCAGTAACCTGTCTACGGTTTCTTACTAGTAGGTATGTCTATGGTTTGAATCCAAACTCCATCGTTTGGAATACGAATTACTTTGTACTTTTGCGAATACGTACATGCGGGGGTGGAGGGGGATTTTGCAGAGCAACGACGTACGTCCGCCCTCAATCACGCCTAGACAGGCACTGATGAACGGCCGGCGAGCGATATAATGCCAACATTTTGACTATTTTTTTTCTTGGAGAAAAATAATAACGAAATTACGAAATCTGTTTTTACCATTTATTTTAAAATAAAGAGCTGTTTCTATTGATATTACTTTCATATAAATTCATTATGGAATCTCTAAGCAGTACACGTTTAAAATTGTGATTTAGTGCCATGTTTGACTTTTTTTTTTATCGAGCCAATCATTTCAAATCGTGTTTCTATCTTTACGATTTACTAGAAGATATGTTCAACTTTTATACTTTAATTTTTATTCATTAAAAATATCATAGTTCATGGGACTTTCAGACGTTCAAAAATCTTAAAAAGTGCTGCAAGCTCGCCTTAAGGTTTTAATAAACTCAGATACATTTAAAGCCAGCTATGAAAGAACATAATAAGACAAATTTTAATAAAAACTTCGTACAGCTCTGACGGCTGTCGCTCATTATCGCGAAATTCTCTCTCAAACTTGGCAAAGAGAAACTCGGAAAAAACGTTACATCGTATCTTATTCTACATGAACTCATACAATATTTCACTAAACATCTGAAATATTTAATTCTCGATTACGAAAAAACTTGGCACGCGTTCTTGCGACTGTGAAAGTTCGGCCAAGTCGTTTGAAAATGCGCATTTGTGAAATAAGTTAAGTTATATTTTAAAGGGATGTAGATTGTCGTTTGATATTTTTGCTCTTATATTTAAATGTAACATTGGAATAGAAAATATTAGTTCTACGAATACGTAATTGCTGTTACTGTTATACTAATCAACACCTGCATTCACCTGTAATGAGGATTCTTGCGTGTTCAGACGAGTGTGTTTCAGCGAGCATTCTTACGAACGTTCTAGCGAATTAACAGAAAATTTGCTTTGACGTTATTGCTGATTAGAGATCGAGAGATCGTGAAAATGTTCGTAGAAATGTTCGGCTCTGTTCGTTGTTCTGTTCGACGAAACAAAAAATGGGAAATGCTCGCTGTTCTCTTATGCGCACCTATACGCGCCTACATGCGCTCACAAAAACGAGCATATTATACGCGCGTATAAAACTCTAGTCTGAAACCACTCTTATAGTGGTTTTAGACTCGAATGCTCAGATGTATCAGCACCATAATAATAAGACTATAAATAATTAAAATCTGTTTTTCTTTGTTAAGCGCGTTTAGACAAAATCTGCAGTTTTATTTCTATGATTATTTATTAACGTATTACCACCTCATACATGTACATTTACTGTATTTAAAATAAGCTTATGTAAATAACTGGACAACACTAGCAAATTTTTATTTAGTAAAATTAATACACAGCTATTCTATATGAATTTAAATTTGTTTTTATTGAAATAATTTCCTGTCGACATAAAATATAATTATAATTATTTACATACCTATAAGTATTACATTATACAAACATCATTAGTGTATGAGACGAATATTCTGGTCAAATATAAATATTGTTATTTTATATTTAATATAATATAATAATATATGTAAATAAAATGAATGCGTATTTATTTCTTTGTCCTTCAATTCAAAACCCGATCTATGCATTATATTCTGAAAGGCTGTAAGACACTTCCCAAGTGCTAATTAAATCCGTATTTTCATTCTAAAATTAAATTATTCTTCCCTAGATTTTTGCCGTGGTTTCGCCCGTTTGTAGGTCGGTTTCGGGACAAAAATAAGCTCGAATGCTATTCTTTGTTTATGTATATGCGGCAAACGAGTAGAGTGATTGCCAGAAAGTAAGCGATTACCGCCTATTTCATAAAAAAGGAATTGTCCATGGACACAAGCAACACCAAAGGAGTCACAAGTACAATGCCGCTTTGTGTGAAAAGGAATAGAAGGAGCGGGATGAGAGAGAAGGAAAATAGTATGTGTGTATGTATGCTCTGGCATACTGACTAACCGTGGACTCACCGAACGAAGCGCACAGAAAATCGACGTAAAGTAATTTCGTCGATTTTCAGTGAGAGGATATTCATGCGGAAATCTGCAAGGGAGAAGAGCCTTGCAGATTTCAGCATGAAAGGGGATGGACCACGGAATGACTACCTATGAACTACCTATACTTGAATCTATATAATTTTACGAAACTTGCTTGGAATCCCACACAGACGTAACACATCGTCCTGTACAGTGATGTACAGTCAACTACAAAAGTCTACATAGACATCTACAAAAATTTCGATTCTTTTAAGAATTAACATTCCTCGATTACAATTCCTAATTTTTAAATTACGACTACGATATGTTTTCTTTGTATAAAATTGCTACAATATATCGAGAATAATTATTATTTGGGACGATATAATCATAAAATAAATGTAAATACGTACGATATGTTTGCTTTGTATAAAATTGCTACAATATAGCGAGAATAATTATTATTTGGGACGATATAATCATTAAATAAATGTAAATTTATATGTAACGTGTAGATATATCCAACACAACCTTATAAATAAATTAGAGAACGCTCGCGGTGTAACCGCGAGCGTTCACGCGTTATTTAAGGCTACTGCTCCGCTCCCGTCGCTCATAGCGTGATGTTATATGGCCTATAGCCTTCCTCGATAAATGGGCTATCTAACACTGAAATAATTTTTCAAATCGGACCTGTGGTTCCTGAGATAAGCGCATTCAACCAAACAAACAAACAAACTCTTCAGCTTTATATATTAGTACTAGCTGACCCAGCGAACTCCGTTTCGCCTTTTTAAGAGTTTTTATTTAATTCCCTTTTTTTCAAGCCCCTTTCCAAAGTTAACATTGACTTAGCGCTTAATCTCTTATCATTTCAGAGTCTATAAATGCTGAACAAACAAACATAGATTTTTATATAATATTGAATTCTCCATTCCTTAAAATATCGGAGACGATACCATATGGGTATCGTCGTATCAGACTTAAAAAAAAATCCCGTCCGCCATCTTTGATTTCCTATCCGCCATCTTTGATCACGAAATAGATGTTGTATTTGGATTCTCCATCCCTTAAATCATCAGAGACGATACCCATATTGATTTTTTAAATTTTCCATCCGCCATCTTTGATTTCCCATCCACCATCTTGAATCACGAAATAGATGTTGTATTTGGATTCCCCATCCCTTTAAACATCGGAGACGATACCCATATTGATTTTTTTTAAATTTCCCATCCGCAATCTTTGATCATGCAATAGATGGTGTTTTTTGAATTCCCCATTCCTTAAAATATCGGAGACGATACCCATATCGACTTAAAAAAAAATCCCGTCCGCCATCTTCGATTTCCTATCCGCCATCTTTGATCACGAAATAGATGTTGTATTTGGATTCTCCATCCCTTAAATCATCAGAGACGATACCCATATTGATTTTTTAAATTTTGCCCATCCGCCATCTTTGATTTCCCATCCAACATCTTGAATCACGAAACACATGTTGTATTTAGATTCCCCATCCCTTAAAATATCGAAGGCGATACCCATATTGATTTTTTTTTAAATTTCCCATCCGCAATCTTTGATCATGCAATAGATGGTGTTTTTTGAATTCCCCATTCCTTAAAATATCGGAGACGATACCCATATCGACTTAAAAAAAAATCCCGTCCGCCATCTTCGATTTCCTATCCGCCGTCTTTGATCACGAAATAGATGTTGTATTTGGATTCTCCATCCCTTAAATCATCAGAGACGATACCCATATTGATTTTTTAAATTTTGCCCATCCGCCATCTTTGATTTCCCATCCACCATCTTGAATCACGAAACACATGTTGTATTTAGATTCCCCATCCCTTAAAATATCGAAGGCGATACCCATATTGATTTCGCCCCCAATTACGTGGGACCTAAAAATTCATCAATTCCTTTAACTTTTAGTTCAAGTTAATAGTAAGATTATGGACTTGGTTCCTAAATCGTTGGAATTATTACAAATATCTTCTTTTTTGCGTTGCCGTAGGTGTTTTCTTTGAGGTCGAATTCCAAAATCGAATTTCCAATTCGAAGGGTTTTGTTCTTCACTCACTTTTTATATCTACATGTGAAAGAGACAGAGCACAGTAAAATTCGAATGTTTCAAATTTATGGCTGAACAATGTCAATTCGTGACACTGAGGATTGAAAAATTAAAAAGCTACTTTTACTCACGCTCGAATCAAAATCGCGTTTTGTTCACTGTTGTCTCGCAGCAAAAGCGGCATGTTTGAGCTGCTGTGGTGAAAAAGTTATTTGAGGCTGAATCAACACAATATATTATTATTATAGAAATACAAAATCATACGTAAGTTACAAACATTGACGGATGATCAAAGTCCATTCACTTCTTCTTGTTTTTCTCCTTTTTCTAACAGTAACCATAGTTGGTATTAAACAACTAAGTAGATTGTACTGCACAGTTTTCGCTACCGACCCACCGTACCCCTGGCAGTAACCCTGGGAGTATGGTGGGTCTTTTAAAGCTTAACTGTACTCCCAGATAATATTGTTGTGTAATAAGTTTATTAATTTCAGTTCGTTAATTTCAAGTTCTACTATTTTGTGGGATCATTCCCAGTAGCTCTATTGAACAGTTCTATGGTAGAACTGTCCTAATTCTATTAGCACAACTTGATGAGGAGAATAGAACTAATAGGATAAGTAATAGAAAATGTCCCCGTCTAGTTCTATGTATGTTTTTACAAGGGTATTCAATAGAACTACTGGGAATGATCAATAGTGTCACGACATCGCGCTCATATATCCGAATGAATATGTTTTGTAGACGTTAATTTGTTTAAGGTGTAAAACAAATGAACGTCTACAAAACAAATGAAGGTCTACAAAACAAATGAACGCCTACAAAACAAATGACTTACAGAAAGTGATCAGCTTTCGATAGTGATTGCAAAAAACAGGTGCATGCGATTTTCAACCTTATTGACATTAGTCAGAATTTATAATTTTAATTACGTCATAATGCCAGAAAGCGAGAAAAAACAAAAAAAAAGTTTGTCATGAATCGTCAATAAGGTCGAAAATCGCATGCACCTGTTTTTTGCAATCACTATCGATAGCTGATCACTTTCTGGTAGTCATTTGTTTTGTAGACGTTCAATTCTTTTGTAGACGTTCATTCGTTTAACACATTTTTATATATACATATTTATTCGGATATGTGAGCGCGATGTTGTGTCACTACCCTTGTAAAACATACATAGAACTAGTGGTAAATATCCTATAACTGTTTCCCATTAGTTCTATCCTTCTCATCAAGTTGTGCTAATAGAACTAGTGGGAAAAAAAGTCTCACTAGTTCTATCATAGAACTGTTCAATAGAACTAGTGGGAATGATCCGACAGCGCTAGGATGATGATGATGACGGGTCTTCAACAGTACCACAGATTATACCTATAATATACAAAGCATTATAACCATTAGCAGTAATATCTAAACGTTTTATTCTCTAATTTATCTCCTTGTTGCACTATATCATCGTACTAGAGCTTGTCTTCGCTTGTCTAAAAATACAAAAACGTAAGTAGTAAGTCATTATCATACGAGGAATAACACTGTTCAGTTTAATGTCCACGTAGCACGTTGGTACAACACTACGAGCATTTCAGCCAGGAGTACGGTTAAGCTTCAAAAGACCTACCATACCCCTAGGGGTATTGCCAGGGATACGGTGGGTTTAACAGTTTTTATATTAACGTACTGTTTTAGGTTTCCATTGAATGAAATGAGAAGAATAAAATGTACTTTTTTAATAAATGTTATAAATAAATCACATCGACTTTTTATTTCCCTACCTTAAATCAATTAATCTTTACTTTGAGGCGAATTGAATTTACTCAAGACGGACAAAGTGATCATGTCGCATCTGAGTCAAATTATTGTTTGTGAAACGGTCAGCATGATGTCACAATGCGCGTGGGTACAGAGAGTATATGTTTATCTCTTATTCGCGCTTGCGCTTAGATGTGCTATCTCACTTACACTTCTTATCTAATTCTTAGAATGTCGTTTTGACATATATTTTATATTAGTGTGCGTACGCTTTTCGCGATGCGTGCCACTCGTAAGCGCCGGTTACCTTGTCAGTAACCTGTCTACGGTTTCTTACTAGTAGGTATGTCTATGGTTTGAATCCAAACTCCATCGTTTGGAATACGAATTACTTTGTACTTTTGCGAATACGTACATGCGGGGGTGGAGGGGGATTTTGCAGAGCAACGACGTACGTCCGCCCTCAATCACGCCTAGACAGGCACTGATGAACGGCCGGCGAGCGATATAATGCCAACATTTTGACTATTTTTTTTCTTGGAGAAAAATAATAACGAAATTACGAAATCTGTTTTTACCATTTATTTTAAAATAAAGAGCTGTTTCTATTGATATTACTTTCATATAAATTCATTATGGAATCTCTAAGCAGTACACGTTTAAAATTGTGATTTAGTGCCATGTTTGACTTTTTTTTTTATCGAGCCAATCATTTCAAATCGTGTTTCTATCTTTACGATTTACTAGAAGATATGTTCAACTTTTATACTTTAATTTTTATTCATTAAAAATATCATAGTTCATGGGACTTTCAGACGTTCAAAAATCTTAAAAAGTGCTGCAAGCTCGCCTTAAGGTTTTAATAAACTCAGATACATTTAAAGCCAGCTATGAAAGAACATAATAAGACAAATTTTAATAAAAACTTCGTACAGCTCTGACGGCTGTCGCTCATTATCGCGAAATTCTCTCTCAAACTTGGCAAAGAGAAACTCGGAAAAAACGTTACATCGTATCTTATTCTACATGAACTCATACAATATTTCACTAAACATCTGAAATATTTAATTCTCGATTACGAAAAAACTTGGCACGCGTTCTTGCGACTGTGAAAGTTCGGCCAAGTCGTTTGAAAATGCGCATTTGTGAAATAAGTTAAGTTATATTTTAAAGGGATGTAGATTGTCGTTTGATATTTTTGCTCTTATATTTAAATGTAACATTGGAATAGAAAATATTAGTTCTACGAATACGTAATTGCTGTTACTGTTATACTAATCAACACCTGCATTCACCTGTAATGAGGATTCTTGCGTGTTCAGACGAGTGTGTTTCAGCGAGCATTCTTACGAACGTTCTAGCGAATTAACAGAAAATTTGCTTTGACGTTATTGCTGATTAGAGATCGAGAGATCGTGAAAATGTTCGTAGAAATGTTCGGCTCTGTTCGTTGTTCTGTTCGACGAAACAAAAAATGGGAAATGCTCGCTGTTCTCTTATGCGCACCTATACGCGCCTACATGCGCTCACAAAAACGAGCATATTATACGCGCGTATAAAACTCTAGTCTGAAACCACTCTTATAGTGGTTTTAGACTCGAATGCTCAGATGTATCAGCACCATAATAATAAGACTATAAATAATTAAAATCTGTTTTTCTTTGTTAAGCGCGTTTAGACAAAATCTGCAGTTTTATTTCTATGATTATTTATTAACGTATTACCACCTCATACATGTACATTTACTGTATTTAAAATAAGCTTATGTAAATAACTGGACAACACTAGCAAATTTTTATTTAGTAAAATTAATACACAGCTATTCTATATGAATTTAAATTTGTTTTTATTGAAATAATTTCCTGTCGACATAAAATATAATTATAATTATTTACATACCTATAAGTATTACATTATACAAACATCATTAGTGTATGAGACGAATATTCTGGTCAAATATAAATATTGTTATTTTATATTTAATATAATATAATAATATATGTAAATATAATGAATGCGTATTTATTTCTTTGTCCTTCAATTCAAAACCCGATCTATGCATTATATTCTGAAAGGCTGTAAGACACTTCCCAAGTGCTAATTAAATCCGTATTTTCATTCTAAAATTAAATTATTCTTCCCTAGATTTTTGCCGTGGTTTCGCCCGTTTGTAGGTCGGTTTCGGGACAAAAATAAGCTCGAATGCTATTCTTTGTTTATGTATATGCGGCAAACGAGTAGAGTGATTGCCAGAAAGTAAGCGATTACCGCCTATTTCATAAAAAAGGAATTGTCCATGGACACAAGCAACACCAAAGGAGTCACAAGTACAATGCCGCTTTGTGTGAAAAGGAATAGAAGGAGCGGGATGAGAGAGAAGGAAAATAGTATGTGTGTATGTATGCTCTGGCATACTGACTAACCGTGGACTCACCGAACGAAGCGCACAGAAAATCGACGTAAAGTAATTTCGTCGATTTTCAGTGAGAGGATATTCATGCGGAAATCTGCAAGGGAGAAGAGCCTTGCAGATTTCAGCATGAAAGGGGATGGACCACGGAATGACTACCTATGAACTACCTATACTTGAATCTATATAATTTTACGAAACTTGCTTGGAATCCCACACAGACGTAACACATCGTCCTGTACAGTGATGTACAGTCAACTACAAAAGTCTACATAGACATCTACAAAAATTTCGATTCTTTTAAGAATTAACATTCCTCGATTACAATTCCTAATTTTTAAATTACGACTACGATATGTTTTCTTTGTATAAAATTGCTACAATATATCGAGAATAATTATTATTTGGGACGATATAATCATAAAATAAATGTAAATACGTACGATATGTTTGCTTTGTATAAAATTGCTACAATATAGCGAGAATAATTATTATTTGGGACGATATAATCATTAAATAAATGTAAATTTATATGTAACGTGTAGATATATCCAACACAACCTTATAAATAAATTAGAGAACGCTCGCGGTGTAACCGCGAGCGTTCACGCGTTATTTAAGGCTACTGCTCCGCTCCCGTCGCTCATAGCGTGATGTTATATGGCCTATAGCCTTCCTCGATAAATGGGCTATCTAACACTGAAATAATTTTTCAAATCGGACCTGTGGTTCCTGAGATAAGCGCATTCAACCAAACAAACAAACAAACTCTTCAGCTTTATATATTAGTACTAGCTGACCCAGCGAACTCCGTTTCGCCTTTTTAAGAGTTTTTATTTAATTCCCTTTTTTTCAAGCCCCTTTCCAAAGTTAACATTGACTTAGCGCTTAATCTCTTATCATTTCAGAGTCTATAAATGCTGAACAAACAAACATAGATTTTTATATAATATTGAATTCTCCATTCCTTAAAATATCGGAGACGATACCATATGGGTATCGTCGTATCAGACTTAAAAAAAAATCCCGTCCGCCATCTTTGATTTCCTATCCGCCATCTTTGATCACGAAATAGATGTTGTATTTGGATTCTCCATCCCTTAAATCATCAGAGACGATACCCATATTGATTTTTTAAATTTTCCATCCGCCATCTTTGATTTCCCATCCACCATCTTGAATCACGAAATAGATGTTGTATTTGGATTCCCCATCCCTTTAAACATCGGAGACGATACCCATATTGATTTTTTTTAAATTTCCCATCCGCAATCTTTGATCATGCAATAGATGGTGTTTTTTGAATTCCCCATTCCTTAAAATATCGGAGACGATACCCATATCGACTTAAAAAAAAATCCCGTCCGCCATCTTCGATTTCCTATCCGCCATCTTTGATCACGAAATAGATGTTGTATTTGGATTCTCCATCCCTTAAATCATCAGAGACGATACCCATATTGATTTTTTAAATTTTGCCCATCCGCCATCTTTGATTTCCCATCCAACATCTTGAATCACGAAACACATGTTGTATTTAGATTCCCCATCCCTTAAAATATCGAAGGCGATACCCATATTGATTTTTTTTTAAATTTCCCATCCGCAATCTTTGATCATGCAATAGATGGTGTTTTTTGAATTCCCCATTCCTTAAAATATCGGAGACGATACCCATATCGACTTAAAAAAAAATCCCGTCCGCCATCTTCGATTTCCTATCCGCCGTCTTTGATCACGAAATAGATGTTGTATTTGGATTCTCCATCCCTTAAATCATCAGAGACGATACCCATATTGATTTTTTAAATTTTGCCCATCCGCCATCTTTGATTTCCCATCCACCATCTTGAATCACGAAACACATGTTGTATTTAGATTCCCCATCCCTTAAAATATCGAAGGCGATACCCATATTGATTTCGCCCCCAATTACGTGGGACCTAAAAATTCATCAATTCCTTTAACTTTTAGTTCAAGTTAATAGTAAGATTATGGACTTGGTTCCTAAATCGTTGGAATTATTACAAATATCTTCTTTTTTGCGTTGCCGTAGGTGTTTTCTTTGAGGTCGAATTCCAAAATCGAATTTCCAATTCGAAGGGTTTTGTTCTTCACTCACTTTTTATATCTACATGTGAAAGAGACAGAGCACAGTAAAATTCGAATGTTTCAAATTTATGGCTGAACAATGTCAATTCGTGACACTGAGGATTGAAAAATTAAAAAGCTACTTTTACTCACGCTCGAATCAAAATCGCGTTTTGTTCACTGTTGTCTCGCAGCAAAAGCGGCATGTTTGAGCTGCTGTGGTGAAAAAGTTATTTGAGGCTGAATCAACACAATATATTATTATTATAGAAATACAAAATCATACGTAAGTTACAAACATTGACGGATGATCAAAGTCCATTCACTTCTTCTTGTTTTTCTCCTTTTTCTAACAGTAACCATAGTTGGTATTAAACAACTAAGTAGATTGTACTGCACAGTTTTCGCTACCGACCCACCGTACCCCTGGCAGTAACCCTGGGAGTATGGTGGGTCTTTTAAAGCTTAACTGTACTCCCAGATAATATTGTTGTGTAATAAGTTTATTAATTTCAGTTCGTTAATTTCAAGTTCTACTATTTTGTGGGATCATTCCCAGTAGCTCTATTGAACAGTTCTATGGTAGAACTGTCCTAATTCTATTAGCACAACTTGATGAGGAGAATAGAACTAATAGGATAAGTAATAGAAAATGTCCCCGTCTAGTTCTATGTATGTTTTTACAAGGGTATTCAATAGAACTACTGGGAATGATCAATAGTGTCACGACATCGCGCTCATATATCCGAATGAATATGTTTTGTAGACGTTAATTTGTTTAAGGTGTAAAACAAATGAACGTCTACAAAACAAATGAAGGTCTACAAAACAAATGAACGCCTACAAAACAAATGACTTACAGAAAGTGATCAGCTTTCGATAGTGATTGCAAAAAACAGGTGCATGCGATTTTCAACCTTATTGACATTAGTCAGAATTTATAATTTTAATAACGTCATAATGCCAGAAAGCGAGAAAAAACAAAAAAAAAGTTTGTCATGAATCGTCAATAAGGTCGAAAATCGCATGCACCTGTTTTTTGCAATCACTATCGATAGCTGATCACTTTCTGGTAGTCATTTGTTTTGTAGACGTTCAATTCTTTTGTAGACGTTCATTCGTTTAACACATTTTTATATATACATATTTATTCGGATATGTGAGCGCGATGTTGTGTCACTACCCTTGTAAAACATACATAGAACTAGTGGTAAATATCCTATAACTGTTTCCCATTAGTTCTATCCTTCTCATCAAGTTGTGCTAATAGAACTAGTGGGAAAAAAAGTCTCACTAGTTCTATCATAGAACTGTTCAATAGAACTAGTGGGAATGATCCGACAGCGCTAGGATGATGATGATGACGGGTCTTCAACAGTACCACAGATTATACCTATAATATACAAAGCATTATAACCATTAGCAGTAATATCTAAACGTTTTATTCTCTAATTTATCTCCTTGTTGCACTATATCATCGTACTAGAGCTTGTCTTCGCTTGTCTAAAAATACAAAAACGTAAGTAGTAAGTCATTATCATACGAGGAATAACACTGTTCAGTTTAATGTCCACGTAGCACGTTGGTACAACACTACGAGCATTTCAGCCAGGAGTACGGTTAAGCTTCAAAAGACCTACCATACCCCTAGGGGTATTGCCAGGGATACGGTGGGTTTAACAGTTTTTATATTAACGTACTGTTTTAGGTTTCCATTGAATGAAATGAGAAGAATAAAATGTACTTTTTTAATAAATGTTATAAATAAATCACATCGACTTTTTATTTCCCTACCTTAAATCAATTAATCTTTACTTTGAGGCGAATTGAATTTACTCAAGACGGACAAAGTGATCATGTCGCATCTGAGTCAAATTATTGTTTGTGAAACGGTCAGCATGATGTCACAATGCGCGTCGGTACAGAGAGTATATGTTTATCTCTTATTCGCGCTTGCGATTAGATGTGCTATCTCACTTACACTTCTTATCTAATTCTTAGAATGTCGTTTTGACATATATTTTATATTAGTGTGCGTACGCTTTTCGCGATGCGTGCCACTCGTAAGCGCCGGTTACCTTGTCAGTAACCTGTCTACGGTTTCTTACTAGTAGGTATGTCTATGGTTTGAATCCAAACTCCATCGTTTGGAATACGAATTACTTTGTACTTTTGCGAATACGTACATGCGGGGGTGGAGGGGGATTTTGCAGAGCAACGACGTACGTCCGCCCTCAATCACGCCTAGACAGGCACTGATGAACGGCCGGCGAGCGATATAATGCCAACATTTTGACTATTTTTTTTCTTGGAGAAAAATAATAACGAAATTACGAAATCTGTTTTTACCATTTATTTTAAAATAAAGAGCTGTTTCTATTGATATTACTTTCATATAAATTCATTATGTAAATCCACAATTGACGAATTCAAACCTAATCCTCGAAAAACATCCTTCAATAATTTTCGTACTCCAATATAATTCACCCTAAATATAAACGTTATCTATCCTCCCATAACTCACACGTACCTACAGCTACCGAGACCTTCCCTTAAATTGCCATCTTCGCTACTTGCAATGCCAAAAGTTCTAGGTCATCCGACCTAAGTATAAACTATAAAGGGATCTGCCAAAGGGTCGAGGGCATACAACCAAGAGGTTTATTACTTTCCTTGAGTATTTATTAACAACATTTTAGCCCAAGATTTGTTATAAAAAGAAAATCAGGTCAATGTAATAAATGTGTTATGGGCGCTGGAAAAGCGGGGCAGGGTGCTTTTTTTTCGTTCAGTGAGGATTTGGGAGGTCTCATCTCATTAACTGCTGAAGATATTAGGAATAGCCTCTATTATTAGTACTAGGTAAGTTTATATGCAATTACTATGTCAAACATTCAGGTGAAGGAATGCTATATAACGTAACTTCACGCCTTTTTATCCCCGAAGGGGTGGGTAGAGGTGTATTACACACCCACACTTCGCCAGTTATGTTTCGGTCCCAATATAATAGGGGGCGAGCCTATTGCCATCTACCGAGCACATCATTACGAAGGAATGCTACTGCTGCAATAAACCTGAAAGTTTGTGAGAATGGGTGGATATTTGTTATTGTTTCACGCAAAAGGTACTAAATGGATTTTTATGAAACTTTTAGTAATATAGATTTTATGTCCAAATAGCATGCAGGTTATCTTTTGTTAAGATAACCGATACCTATGCTAGTGTAGTCGCGGGCAGTAGCTAGTATGGAATATGATTACAAAGTTATTATATCATAGTCAAGTGTTGGAAAAAAGATAGCGATAGTGATCAGTAGGTTACCATATTTTTTTAAAAGCACCCCTAGCGGATCGTAGCGGGAAGTGCATGCAAATTGTTCCCACCGAGAAACGACTCAGAACTCGATCAAAACTGGCTCTAGACCTTCTGATATTTGTACCTGTATACGGGTTACAATTTCTGTGTTTAGATAACTAAACACAGAAATTAACTATTAACTAAACACGTAATAACATACATACATAGTCTCACGCCTATATACCCGAAGAAGAGGTAGGCAGAGGTGTATTGCTATACCCACTTTTCGCCAGATTTATTTTAGTCCCACGTAATAGGGGGCGAGCTTATTGCCGTAACGGGCACATTACCAGCCTCCATGCTGCTACTGAGAATTTCCTAACGGAAAAACCCAATAACACTTTGCCCGACCTAGGATTCGAACCCGAGACCTCCCAATCCCACGCGCACATTTATGCTGCGAGACCAACGAGGCAGTCACACTATAACATCTCACGGTGTGTTAATATTTTTAGGCAAATATTATCACTTGAGCCAGCAATTGCTTAAAAATACGAACATATAAGAGCCTCAAAGGTCATTCCATCTATTTCGTCCAATATAAGCGTGCCGATGTTTTAATTCAAGGCGATAGTGAATAAAACGTTCATAACCACAATACTTTTTGGAACAAGGCCAATAAATATAAACATCTTATCGAGCTTATTTATCATGGCGACTACTTACCTAAAGAAATAAATATTAAGTACAGTATATCACTAGGCTGCCTAGAGTGGCAATAAATTTTTGTAGTACCAATTTGGTAATAACTTCAATAACAAGGTCTTTTTGATGTTTTGCTATGGCAATTATATTATTCGTGGGGAGGAAAGGCTTTGGTCGAAAACGCTGATCAGAAATTTGGAGTAAGGCTTATTTTTATGGCTATAGAAATTACACGAATTAAGGTAAGCCCACAAATGCTATAATATCAAACTTTGTACGTTCGATACTCATTACGAAAAAGTAGATTAAATTTACTGCCTGTATTAACATATAGGGCAGAAACTTAGGCGGCAGCTATTAACATTAATATTAAAAATAAACCAAAATGAATTGATCATAATTTTATCACAAACAATCCATTTTGAGAACGGAACGCCGGTCTAAACAAAACGCGAGTTGGAGGTTTTATTGGCATCGAAATAGTTAATTGTGCCGTTTCCTCGCTGCGAAGGACTAACGAACAACACAATTGTCAACTGGTTTTTGACCGTGACTTTGTTTGCGGTTAAAGGTGCCGCATGTTTTGTTCTGTACCAGCGATGATATGTAACTCTGCAAATTCTCACGCTAATCGGTTGAGTAGTTAAGAAGTGCAGATATTTAACAAGTACACAAGCTCACATTCGCATAATGCTAGTAATATTACTCGTATCAATTACGTGTAATTACGCTGACGCGATAGGTTTAAGTGTATTTCACATGGAATTAGCCAGGTGTGTTTTAACAGTCTGCAGAATAAACCAGTCACCTAATAAGTTGATCTTCTTTGGCTAAACCAACCAACGTAGACACCAGTGCAGTGTGCCCCTAAGAGTCGCAAGCCTTTAAAGTGCACGTAATGTTTGTTGTTCTTTTGACTAAGATTTATTTAAAAAAATACTATTCATTCGCTGGAGACACATTATTATTTACAAACTCTGAAGATGTATTATTCTGTCGGTACTGAGAACCTTTTCTCAAACTAGGCTCTAGCCTGTTTTCTTAAAAAAAAACAGCTTTATCTAAACTCGCAAGATAAAGAGTTTCCCTATGTCATGTATCATATTATATGATTCGTAACGATTCATTTTCTACTGTTTCTCTCTAAACAGCAAATCGGTTAATCAACATTTGTTTGTATCTACGAAACAAACTCAAGATTTCGAAATTTTATTCATTCAAATGTATGATTTACCATAAATTGTAATACACAATAACTTGTACTATTCATTCAGCAATAAACCAATACAGAAAGTCTCGACGTTTTACTGAGTTTTACATTTGCGTCTTAGAACAATGTTACAACATGTAAATGCTACTCAGTAAGATAACAGATAGCATTTTCTTTGCAAGCTCAAGAAAATTGCGTTCTCTTCTTTTGCGATATTACTTCATGCAGACAGAACAAAATTAAATAATTGCATTAGCTTTTCCACAGAGCGACTGCCGTCTGAGCACCGCAATCCAGAGGAATAGCAATACTATATCGTTTAGACGGCTATCAGTTTCTTCACTAGTACGTAAGTACTGACTCCCGAATCCCGATGATTTAAAGACAGTCAATAATGACTTTACAACTTGAATCGTGCTACAACACAAATGGTTTTCATTTCTGTCACCTAGGACACAGAAATGATTATGTAAGCAGTGGACAAACTTACTGACAAATATGTTTAGACCAGTAAGCGAACCTCGGTCTCCAATACAAAGACCAGGTTGGATAACACTGCTAAACCGCCATTGTGAAAATCCTCTTACAAAGTACGTACATGGTGCCTCAGGAAATAATTACACATACATATTCAAACACTTAATACTTTAATTTTGACATAATTCTGTATTTAATTAAATTTAATCCTTCGGTAGCCATTTGTAGGATGGTTTTATAATTAATCTACATATGTATTCTTTATTTTTTTAATAAAATCTGTTATATGTGTCACGCGAGTTTTCTGCTAGGCATTTAGAAATAAAAGAAAAAGCAGCTATAGCATTGTAGAGAGAAGAACAGACTGCTACGCCTGGGATCTCGACTTCAAATCTGCCAGGCGCACGACTATGAAGGGAGACATATTGAGGAAACCTGAAACTTGGCCTGAAAGTTCTCCGTAATCGAAAGACATACAAGTTTCAAACCCGTACTTGGCCAGCGTTGTGACCTAACCCTTGACATAGTGTGAATAGATTCTTCACTGGGCTCGTCTCATTATATTAAGTTGTTTCAATAATAAAATAAGTAACAGGAAATTATTCACAGTCTTCCATGTTCACGGTACCTATAAAGCAGCTGAAACGTCGGATAATCTATATATAAATAATATTTTATGTAGTTTCGACATCATTTGGTTTAAATGTCAGTCAAACCAATATATCACTACAAACTTCGTATACAGTTGTTTTATTTCATATGAAATTGATATTATATTAATGTAAATCGTTGAAAGTTTCAGTTTGTTTAAAGTTAAAAGATAATATATAATTTACTAATCTATATTTCTGTACTGCCTCCTCTGTCAAAGATATGTTCATTCAGAAAAATAGATAGTTGCAATGTAACATGCCAATAAAAAGAATGTTCGAATATGTACTTTAAAATATCAACCAGTTTTCCCGAAGTCTGTACGGTAGGTAATCCAAACTAAATGTTCAATCTAGTTGAGTGGTACACAGCAACGATAACCGAGAATGTACTTAGTAAACCTTATTCATAATAGCTATCTAGTCATTGATACATCTCTGTAATAAAGCATGTTATTATAGAAATAGCTAAGAATCCAAAATGGTGCCAAAAAGTAAAAATCGATCGGATCGTGGGAGCTGGAAATCCCGATTATGTCGCATCAACTACAATACATTGCGGTAGATTAGATAACCCTGTCACAAAGGAAAGTCAAATGCACCTCTTCCCTCTGCCCTATTAATTCTACTCCAAAAACAATAATAATAAATTTGGTAGTGTAACGAAAAAAGTACGCATACAAGAAAAGTCTTCTTTCTTCTATTAATTTTTTATTTATTTAATAAATCATTAATTACATACACAATAGCATAATGCCGTGGGCATTCTCGCCCAGTCTATCTTAGAGTGGTGCAGAGAGAAAAGAAGTAGGTGTAATATAATGAAAATTAATTCTTCTTTTCATGTGAGTGTGTGGCCAACTCGTGTGTCAGAGTTTTCAGGCCGCCTTAAGGCGTCCGATGGATCCTTGTCCTGAGACAAGAACCGAAACCGACAGCTTTACGTGCCCTCCGAAGCACGGTAGCGCTCTGATGTGCGAGGCAAATGTGTCGTGCAAAGATGTCTAGCTGTACTGTGAAAATGTGTGGGGGTTTCATCCAAAGCTGTGCGAGGAAAATGTGTCGTACGAGGATGTGTAGCGGAGCTGTGAATAATGTGTGGTCCGAGGATGCGGTGCGAAACTGTGAAATGTGTCGACGGGGGTGCGGTGTAGTGGGAGCGGAGTGACGCGAACGCCTGCCTGCCGCTCGCGTCTCACTTTGCTGTCAAGCTCTCGTACGCATGTTGTAAGGTTGCGTGGCACAATGGACGAAAAATTAATTCATCATCATCATCATCATCATCAGCCTTTAACAGTCCACTGCTGGACTAGGCCTCTCCTTTGAAAGGAGGAATTGGCCTACTATACCACGCTGGCCAAACGGGTTGGTATAGGGTTTGTATCAAGTTTTCCTTCTCTTACAGCGCTGTTCTCTGCATAATATGCTCCCTCAGTCGGCTCTTACGACACCCATGGGATGATATGGGGTGGTGACAATCCGTATTCTTAATCCGTCACCACACGGACAGAATTAATTGGTGCCGTTAAATCCGTGTTTGTGGAACACTTCTTTGTAATTTTACAAATTTAATGAAACTAAGGACGCTGCGTGGTATGAAATAGTCAAAGAAAAAAAAATATTTCTTCATCGCAAATGGTTAAATATAAAAGTATTTTCTTTTTCCAATTATCCATATCTATTTTTTGCACTTCTACTTCCAACAAACTCCGTCTGGCTGGTACAGTATGTCGCAAACCTCGCAATACATCCCTCGCAACACATTCCTCGCACACATCCCTCGCACACATCCCTCGCTCACATCCCTCGCACACATCCCTCGCACACATCCCTCACACACATCCCTCGCACACACCCTCGCTTGTGTTGTATGCGCAAAAATCTAGCTCCGCTGAGCCATTTCCACCAGAGCTGTGATGACCGAGGCGAGGTAAATGAAGTGATAGTATTGGTTTTTTTACAAACACATCCCTCTCTACGCATCGTCGCACATCTCTGGTGGAAAAGCAGGCTTAACTTTGCTGATGTACTACAAGCGGCAAGCCAAGTCTCGCTATGAACGCTACGTTACAAGAAAAGTAAGATATATGCAAACTTGCTACATTCAGCGGCTGATAGTGGACCTATGAAGATTGGCAAGCTGCTGAATGTTGGTACATTCTACTTTCCCTAGGCTTTCACAAAGGTTTGGTCTTTCCCATTAAATAGTTCCAGATCATACACGATACAAAAATACAACACAAGACTCTCCGACTGTTAAATGATGTAACATTAGCGAGGGTCCCTTTTTGTGATACTCGAATATGACGAGGCGGTACAAAATGCGTCATTATAAAAAATATAATCAAAATAATTAACTAAAAGAAGCCAGTCTTTGAGTTTCAAAGTATAAGCAGAATTAAATCTCAACGTCTTTACTCTCATATTTTAACTCCTAACTCAGCTGAATCTTCTCGCGTATGCATTTTAATATTTAGTACATTACCGCCTGTTTGACTTTTGAACCAAGATCTAATACACATTTACTCCCATGGAAGTTGGGTAGGCCTTTGGTGTGGGACGCAACGTGTGTCGATATCCTCGCGCCATCTCATCTTCTTAGCACAGCGGGTTGTGCGGGCGCTGCTGCTGCTACAGCGGAGACGTTCAAAAGGCGCAAATACGCAAACCTAGTAGGGGATTACGTATTTGAGCCGTTTGGGGTTGAAACGTTGGGACCATGGGGTCCAAGTGCAAGATCTCTTTTTAGAGATCTCGCAAAGAGACTGGTCGCCGCCTCGTGGGGTGTACTTGGCCCAAAAGTTTAGCATTGCCATACAACGTGGCAATGCTGCCAGCGTTCTGGGCACGCTCCCGGTCGACGGCGATGGGGAGGACTTTTATGACGCCCTCTAAATTATTTATTTTTTTTTTTTTTATATATTTCGTAGGATAGTATTTTAATATTAAAGTTAAGCTTAATTAAATACCTAAATAATATTATATACATTGTTATGGAATACACAAACAAGATCGAACCCATGACGTCCAGTATTTTAGAAGCGTACGTAACTTATATCGAGAGCTATTCAAGTTTTCTACATAGTACACCACCCACTCACTGTGAAAATGTTTTGCTTAGAAAAGTTCATTGACTTTTGACATGCATTCTAAAGTATTTCTATTAAATGGAACATGGGAGTATGCTACCGAGTAAATTGAAGTCCCTTTAGAATATTCAAAACTCACGCAATAAGAATAACTCCTTTACCGCAGGCTAATTTACAAACACTTTAAGTACAACCATACTCGAAATAATTATTTGTAGATCATGCATAGTGTTCTTCAGTGTGAGAATCGAATACACAATACTCAATACTCTTTGGTTACTACACCATCTGTGCTATCAAAACCTAAGTTCTTCTTGTTGCAACACAATATGTAAATTCATAGCATTAAGTAATTAACTTTAAAAAAATACGTTCATAAGCGTCACCTTCTAAAGAATATATAATTTTAACTTTGACTTTGATATATTAATATTATCTTGCAAGCGAAAATAGATTCAGAAATCAGTAAATATTTAACAATTTTCTGTAGGGAAACAATTACAGCTAAGTGAAGCAGAGAGATGTGTTTGTATTGAGGCCGTGACTCGAGGTCAGGCGGCGAGGGAGGCTCGTCACGCCGCGGGCGAACAGATCAACGGCGGCACTCCGCCGACCTCAGCTGATTTTACGCTCAGTTGTTCACGATATATATACTCGTATATGTATAGGTACCATTTGTAAACTTTTGTTCAACTGTAGGTACCAGGTGCTCCTGTAAGATGGACAATAAGTGAAAACACCAATACATATATGATAACTATTTTACATCGGTCGGTTTTTATCATTTGCTTTCAGTGACAATCGGTAATCTTCTTCTTAGCGTATCGGTGGCAAACACGTATATTTTTGAGGCCAAGAAAGCAGCCACGCTGACTGCATGGTCGGAGGCAGTCATGAGATCTTCCTGCGTGCAAGTTTTCGGACACGCAGGACACGATGTAAGATGGGACATCGTTTGTCTGATCGGATCGGATCGGTCATCTGATTCCAAACTTAGCAGAGCCTGTACACTCATTTGATATCTCAACAACAACACAAACTCCCTCATGTTATTGATTCATACATATTTATTATATTGAAGGCAGGGATAAACCTACCTACAATTTTAATTTATAGCAAACGACATTCAGTATTACCATTGTGAATTCATTCAGTGCAAAGTACAGATGACCGTCTTCTCCACCACAAGACTGAGAGTGCTAAGCACCTGACCCAGTAGATCTGTTTGGCCAGGCGGTGCGGCCATTATGCTAATGTAAAAGCTATTACTACAAAGTTATTAAAAAATGCTTTCTGAAGTTTTTGCGTGAAAGAGTAACAAACATCCACCCATTCATCCTCAGAATCTTTCGCAGTTATAATAGTAGCAGGCTGTAGGAATTATTCATCTCGACACACATTTATCAAACAATACAAGAAAACTATCTCAACATAGATATCCGTTTGCGAACTAAATCACGTAGGGTCACAACTTGCCGTCGGCACATGACTCGTAGGCGAACACGGCATTCAATATCAATGTTTTGTCACCCGAATTTGTAGAGGATATACGAGGATACGTTTGTGAACCTTTTCGCCAGATCACGACGCGTCGGCACGTCCTGCCTTATGTATGTGCTACGGTGAAAGGATGGTACTGGATGTTTTGTTAAATGTTTGAAACGTATTCAGGTATCGTAAGTTATCAAAAGCTAGCGATAGCCTTGTAGACTGACAGACTGCTACGCAAAGCGGCTCGGTTTGAAACAACACTACGGCGCGCATCAGTGATTTTTCGAAGTTATATTCGTTTTGAATTGTAAATTTTAGCTTGCAATGAAGACTTTGCCAGTTATTATTGGGAGTCAACACTACCCTTGTATTTGATGGACACTGGTCTATACCATGGAATATTCCTTTGGGTTGCGGAAGCCAGACGGCAGTTACTTTTTGAAAAAGCTTATTTTCTGTCGGGCTTGAAAGTCACGTCATGCCGAAAGCCTGAGTTGTATCATGTTTTTTATAGACTCACGCCTGTCTCCCCGAAGGGGTAAGCACAGGAGTAATATTACACCCACTTTTCGCCATGTTTTGAATTTGTAGGTCGCACGTAATTGGGGGCGAGTCTATTGCCGTTACTGGGCGCATTGTCAGAGTCCGTTCTGCTACTGCGAATTCGGAAAAACCAGTAACACTTTTGCCCGACCCGGGAATCGAATCCGGAACCTATCAGTCGACGCATACGCTATCTACTAGACCACGGGGCAGTCAATTCAGTCAGTTATATTATGCATGCATTATAATAGTTGAAACTATTAATAATTTCGATAAAATACTAGAAGCATATAAAACCGATAAAACAGAAAGTTTAGACAGCTTCAGATTATTTCCAACATTCTATTTTCACACAAATTGATTACCGATAATTTATAAAAACGTCCAATATTACAACTTACACGTAACATATATAACTCGACGCATAACGTCCTTCGCAGAGCACGAACCGCCCTCGTTCCGTCTGCATCAGATATCAAAGTATCGCGAAATATGTGACTCTACCAACTTCGCAGTAAAGTTCGCTCGGAACGCAACCGGTGCAAATAAATACATTCATGAATACAAATGAAAACTTTAAATAACTTTATCTCGAGTGATTGGAAGATAATTATAAAATGTATAATTTAAAAGAAATTCCTGAGCTTGAATTTTAATTGAATCTTATATTTTTTATTGATAAATAATTGCACTTACACAATATTTATGAAAAAGAAAAGTCAAGGTGAATTAACCAGATTTAGCAGAGTATTAATATTTTCAACATAATACCTGTTCACGCCGGAACATGACCTTCCTGAAGCCTATCCCGGAGAGACGCCAGAATGTTCAAACATGAACATGACATTCTTGGCATTCCAACACACATCCAACTTATCACCGAGGAAGATGCGTGATATTTTAAGATCATGTAATTTATCACGTACGGCGGTCGGCTCAGACATGCTGCATCGGCACAATACACCGACGGCACACAACTAAATACGTGTATATGTGTACATAGAATAAGTTTAGTATATAAGATTATAGTTTTAAGAAATAAACCAGTCATTGTTCACTCCTGACTTTGACTCATTACCCTTTCCAAACCTCTCACTGCGGCCAAGACACCTTTAGCCGTCACCCTGATCGGTCTTGTGAGTCTGCTCGACCGGCAGTGAGAAAACCATTTCCACCACCCCTAAATCCTACCCAATTCCATCTGTCGCCTTAGGTCTCCCGGTGGCAGATATCCTGGACTATTATATATAAGTATTTATAAAATACGATATAGTAGGGCTAGGGGGATTGGGACATTAGGGTTTAGGGACCACAACAACGACGCCTTTGTAGGAATTAGATAGGTTGTAGGAATAGTTCATAGGACACCTAGGTTTACGACATAATACGTAGGATAGGTGTTAGATTAGATCTAAAATAGGGATAGGTTTATCGTAGGTAGGTTAGGCTAGATATAGGAACCAGTAGGCTTAAATTAGGATAAGTCTAGGTTTAGGTACGTGCAAGCTTAGGGCTATACTTAAGAGCTATCGAAGGTTAGGCCCTAACTTGTCCAATACCAATAATACTAAGATATGATATTATTCTACAATTCAGACCGATGTCTTCATATTTAAAGGAAGTAAGGCTTGGACTTATCCCATGGACCCGTAACAACTACCGAAACTATTCGTGGCAGTTAGTGCCGATGGTTTAAATACGTGCTCTCAAGTCGATGGAGATAAGTATACGGCGTTTGAGACCCATCTATGAACAAGACGATGGTAAAACACTTAACCTCGCGATATAAGAGAATCGAGCGGTCCTCAATTTACTAGGCGCCTAAAAAAATAAAACATTTATCAAGCTAGGTTAATGTTTTCCGACAACAAACAGATAAAGAAAATTATCCCACAATTTTCATAAGGACCTCATTTTGCCAAATTTAATCCGGTACACTGAAAAAAGAGATTAAAGGTAGAGCACTTTTATATAAAACAATGAAACAGGCTTTGTAGCGGCGTATTCATTATTTATAGTGACACAGCACTTTAGCAACCACCTGCGGTGTGGAGTTATAATCATGAATACATCGAGCGAAGGTGCTACCGTACTGAAATAGCCTAAATCAAGGAACAGACTATCTACGCATATGTTACGAAGTTTGCAGAGTTATATATTCATTTATTGAACTGATGAACACGATTCGTTCTGTCATCATCATCATCGGCCCTGTATATATACTGTACTACTTGCTGGGCACGGGCCTCTTCTCATTATGAGAAGGGTAAGGCCATAGTCCACCACGCTGGCCAAGTGCGGGTTGGCAGACTTCACATGTCTTTCGAGAACATTATGGAGAACTCTCGGACATGCAGGTTTCCTTACTATGTTTTCCTTTACCGTTTAGCAAGCGATAATTAACAATTTTATACGCATTCGTTCTGTATCCGGGTGTATTTAATCTACATATACACATACATACATATCGTCACGCCTTTTATCCCCGAAGTGTTAGGCAGCGGTGTATTTCTACACCCACTTTTCGCCAGATATACTTTAGTCCCACGTAATAAGGGGCGACCCTATTGCCGTACCGGGCACATTACCAGACTCCGTGCTGCTACTGAGAATTTCGTGACAGCAAAACCCAATAACACTGGTCTACCCAGGAATCGAACCCGGGACCTCCCGATCCCACGCGCACATTTATGCCGCAAGACCAACGAGGCAGTCGTATAGGGTTTGATGTCGAGTTTTCCATCTCTACGCAAAGATGGTATTTGCATCGTGTTATCCCTTAGTCGCCTCTTACGAAACCCACGGGAAGATAAGGGGGTGGTAACACTTGTATTCTATGCCGTCAACCACATGGCAAAATTTAATCTATAGATAGAAATAATACGTACCCATTTAAGAATGTACCTATTAAAAATGGTTTCAGTTATCTGGTTCCCATAGTACAAGATCTGCTTAATCTGGAATCATATGACCGTTTCTAAGTTGTTCGAGAATATTAAATTATATTATAATAGAATAGTATTGGTTCGGCGATACACCGCAACCGTAGGTAGGTTCTAGGCGATTTGGAAAAAACGGACTGTATTTAAAGGAAGAGGATGTAGGAAGAGGTGATTGTGAGTGGGTATAGGATATTTCAAGGATGGAGGGCACTTACCTTATACGGCAATCTTCTTCGTTTCCGAAGGGCATTCGAGTGGTTTCGTGATGCAGCTGCTTGTTTTCACTTCACTACACAGTCACTTCCACTTGCGAGCGGTTTCTTAAGAGGTAATAACTATAGCGGGAGTGGCGCGGGTGATCCGGTCTAGCGGACGCGTATCGCGAATCGAATGTTCTTGAAAGTTCTGGACAGGCACTCGCGTCGACGATCGCGGCGACCAATCAGGCGAAAGGCAGTGCCTCTTCCAGGGAAATATGGTATCGCTCACACTTGTACGTGGAACGATTGATGTTGATGCGATTAGTTATAGATAGGAAGGTAGATGGCGCTACCATATCCCCCCGGCCCTAAAGGGTTGCCTTTAAAAAAAATAGAATTGAACTTAGCTACGTTAGGTGTACTACCGCATAACCCCTCAATAGGCTAAGACAGCGATATGACAATAAAATTAATCTAAATTAACTTTAGCGAAAACTACAAACGCAATAATAGCGAAAACTACAAACTAAATACTTAAACTAAGAGGTAGGTCCAACTTCAGGCTAGATCTCACTGAGTTGGAAGCGGACAGAGACGTACAACAGGGCGCACGTAACTCCCTTTAGCGGTTTTCACGGTAACAACGCGGGTTGATCAGTGCCTCGACTTGTGCAAGGACAGTTAAAAGCTCTTCGTAAGAGAGGATCTGTTGACCAATAACTTTGAAGAGATGCGTTTTAATTACTTTTACCATGCTTTCCCAACATCCACCGAAATGTGGTGATGCTGGTGGAATAAACTTCCAGTCAATATGATCTATGGAAAGTTCTTCCTAAAGACGAGTACGATAACCCGCGACGTGATTGAAACAAGTAGCGGGAACAAGTTCAATCAATTTGCTAACGCGGTTGGCGACAAAATTCTGCCAGCGGTGAGGAGATGAATAAATCCAAGCGAGCACTACTTTGGAGTCGGAAAATGCGTATATTTATTAATGGGGTAGTGGGGCAAAACTGTGTCTTGAACCTTGCGGAGCAACTGAGACAGCAGAAGGGCCGCGCACAACTCCAGTCTCGCAACCGAAATGGTTTTAACAGGCGAGACCTTAGACTTGGCACAAACTAACTGCACCGAGTAGTTAGAACCAATGCGGACTTGCAGATATACGACTCCGCCGTAAGCACGCTCGCTGGCGTCAGCGAAACCTATTAAGTTGATGGCACATCCATCTACCAACCCAAGATGACGCAGAATAGTAATTTGATTGAGCGCGGTAAGCTCAATACAAAAAAGGGCCCCATGCGGCGACAATATGGTCAGGGGGTGTTTCATCCCACTCACACTTTGATAGCCAAAGTTCCTTTGGTAAGAGCTTGGCGTACAAAATTGTGGGAGCCACAAAACCCATTATGTCCCATAGTCGAGCCACTGTGGACAGCATAGTGCGTTTGGTGCACTTATCATCTGGTGGTGAGACGTCAAACCGAAAACTATCGCAGGATTTGTCCCAGCTAAACCGAGAACCTTATGCGGTAGCTTTATGAGAATCTGGTATGCGTGCGAGAACCTCCTTAGAGTTGCTTGTCCATTTGACAAGATCAAACTGGCCTCGCTTGAAAAGCTGAATGAGCTCTTCACAAAGCGAAATTGCTAGCGGAGCGGGTATGACACTACAGGCAAGGTCATCCATATACAAAGCGGAAGTGTAGTATAGTATAGTGTAGCGTAGAATAGCATGGCGTAGCATAGCATAGCATAGCATAGCATAGCTAATTAGTGCTTTATCTTACACACAGTTTTAGCACCCACCTTGATCTCTTGAAGAGCAGAACAACAACAAGACGTAATACAATGAGAAGTATGTAACGTAGGTACGGTACCCATAATCACATACCCAAGTACCGTCTCAATAGCGGGCGGTAAATCATATCGCTCACTACGTACTATGTTAGTTAGTAGCAAGTGCGGCAATATTGAAGCTCCGATCAAAACATCAATGTCTGCCGGATTCGCAAACTCCGAGTCCGCTAGTGGCAATGACTCGAGATGTGTGAGGAGCGACACGTCTACATTAGCGTTTGGCAACGTGTCCGTAATACGCTCCACGATAAGCGAAGAAATGTTAAAATTAATGTCCCTATCAAAACGCGAATGTATTTTAATATCTACGGAACCCTTGCAATGTTTTTCTGATCCGCCTATCCCTCGGATTATTGAGTTCGTATTTTTAAAGTTATTCCATAATCCGAGGCGTTTGAACAATTCTAACGTTATTAAATTGGTCTGAGATGCGCTATCTAGCAGACAACGTACCATGTGCGGCGACCCATTAACATCATATATGATAACTTGCGCTGTCGCTAACAGAACAGTCTTAGACGCCATACATGGCGGCCTAGCACTGTTCTGATCACTACAAGCGCGCGAAGGCCGTCCGCGCGTGCGTGCCGCCCGTGCAATGGATGTCGTACACAACGATATTTCATTGTGAGGCGTGGAAGGCGCAGCTACCGTGTTCTGCACTTGCGACGTAAGTGTGTCAAGGTTAGCGGCTTGACTTGACAACGGGTTATCTTTATCGAAATGTAACAGTGTATGATGTCTTTGATTACATGAGCGACATCTCGTTCTACTAGAACAATTACTTGTTTTATGTTTTATGCTTAAGCAATTAATGCAAGCTTTGTTAT
Source organism: Euclidia mi (assembly GCA_944739405.2). NCBI lineage: Eukaryota > Metazoa > Arthropoda > Insecta > Lepidoptera > Erebidae > Euclidia > Euclidia mi. The sequence goes on from OX123191.2 coordinate 36,277,145, forward strand.
CTTTTACGCATTTAAAACGAGCGGTTGCATTCTGATTATCGAAGGCGGGATACTTATAGTAATGGTCGTGCACTATATTACTGCACAGACACTTCTGTGAATGATTACTATTAGATTCCGAACATGTTACGTAAGATTGTGGATTAGGGACCGAGTTATTATTACTATTTCGCGATTTATTCAACCTTTGTTTGTTGTTGTTAGTGTTAGACGGGCCAGGTGAACCAGACTGCGTATTATGAAATATTCGACACTGATCTTTTATGAACGAAATAAAACTATCTAGTGTAGGTATTTTATTATTGCGTTCCGTCATCTCGAATGCGCGAATTGTATCAGTGTCAAACTTTTTTAAAGCGAGTAGAAGCAACATAAAGTCGGAAAGATCTTCTAATTTTAAATTCCTAAGAGAATTAGCCGCGGTTACGAAGTTATCAATAAACAGCTGGAAATTCGAGACAGACGCGTTGCCGTCAGTTTGAGATTTAAAGCTTGGTCAAAGTAGGTAGACGCTAGGACGCGCGTGTCCTGATATCTGTCAAGTAGTGACTGAAATATGACCTGATAATTCTCAGCACTGGGTGTGACACCTGCAAATACGGACTGGGCTTTCGGTGACAGTTTACCTATTAAATAGTACAACCTGTCAGCAGCTGTCAGAGAACCATTATCGTGCACTATAGACTTAAAACTCGCATAGAATAACGGCCAATTTCGTATATCTCCGTCAAACGACATAATCTCGATTGGCGGTAATCTCGGTTTGCGGGCAACGGGCTCTGCTGAACATTTACCCTCCAATTGCGATTGTATACGCTTAATAATACAATAAAGATCTTCGAATGAGGTATACGCCCGATAGTTCGGTTTTTCATCAGGATTGATAGAAAGTAATCTTGCGTTATAATCGTCAAACAACTTATGAAAATCTGTTCGAATACTATCTACTGTCATACAATAACTGAGAAATGCTTCGCTATTACTGTCAGACATAGATGCGGTTTTTGATCGTTCATAGATGTTTTGAATGCGCTCAAATAGAATATTGCGTTTTGCTTCTAAGATTGACATCTCTTTGTCTTCCGACACGCGTGACTTCTTTTGTTGTGACATGCTTACGTAAGTATAAGCTAATGAGACCGAAACAAAATAAGAATATCTAATGTATCTATTATTTTACCTAAGTAGGCTAAGTAGGCAACACTTTAGAGCTGAGGAATTAAAAGTTGCTTGAAATATGAGATTTATAAGACAACTATGATAGTTCCAGAATTAATAATTTAATAAGTAGGTAGCTACATAAAAGTTTACCTACTGATGCGGGCGGAAATAACCATGTGACGGTTATGTGAATATATTAGGAGTATAGCTAGGTGCTATAACTGCCTAGGTATAGCAATATAACGCATAAAAACGTAAATGAATCCGACTCGTATGGATCAAAAAAATGGTTCGGCGATACACCGAAACCGTAGGTAGGTTCTAGGCGATTTGGAAAAAATGGACTGTATTTAAAGGAAGAGGATGTAGGAAGAGGTGATTGTGAGTGGGTATAGGATATTTCAAGGATGGAGGGCACTTACCTTATACGGCAATCTTCTTCGTTTCCGAAGGGCATTCGAGTGGTTTCGTGATGCAGCTGCTTGTTTTCACTTCACTACACAGTCACTTCCACTTGCGAGCGGTTTCTTAAGAGGTAATAACTATACCGGGAACGGCGCGGGTGATCCGGTCTAGCGGACGCGTATCGCGAATCAAATGTTCTTGAAAGTTCTGGACAGTCACTCGCGTCGACGATCGCGGCGACCAATCAGGCGAAAGGCAGTGCCTCTTCCAGGGAGTGGGATAGAGAGGGACGGAAATATGGTATCGCTCACACTTGTACGTGGAACGATTGATGTTGATGCGATTAGTTATAGATAGGAAGGTAGATGGCGCTACCAAGTATCAAATCTAAATTTAATGTCTGAGAAATTTTCTGCCAGTCAACATTTTCGTGGTAATTGTAAAGAACTAATCTAAGAAAAATTAAGTCCTGTTGTGCATAAGCACACTCGTTAAAATGTCTGACCTGATCAATCGTCAATCTCTAACCTTGAACCTGAGTAACAATAAAGCTGTATCTTAAACCCCAGCGCCATCGCTGTTTTCATTGACCTCTTATTTTTATTGAATATAACGCTGAGATGACTCTCCAAATCTCTTGAGAGAGTTAGGAGCTTACAACTGGTGAAAGGTTCATTACTTTTAATAAATCTCCAAGTGCTCATCTTCTTGCTTCCAGCATTTGAAAGAACTGAAAGGAACAATGCGCTTATGATTAATTTTAAATGGCATTTCTTTTGTACTTAATGAACATGAAACCTTGATGTAATTTTTCATCATAGCTCGGAACGTTGAGAACACTATGGTGATTTCAGTGAACCTTAAACGTCTTTACTTCTTTAGGGGACTCTCACACCTGTCCACCTGCCCCAAATTCTACCCAGAGTGGCAGAAGTGATGCAATAAGTTTAACATGGCGAGAACAAAAAACAGAAAAGAAATTATGCCCATTTGTACGTACAAATGGGAATAATTTCTTTTCTGTTTTTTGTTCATATTTAATCAGATTCACGTCCGATGATTACGTAATCATCGGATGTGAATCTGATTTAATTCACTCAGATATCAAAGCTCAGATATTGACATCTTTTTAAACCCAGAGTTGAATGGAAACCTTAGTTATTGTTCTTACTAAGTTATTACATCTACAATTGCCATATCCCTGTGTTTATTACAAAGGTAACAAAGCAAATATCGTTAGATCCTATCGACCATTGTTGTTCTAAGCAGCGAGACGACCCCTAAAACCACTACGCTGTACGTGCAGCCCATGTCCATCAGCGCAGTAATACTATAATTTATGAAATTTCTAAACCTATTATTTCAATCCACTTTATCAATATGAAACAGCAAGTTCATTTGACCCTATACTATTGAAACAGTAGGTAATAAGGTGCAGTCATACATATTAAAAAGCCACTAGTTTCCGAACCAATTAAGTTCAACAAGTAACCAACTTATGACTATAAGCAAGAAATTCCTCGTCGCTACATAATAGAAACTGTCACGCGTAATTTCATTTTCATATATCGTACCTCTGACGATAAAAATTCAGATTAATTCAGTCAATTTTCTTCTTGTTTCGAGATTTAATGGGATTTTTTTGAGTAAAAGCATGCCTGGTTTGATATTGATGTAATAAAATAGGCCAAGGGCAGGATGAACATGTTTCTTCTTTGCTTATCTTATTATAATTTACTTCATAAACGAGGTATGGGTAAATTGCGTCACTATGTGTATATCGTTGCTTGTTCTTTGTTTCTTAACCATTTTCCTGAATGTACATATAATTAGGTAAATGCTGTTTAATGGGGCTTGTTTTAGAAATGATAGAAAAGTGTGGTTATATATTTGGAAGGTAAAGTTATGAACGAGCGTGGCCGGCACTATGGAACCCTCCTGCCCAACGCTCATAGATTATTCGAGCTACGCCCCATTGCCATGTATTTTCAATCATTTCTCTAAAATTTGATTTATGCTTTTTTTATGGCTGGTTCTAATGCCAGCTAATCGGCTTAAACCTTCCATAAATTAAGTATAATCTGCCACTATCACTGGGACCTGGAAGAATGCTACGTATTCTATCTTTACACAATTGTGTAACACTGGTAAAATTCTATGAATCAGAATTAGGCATCCATTGCTTCAACTGCCTAAAGAGTACTCCAACATTCTCTGCCCAAGTAAATTAGTCTTATCCAACACTTACCGATTAAGCCGCTATCTATTATTCGTACATTTGTGTGAGCCCGTAATACCTACCGCTCGCTATCTCTTGTTATTACAAGAGACTGGTGTGTTCCACAACCGCCGGCGTGACTTACGACGTTTTTCTACTGACACACGGTTTACGACTCAAATATTACTTAGCTCAATAAGTGCTACAGCTCCCTCTGAAGAATAATAAGGGCGTATTTTTATCATACATTAGCGAACTTGCCGGTTGTCTACCAGCCTGTCCAGAACATCATATACATAGCCGCGTACCGACTGCAGTGTTAACTACCGGCTCCAAGCTCTGGTCTTCTAATCTGTCCTTTTTAGGCTGTCTGCAATCTGGCCAGAAAGCGTCCAGCTAGTTGGCTCTAAATGGTCAGAAGGCCCCTTCCTTCAGTTCATTCATAGGCTATATAACATCATGCTATGAGCCACAAGTGCGAAGCAGTAGCCATCAATAATTATAACACGGGTGTAATCGCGGGCACAGCTAGTAACATATTATAGCTAATTACTATGCCTACTACACACATACCATGTGTATAACGAGTAGTAAGATTACTTAAAGTAATCTTACTACCCGATCTTACTACCTAAAGTAATACCCGTGAAACAACTAGATATTCATCGCAACTTAACGTTACTAAGTGCCTTTAAACAAGCCCTAAGAACAACATGGAATCGATATTAAATGTACATGTGGCATTGGTATTGGAACTAATGTCTTTAGTTGTACTCTGCAGGATAGTATTTTTTAAATACCTCTGTCAAATATCTGAATTTTGTTTGTTAGCTTAGTTTTTACACACAAACATTGGCGACACCTAACGGTAACCGACGAAACAAAGATCACACCAGCAAAAGTTTCACACGGGATCATATACACAAATTCTCAACAATATCCACGAGCCACAGTATAGCAGGCAAGCCAGCAAGCCTGGTAAGAAGAACACCACAGCTAGTTTCGTCACAATATAATCACCTTTCTGAGACCCCTTTACCCTTTCTCACCCATACCTAAATGAGAACAGATTTAAGACGCTTTGTAAGGCATATACTCCTCAGCATAATTTGAACTGCTTCATAAACTTCTACGCACACTCAGAAAAACATATTATTCAGGGCTCGAGTGAATTTCACCCTCATTCACGAAGAGGTAACAATAAAAATTCTGCAGTCTCTTTAAAATGCTAAGGACCTCCTTTTGTACTTGAGAAAACGAACGCGGCTGTAATAACTCAAATATAAATGGTCGGCCAAATTAAAATTTCATTCGAGCATTTTTCCGACACTTTACCCATATTTTACTTAAGTACTTGTGTCTACCTGGGCAAATTATATTTTTTTATAAAGAGCTGTAAAGGTCACAGAAATTAAGAACAAACAACCTAGTATAGTGATTGTTAGATTAAAACAATTTGCAGTGGAGGATTTAGGATATTCAGTTCGGGAAAGGTGTTATTTACATATTCTCAACCGTGATAAAGATGAGTTTTATTATGAGAAGATTCAGATGATTTCATGGGGAGCTTAACTCTTCATATCATACCCATGCTCAACTCCTGAGAATTACTTTAAGCCCTTGCTTTTGTTAAGGAAATTTATCCTGGTCCCAAATTACAAACTTTATTTGAGAACATCATCAATAGTTGTTTTTATAATCTTTCCCAATGGATACTGTCACTGGATACTGACCTCCTCTCATTATGAAAATGGTTAGGTCATAGCTAAACAAGCCAGCCAAATGCGGGTAGGCAGACTTTACATATACATCGTGACGCGCGCGGCACGCGCCGTCGGACAGCGCGTCTCAACAGCGCGTTTGGCGCGCGGTCCACTGTGAAACGAGTTCGCTTTTCTCATTGCAATGTATGAAGCTTCGGCAGCGCGGCCGGCGCGCGCGTCTCACACGCGGGGCGTTTGAACTGCGTGACTATGAAACGCTACTACTAATCTAGTGTAATTGTAAGCGCGCGCGTGTGGCCGGCGCGTAAAGTTCTCCATTATGTTTCCAAAAGACATGCGAATTCTGTCAATCCGCACTTGGTCAGCGTGGTGCGGCCTTATTCTTCATTTGGTTATATATAGGAAAATACAATAATATCGTTATAAAATTATTTATTTTCAGCCTGAAGCGTCCCACTGCAGGGCAAAGGCCTCCCTCTCCTTTTTCCACAGATCTTTATTTTGTGCCAGCACAGGCCAGTCCTTCCTGTACGAGTCCAGTTCGTCCCGCCATCGTCGTCTCGGCCTTCCACTCTGTCGCCTAGCACCTTTGGGGACCCAATTAGTGGCGATTTTGGCCCAAAGCTCTTTCGGCATGCGGCAAACGTGGCCTGCCCAGTCCCCTTTGAGTTTGCAAGCTTTGTGGGTGACACGAAAATCGCCGATTGACGCTTTGGAGCGTAGTATTGTATTTTTACGCGATCTGTTAAACGGGCTCCTAGGATACTAAGCTCCATTGCTCGCTGGCAAACCTCGAGTACGGACCTATGTTGAGCAGTCAAAGACCATGTTTCTGCACCATACATGAGAATGGAGAGAACGCATCTGTCCATGAGTTTACGCTTGTGGCATAATGGGAGATCTCCTTTCATTATGTCTTTCATCGACCAGAGCAGCTACGCTCTTCCAGGCGTTTTCTATGCGACGCATAACTTCATTATAAAATGGTTGTACTAAATTCAATCAATCGAAAATATATGCAAATCAAATGCCAACATTGTTCCCAATTTCACATCAAAGCCTTAAAGTTGGCAACAACAACACAATTCTATATACATAAAGTAAACAAAGACAAGCATAAAGAACAATGGCAAGTTCCCATACAACACTTTATTTAAAATCGATTTGAAGCGTCTATGTATGAAAAAATGTTAAAAACAAAGGGGTTCTATTACTTAAACATAATCATCAAGAGTTTTTATTTTAGGAGGCCGTAAAAAAAAGATATGAACATTGTTTACATTTTAAGGTTATGTTAATAGAAAACAACTTTGTAACTACACAAATGCATTAAATACATTTAGATAGGGGCGGTGATGTGCAAAAAGCATTGATAGGATATACCTAGACTGATTCAAGATCAGTGTCTAGACTTGATAAGTACCTAATATTACAAAATCAAAGTTCCATCACGAAATAGGGATGTAGACTATGTAGGATTTATGTAATCCTTTATCTTTCACAATTTTATTGAGTATTAGAGTCCCGCCTCATTATGAGGCCATGGTGACGTCGCCAGCTACCGTACAATTTATATTGAAATGTATGGTAGGTACCTAGCTCACTTGGCCACGGTTTGGCAGCCATAGGTACATTTCAATGTAAACTGTTTGGATACGCAGCCGTCTCTTAAGATTAGACGTCATGGCATGATGCTAGATCTATCTTATAAATAGGTACAAGTCACTTGCTTTTATAAGAAACTAGCTTTAGCCCGCGTGGAAGTCGAAAATTATCCCACAGGAACTCAATACCAGGATAAAAAGTATACTATATCCTATTCCAGGTTAGTTTCATTCTAATGGGTTCAGTAGTTTTTTCGTGCGTAACAAACAAACAAATAAACATCGCATTTATAATATTAATGAGGATAAGGATATGGGATCTCTCTTAGTGCGTCACCAACAGGCATGACAAACCTTATCTGAAGGTGACAGCTGCAAATGAAATAAAGGAATGTTTTTGTAATCAAATACTTACTCCATGATTGATAAAAAACAGACAATTTGTATTAGATTGCTTTAAAAGAGACAACAATAGACTTATTAAACTCTTTAGTAATAAAACACTGCAAAAGGATTGATTATTTAATAAATACTAATTAAAGATGAATGGACCTAACGTGGTTCTATTTGGATAATATTTATCATGTTCTGTTGTAGTTCGGTCGGGGTATGTTTTAATATTTTGTCACTTTGCCTTCGTACTAATGAACATCCACACAGAAGGCACACATTTCTATGGCCTCGTGGACACGGTCCAGCTTGTTCACCTTCATTAGCATCTTGCTGCAAACTCTGATTTACTCAATCCATAGCGAGTTCCCAACACGCTTCACAAACATAATCATCATCAGTAATCTAAAAATTAAGAAAAGCAATTATTATTACATTACAGGCAAAGAAAACGCATCACACTACATCTAGATAGACTAATGTTACCGAATTTTGTAAGATTTTAAACTGTTTTGAAAATTCACTGAAACTTACTAACGCTAAATTGGTAAGTAAGTATAATAATGTTTAAAAACTTACGATTTGTGGATAAACGCAGTTGCAAAGCAAAGTACAAACTTTTGTGTTTTGATCTAAGATGCGATATCGCCGGAGAGTATTGACGCAAATGTTACAATTCACGCACAATATGCGTGTAGGCCTGCTACTTCGCATCATAACAAAATCTTAAGGCACAATCGAAGTCCGTGTAGAAAAAGCTATAGGTCCAGATGTTTTGAGCGCAGATAGTCCGTTAGAAAGCACAAGTCGTCGTATGGGGCAGCGAATTAAATCCAGGGCGTAAGCAAGAATCAAAAATAAGGATAATTCAACAAAAAACTGCGAAAACAACGAGAACACTACCAAACAAGCTTTTCGGAAAGAAAAGAACGTTGACAATGTCACAGACTATAGTTGGTGCCACGAGAAGATAGACTTTTTGCAAACACACATTCAGGGTTTCACAACCTTTGTTTCTAACAGTTGTTTTTGAGATTTTATGCCTTAGTGAACTTTTATGCTTTTGAACAGTAGTTTATTTGTTTCAATGCTCAATTATGCTACTAAGTATTCGAATTAATATTTTATTATCTACGACTTCTTGTCGTGACTATTTTTTTTCTAATTTTACAAAGATAAACATATTATTTTGTGTTTGAATTTCCAGGAAGTATTTTCATGAATTTGCCGACTTTTTTTAGTTTTTACACGTAAGTAATTCTGTAAATTCAAGACAACAAAAGAGAGCCATGTATGTCAATAATAGAGTATGGTACTCGATCGTATAGTCAATAGCCAAGCTATCGTAAAATATAAAAATACCACTAATGAATAATATTACAGAGCACTAGCTAGTACATTACATTAAAATGTCTAGGCATAGAGATTTTACATTGTGTATGAATGAAAACGTCACAATGAACTTAAACAAAATCGTTACATAACAGTTTGCCATCTGCAATTCTGCACCCGCTTTGCCGAGATGCCAACCGTATGACGAGCATTGCGACACCAAAAATATTCTTAACATCCAAAAAATATGTTTTATCTTCTGAATTATGCCTATGAATGAAAAAAAATTAATGGGTTAACGCAAAAGGTTGACATTCCAGGCGTCTGATATATTCCAGTACCACAAAACACTGTTGGCAGCGCATATATCGATAAAAACCCGATCCATTGGCATATTACTTTGCTATGACACATATTTGTGTACCGTTGCGCTCATTGGATTTGACATTATTTGTTTTTGACATATCTGTCGCTAAGTTACTTAGTAGAAATTCTTTGTTTCAAAATGTCTATGTTCTCGTGTCACGGTCTATAGGGATCATAGACAAGGGCAAGGAGTAAGGATACTGACAATGTAGACATTTTCACTTAGTGTTGTCATTATCTTTCAATTGCCTACTGATACCTCTAATTAAATGATATCTCAGATCAAGTAAAAATAATGATATAAATTATTTTTTTATGAAAATAAAATCTTCTTTTTATATAACATAATATACATAAAATATTTTTTGAACATTCTCGTCAATTGTTTCTAGATGTAGGTTAAAAAGATTACTTACCTTTTTTCTATTAAACAAATACGATTGTTTTGTAAATGGTATCTCTGAAAATGACATTAAACAAGCACCGGAAATGAATGTATTCAATAAATAGTTTATCAATTTAGATAATATAACGTACGCTTTTATACTTGAAACTTAAAACGTACAAAATACGAAATAATTATATTAATAGGTTTTTCATAAGTTACGTTTATAGACGCTTCTAACACTACAAAGGTATAATCCTGCCATTGTTCTTTGATCAGAGGCCATTTTGAAGTGCGAAACGGTAAATTAATTAAACTATTTCAAACTTAGTCTCATGCGTTTAATGGCGGCCCCAATTTATTGTTTTACTGCTAAAGTCATTATCATGGGAGTAATTGTGGAGATTATCCGTGAGATTCACTGTGGGGTAAAGGAGTAATAATTATATCTCGTTCTGCCGGTGCTTCATCTATCATCTTGTTTTGTAAGAATATGCTTCATGGAATCCAGGGTGAAGTAAATCATACTACTGTCCCAGAGCAGTCACCGGGTGGCACTTTAAATGAGCTTGTCGTGTCGTTCAGTATCAAACTGGCTTCTTATCGAGCCGGTGACGTGCTCTCTAGTACTTTTTGGAGTTGGGCATCAGAAAGAGTCCCAATCGGATCGTAAATTCCCAAAAACGTAAATGCAAAATGCAAACATATATTACTGTATTCGGAAGGAATCATAGTGCTGTAAGCCATAGACTTTTACATGCGATTCGTTTTTTGAAAAGCAGTATAATAAAATGTAAGTATTTATTATAAAAAATATACATTAAGTTCCCAGAAACGTAATTATTGTGGAAAAGATTTTCCGTTAAAGTTTTAAAAAGGGTACTGCATCATCGGTCAAAATGCCTGACAGCATTTTATCTGTTATCAAAAGTTTCCGCTTAATTAATTTTTAAATGAACTCAACCAATAAACTTGAAACTTTTTTCATCTAATTAATTCGGTAAACTTTTTATTACGAAAATAACCGGGAAGGCTGTACTCAGCATAACCGCTAATATGAAACAGGAATCTTCTTGGTTTTCCCGTACTTATTTTACCATTAAAGCCATAGATCATATTCATCAGATCTGCAACTGCACTTGGCAAACTGGCAAATGGCCGAAAGATTGGACCGAATCGGTTATTCTGTCACTGCACAAAAAAGGCTCTACTAGGATTTGTGACAATTACAGGACCTTGGCTCTCACCTCTCACAGCAGTAAAATTCTCCTGCATATTATAAATAACCGCATAAGACACTTCCTCGATTGGCAGATTCCGCAGGAGCAGGCTGGGTTCGTCAGGGGTAGAGGCACTCGAGAGCAAATCCTCAATATAAGACAAATAATTGAAAAGTCCTACGAATTTAACACCTCATTTGTAATGTGCTTCGTTGACTACAGCAAGGCCTTTGATTGCGTTGACTGGCAAAGCCTATGGAAGGTACTCTCCAAACTAGGGGTACCGGGACATCTGACTGCCCTGCTTCAGTCTTTATACTCTGACAACAAAGGCATGGTCAGGATAGACTCCACACTCTCTAAACCATTTTCATTTAAAAAAGGAGTCAGACAAGGTTGTATACTATCCCCCATTTTATTCAATATCTATGGGGAGTATATCATGCGACGAGTGTGTGAGGACTGGGAGGGTGGCGTTTCCATTGGCGGGACAAAGATCACAAACCTGCGGTATGCCGACGACACCACACTTTTCGCGTCTAATGAAGAGGAAATGTGCATCTTGCTGGAGAGGTTGGAACGTACTAGCAGAGAAATGGGACTTCTCATAAACAGAGCCAAGACAAAAGTCACGATAGTCGATCGCAGTATGTCTCTCACTATGACCGGCAGTTTAAACCTAGAACTCGTAGAGGATTTTACTTATCTAGGCTCCGTCATAACAAATAATGGGTCCTGCGAGAAGGATATCAGAAGACGGATTGGTATGGCGAAAAGTGCTATGACCCAGCTGGACCGTATATGGACCGACAGGAACATCTCGAGGAAGACGAAGAAGCAGCTCGTTACCACCCTTGTTTTTCCATCTTTCTTTACGGCGCGGAGACTTGGACCCTCAAAAAAGCTGACCGACAACGCGTTGATGCATTTGAAATGTGGTGCTGGAGAAAAAATGCTTGGAATTCATTGGACAGAACACCGTACCAATGAATCTATTCTAGCCGAGCTTAAGCTACCGATGAGACTCAGCACAACATGCTTACGGAGGAGTTTTGAGTTCTTTGGCCACATTGCCAGAAATAGAGGTGATAACTTGGAAAAGCTGCTGATGACGGGCAAGGTGGACGGGAAGAGACCCAGAGGCAGAAGCCCCTTGCGCTGGTCTGACCAGATCCGCTCTGCTTTGAACACCTCGGTCTACGATGCCATCCATGCTGCCGAAGATAGAGTGAGCTGGCGCAAAATAGTCCAGGAAAAAGTTATCCTAAAAAGCCACGACCCTCAGCATTGAGGATAAACGACGCAAGGAGGAGGATTTTACCATTAACTTAATGAAAAAATATATATTGATACGACTAGGATATCAATGAAAATTCCTTGTTCAAACTTCTTGTCTAGTATTTCAAGGGCTTAAGGACTAGCAAGCAATTATTTTACGCAATCAGTTTTCAACGCTATAAGAGACTGTACAGTACATACAAATTAGTGCTATATTTCTAGGCTGAATCGGATTTCTAGACACCTTTTTTACCATATACATATGCCCAGAAAGATTTCGATAAACAATTTTGATGAATTTTGAATATTGTTGTCTTTAATGGAAGTAATTTAACCGAAAACTAGTAATTTTGAGTTTCAGTAGGAAACCTGGAAGTAACTTTTTTCAGGTGGTCGACCCCTTGGGCACAAATGATACAAAGTGTACTTTGTTTTCGCTGGTCACGGCGCGTGCTCTCAATGTATGAAATTGCTAATGTCTTGGAGAATTTGACTGATGGTGATAATTTTTGTGGCGTTGAAATATATTTGGACCCGCCTTTAGGAGGTACAATATCCGACAGTGACTCAGGGGACGAAGAATGTAATGATATTGCGAGCTTTAACCGTCGTCAGTTTCTTGCCCCGGCTGAGGTGATATTACAAGGCAATGTAGAATCCAATATCAACGTTCCAGATAATATATCCATTCAACAACTGGAGGTTGAGTTTCCTTTGGATATCCATCCGATCACTTCCTCCACTAGTCACAGTCACACATCGAGGCGACAACGTAGTAATGCTCAACCTATAAGTCCCCATAAGTCTTACATTTGCGATGAAAAAAACGTGTCCCACTTTTCTCGTAATTTTTAAATGTTATTGTTTTAGTTGGGCATAATGTAACGCACTCGTACGTAGTTCTGCCGATAACTCGTATATAGCGTTAATCTATGAAAATACATACTATACGGTTTTATTTATGGCGCTTTTCTACTGAACATGTACCGATGGGTCGTTTTTGTGCCCTTGATCATATATGGGTTAAAAGGAAAGATTAGTTGCAAGCAAGGCTCAGGCCATTTTAACTATCAAAATATTTATATTCGACAAAGGTACTAACTATTGCCCAGCTAACACTCTTTTATATGTTACTTACGACTTACAAATATCACATACATAGGTATACAGCGGTGGGGGAAAACTATAAGATGGATATCAAACGCACTGGGAAATCAAAATGACTGCAGCCTGTAGAACCCTGATTAATAAAGAGCAATTTAGATTCCCGTGCAGCAGCATAACTAGCATGAAGCATAAAATATCGTGATTTTGAATGGCATTATCTGGCGAACTAATTGTTATTCTCAATATCTTGTACATATTTAGACAAAGAAACAAAAACCTTGATCATAGTTGATTATTAATAATAGGTACGACACACATACATAAAAGCCCTTGACCCTCTCCCTGTACTTAATAAGCAGGGCACACAGCCCAGCGGGTAGCCTTACTTACGGCCTGGTCACGAGATCGGTCTAAGCGGCGAGCGGCGCGGCAGGGGCGATGTACATGGCGCGTTATCTCTGAGGCGGCCGCGCACCGCGTCACAGTAAACGCGCCATGTACATCGAAAACGCTCGCCGCTGCAGCCCGCCGCTGTAGACCGTGACCGGGCCGTTACTGTACAAAGACCGTGAATCCGTGGAGTAGGAACACTTCCGACAATCCTAAACAATCATGATAAAACTCAGTGTTTTACACTCGCTACTAAATTGGCAACCTTGATTGTACAAAGTAAATGAACTTTGCGGACAGATCGTTCAGAATGAATGTTAAAAATCAAAAAGGTTTGATGAAATCATTTGTTTGTGGTTGAAATCCAATTATGTGACTATAACAGGGTATATTTAATGAACTGCAGATGGAATGAAAATGTTATAATATCTCGACCAAGCATATATATTTTTATAAATCTGTGACGTGTCACTGCAGGGCAAAGGCCTCTCCACTCTCCTTCCAAACTTAACTCTTGGGACCAATCCCTCACGATCCTTCGTGTTGGAAATAATACTGATTTGTTTTACAAATACCTAATACCTAAGTACTTTAAATAAAATGAAGCAAGAGATTCTAACATTCTTTTCAAACACCAACAAAATATAAGGTCCAACTAAAAACAATTCAAGGCTAAACAATTTTTAAATTGAAATGCTATCCGAATTTAAGACACGGTAATAAGAGGTCAACAAGAACATTGTGCAAAATCGAGCTTGTATTATCGAAAATTAACGCAATCTTGATGTTAGTATCAACATGGTGGCTGGCCTATTGGTGGTCCCGGAGGTCGTGGGTTCGATTCCCACCCAAGACAAATCTTTATGTAATGAGCACTATTATTTGTTCTGTGTTTGAGTGTAATCCGACTAATATCTATGGTATGTATGTATGTAGACATTTGACATTATTAATAAATAAGTATGCTCATCAGTTATCTGGTTGTCACAGTACAAGCTCTGCTCAGTTTGGCATCAGATTAACGTGTATCTTATGATTGTAAAGATTAAGATTTAAATTAAGATCTCGTTGAAGTTTGACGTATAATACTTGTGTATTAATTCTCTCTTCAATTTCGTATGCACAAAGGAGGTCACCATAATCCCAAGTAATTGTAGATTATTTGTTGAAGCGTGAAGGATCTCTGTTGATTGAAATCCGTCATAATTAAACAATGGAACCCGCGATTCTCCTGTATGGAATTTCGTTTTCACCTTCAAGAAGTACCTAATTTAAAATAAATTACCTACAACGTGTAGACATTCTGCAGCTACTTTAACTTATTTCACATTGTTCACCTGGTTGAAAAAAAACCAAAAAGTCTTTTGGTGTCCTCTTTTGTTCATGAAATGATTTCCTAGGTGAAATAAGCGATAACCGCCGCTCATACACAAGCAACATCAGAGGAGACACATGTGCTTTTCTACTCATATGGCATGAGAAAAGGAATAGGAGGAGGATGAGGAATATAAGGAGATGGAGCCTCAGGTACTCTGACCGAACAAAACGCAACAGTGTACATACTGTAATATACTCTCACAGAATATCGACGTAAAGTCGGTGGTAAGGGTAGTAGTGCCCCGATCAAGCCGGCCCATTCATGCTGATATTGGGAAGATATATATATATATATATATATATATATATCTTAGCAGCGATTGCCTGCCGATCCATTAACTATCGGGTCGAAAAGACCCAGTATTCTAGTTGCTTTACCATAACTATGTTCTGTACATCTGGAAATATCTAATTGTAACTACATGTTTTAAGATTTTGCCATTTATTCTTCACAGTATCATCAGACTTATTTACTTATAAACTGCCCCACTATTAAGGGCAGGCCTCTTTTCACTATAAGTTGGTAAGTTCAAAGTCACTACACTTGCTAGTGGAGGTTGACAGACTTCACATGTCTTTCGAGAACATAATGAAGAACTTTCAGATTTAGGTTTTCTAAATAAAAATATAAAAGAAATCGAGTTTAATTTGTATTACAGGAGAAACATATAAAACGGAATGTCTATAACTTCAGCTTACGGACAAGTGCTGTAGAACTGTTCGTTGTATCTTTATCTGTATTATAGACTCACGCCTAAAGAGGTAGGCAGGAGTGTAATGTTACACCCACATTTTGCATTATGTATTGGTAATAATGGTAAATAGGTATGTATTGGTAAATAGGTAAAAGAGGACGAGCCTATTGCCGGGTACATTGCAAGACTCCGTGCTGCTACTGAGAATTCAAATAAACCCACTAACTATTTTGCCCAACCCGGGAAACGAACACAGGACCCGGATCAGCAGACGCATACGCTATCCACTGGAGCACGGAGGCAGTCGTGCTGTTGTATCTGTACTAACAAATATTTAGAACGTTTATCCCTACGGTGTAAATGCTTAACTTTATATTTCGAAGTTGTTGGAGTGTTGATATACAAAAAGTGGCAGCGGCTGGACACGAAAAGCCGAAAGTCGGGCTCAGTGGTGTGCCATTGAAGTTGCCTTTACGGCAATGGATTATGGCAGGCTGACGATGATTATTATTTATATTATAAAAGAGGTAAACTAGGATCGTTTGGAAGTGAGCTGTTTAGGTAGCTAATGATTAGGTAGTTAATCAGTGGTGGATAAATGACTTTATGGATTACACACTTCGTCACTACGATTCAGTAGATTCACATGAAATATTTTCTGTATAGTGAGAGATTTATAATGCTAGACCGAACGAATACTCATCCCCACAACAACAATTTGAGGCAGCTACATAGTTTTGACTTGCGTGAGAATCGAACCCTATTTGTGAAGTCTGAGTTCAATGAACACTAGATTCTCAGCAGCTAGGTCTTATAATCAACAAATAACGCCTATCGTTCTTGTTTTCACCAAAACGGTTTGTAAACTAAAGAATAATAAGAATTTACGCCTGTTTGCTATGTACCTAAATATCAGTTTCTCCTAAAACTACTGGACTGAATTTGTATGGCTATAACGCATTCCAAATAATAACAATATGCAGCATAGCATATTTCCTTAATGAAAAATAACCAACAATCTGAGGTTCATTTTCCCGCGGATAAAACCCAGCACTCCGACCCAAAACATTCGACGTTTGTAATATTTCGCAACACCAGATATTAGTAACGATAAAAATCATACTGGCCACTGTGACCACTCGAGATTGACCCGGTTCCGTCATACCATTTAATATCAGCTCACACGGACACAGGCGTACGCTACGCTAGGAAGTTGGACGCCTAGATTGAAAATTGCACGTGCCTAATATTTTAGCAGCTAAAACGTTTAGTCTGGTATATCGAGGTGATATGTGAATAATGCTTGTGGTCGTGATTGATACGTCATCGGATCAGTATGTGACTGATAGACTATGAGTGAGTGAGGTATATTTACGATTGTGGCCTTAACATTCTTGCAGCGAATCACAATACAGAAACAGAACATTTCCCTTCCTCTTGCTTTTGAAGACCTGTGGCAGTTATAGCCCTGTGGGGCTGACACTGACTGCTTACTGCTACGCAGACGGTCTCGAGTTCTAGGGTTTGAACTCAGGTTCTTTTTTTTTTTTTAGAAAAACTAAATCTGAAAGTTCTTCATTAGGTTCTCGAAAGAAATGTGAAGTCTATCAACCTCCACTAGCAAGTGTAGTGACTTTGAACTTACCATCTAATAGTGAAAAGAGGCCTGCGCTTAATAGTGGGGCAGTTTATAAGTAAATAAGTCTGATGATACTGTGAAGAATAAATGGCAAAATCTTAAAACATGTAGTTACAATTGGATATTTCCAGATGTATAAACATTAAAATATTGTCTAATGAATAGTCTAAAACAGTCGCTTTTTTCATTCCATAAAACATATTTCATTACCTACAGAACATATTTTACACTTCTTTTTTACGCTTATTACATTTTGTCGAATAAGAAGCTTTTCTCTCACAGAATAATTTAATAAAAGTATTAGCTTAGATTTCGGCAAACGACAAGTGAAATGTCAGAAAGTGAATCAACCTGGCCTTGCCGCTAAGTGCATTCTTCATCTTGTATTTTTCACCGCCCTAGTTTGTCCGACACTAATTACAAAATACATAACTAAATTCTAACCACGACCAGCATTTTAGCAAAATAACGTATAAAATGTGTTACTATTTGCATAAAGATAATCTTTTATTGAAGAACCCAACAACTGACTTTTCAAAAATTTACTTTTTGTTACTATTTGTAATCGAGATACTCTTTTATTGAAGATCCTGAACCTTGATTTGGTCTTAATCCAGATTTTTTTTGCCAGAGGACACCATATTATGACGTCGTATAACTATCAAGACGTTAATATAAATAACACTTGAAATCATAACCTTTCTTAGTCGAATATAAAATATGACCAGAATCACTCAGTATTATTTGGTAGCAAATCGCAATTTATTTCACTCTCAATGGATGCAGAATAGAATTCCTGGCCTACATAGAAATCCATTCTACCGAGTACCTACTTAATATATTCTGACTTAATATTTTCTCGTCATCATAAAAATACGCTATCTATTCAGTCCTAAAAAACACCCACTACCAAATAATTTGATCGGTTCACAACTGATCGACTTTGCAATAATTTCGTGAACTATTGAACCAATTTATTCAGCTGTGTGTACAGATATTTATAGGCACTCTTCAATGTATATTAAAGTATATCGCTCATATTTTCTAACGGTAACACCGTCCTGGTCGGTATATTTTTATTCCACGTCTGAACTATTACGGAAACTATTAATATATGAAGGACAAATATAGGTGGAGCTGGGCAAAATTGTTTATGTGGAAAAGCTTTCGCTTATAAAGTATAAAGCTGAAAATTTTGTTATATTTTATGGACTTTTCTCTTCCATTGCTGTTATCAAACCATTGCTAATAGTTTTTGTAATGTCAGGGGTTTACACAGTTAAGCCGCTACTTACTTGTCTCTGGGTACAATAAATGCTTTCTATAAACCGTATTTGAAGAATGTCAAGTACCAATTTTCAGGCATTACCGTGACAGTGCATAAGGCGTAATAATTTTTTATCGGAAACGACTTTTGCTGTGGTTTCAAATTAAATAAGTTCAAGTTACTACTAACTCCAACATGATATGTATATAGGTAACACCTTTATTTCCAAGATAGACTTGCTAGTTGCTATGGTTGTAGACACTGGTCTGGTTTAAAGGAGACTGGTATTAACATCCCCCTAAAACTACTTCGATGGAAGTCGTATACTAGACAGTAACGGCACCAGGAGGAAACTTGTGGTAACTCCATTGACTCAAATCCTCGCGTCATCTCTAAAAAATCTTACTTTAATTGGGTCAAGCAATGAAAAGGGACCCGTCAATACGACTAAGCTAAAGAAAAGGTTGCTTCGTTTAGTTGTACTCGTAATCCAATTTTTGAAAAAGTATTATAAGGAGTCCGGGTTTCGGAACTATGAACCTTTTATTATAGATACTTATAATGGACAATCCAAAGGCACGTGATAGGTTATTCTCGCAAAACCTTTAACATACATCCAATCGGTAATAATTATATATATAAATCTAGACAATTTCCGCATCTACACCCGCTAAGAAATTTATGTAAAAGAAGATTCTTGCGTTACTGCCCACTGAAAGACTACGCGCAGCCAAAACTACTGGTTGCAAGAAGCCGAAATTCGGCATGTATGTTCCTTAGGAACCGTTGGGAATTTTGTGCACCACAAATAAGGGATCTTTTAAAATTCCCACGGTATTGGAAAGAAGCGATTAAATTAAATTAAATGTACGGGGTTGGCAGTGGACATCGTCTAGTTCACATATAAATACATTCTCAAAACACCTGAACATATACGACTTAACTTTACAAACCAATAACCACGAAACGACCATATACTACTCTATTAATATCTAAAGTTTGAACTACAGATATCATGGACAATATTGTCTATTTCCACGGCAACTCTCGTTATAAAGTCTATTCTAGTTTGAAGTTATAGTTCCGGAGTCAGTTTCAATTCATACCTTTGTTGCAAACAAAGTTCTTGCGTGGACACCATAAAAAGTGACGTAAGGAGTTAAAAGAGCTGATGGGTTAATTGAGTAGCGATAATATATAAAAGTACTGACTGCCACGCAGACCCAAAGGGTACTATCGGGGTAGATTGGAATTGTTTTTAAAAGGCAACTTTGGTAATTTCAACTAGGAATAATTCCGAAGTGAAAACCGCAGATGATATCAAATATCAGTTCATATACGAGATGAGTGTTAGATTAGGTAAAGCAGCTATAGCCTAGTGAAGATTGCCATGCAGACGGTATCGAGTTCAAACCCATGACCTACACCAATGACTATTCGAAGTTAAGTGTATATTTTTACTATATTTTTTGTTATTCCTCGCCGCAGGGCCCAGTTGTCACGCAGATCTTTGACAGCCGTTAAGGGGAATCTTAGTCAGTCTCACAGAACAGTTAAGAGAGGTTAGAACGGCCTTGTGGGCGTGGCAGCCTCGCCGTCCTTGTGAGCAAACGCTCATATGCCGAAAAATTTGATTGACGCTGTCAACAATCGTGCTCATATTGCGACAGCGTACGAAGCTCCGCGAAAATAAAAGAATTATGCCGTCTTGCGCTATAATAACGTGTCGAAAAAGAAGCCAGTTATGTACTGTGGCTCGAGAAGGGATTTCTTTTCACCGGTAAGTCCGAAAACCTTAAAATAAAAATGATATTTGTAATTATTACAATATTATTATGTAATTTGTAGACAAACACGATACTTTCGCAACCCAATAAAAAAATATACATTGCTGGCAATACGTGGGTACCATCTAGTACTACGTAGGCGATTGCGCAATGTATTTCGTTCACTGCGAACGTCAAAGCTTGAATTCTGCTAAATCTATGGTGGTGGGTCCGATAGTGTTGTACCTACCAAGTTGTGAACAATGTCGATTGTGAGTTCCTTCGTGTGAATGTATTCAAATGATTGTTATCAGTAATATTAAGATTAACATAACTTTGTTTATTACTACCGATTAATGTTTATTGTGGGTTATTAACTTAGTATCGCGGGTTACATATTTATACGGGTTACATATCACATATTTTTATTAAGAAAATTGATTGTGACATATGCGTTGGAGCACTGCTGTCAAATGAAATAAATTCGGACCGTAAATTTACCGTAGCAAAAGATAAAGGGGGTCTCCTGTATCATTATATAAAGATTTACACCGACAATCTTCGGCAAATTAATGAACATAATATATGTTGACAACAAAGATCTTGCGCACCTTTGTCGGAACTGAATTATTTAGCAACATTAGTTATCAAGATCTTGGTAGAAACAACTTCGAGAAAGAAATCGACCGCAGGATCCAGTTGGGTTGGGCAGCGTTTGGCAAGCTACGTCGTGTTTTCTCTTCGCCCCTACCGCAATGCCTGAAGACCAAAGTCTTCAACCAATGCGTCCTACCTGTTATGACGTACGGTGCTGAGACGTGGACACTCACAGTGGGACTAGTCCACAAACTAAAAGTCACGCAGAGAGCTATGGAACGGGCTATGCTTGGCGTCTCTTTGAAGGATAAAATCCGAAACGAAGCTATCCGACAAAGAGCCAAAGTTACCGACATAGCTCACAGAATCAGTAGGCTCAAGTGGCAGTGGGCTGGCCATATCTGTAGAAGGACTGATGGCCGATGGAGCAAGCGTATCCTAGAGTGGAGACCACGTCTCGGCAAGCGTAAGGTAGGGCGGCCCCCGGCTAGGTGGACCAACGACCTGAAAAAGGTGGCTGGGCTGGGACAGACTGGATGCGGAAGGCTGAGGACCGTGTACTGTGGCGCGTGTTGGGAGAGGCCTATGTCCAGCAGTGGACTGCGATAGGCTGATTGATTGATTGATTAGTAATCACCAGGTTGGATTTATCCTAGTGCGAGCCATGTTACAGACCTATCTAAAGCTATCGTAGAAAAATATATCAATGTAAGATTGAATTTTATTTTGAAAAATTCGAATTTAAAAGATAGCAAGCGTATGCTTCTTAATAAATACGTCTTATTTCAGGGACAATAATAGAATCTGGGTTGAAATTTAATTTAAATTATTGTTCAACATTAAAATATTATTGTATTATATACTTGTGTCAATTATTTCTTTACAAACTTTAGCTTATGTGGTTGTACACTGACATCCTAGATGGACATGATTTTTAACTCTTGGTATTCGGATATTATAAAGGCCATATTGTATCTTCCCCTTTAATTTTATATTATTATTTATATATATTAAGAAAGGCCACACTATTTGTACCCTATCCCACCATCCCGAAATAAAAGCAACAAATGCAAAACTTAAAATAACAAAACCACAGTATTTTATCGATATAAATAATCGACCTTTTGGACACCGTAACATTAATGAGAGTTTGTGAGTGATCGTCAAGCGCGATAGTTCCATGTCAAGCGAAGTGTTTGCGCTAGTGTGACAACCAATGGCAAACTCGCGATCTAAGTAAGTGCAGTTGATTTGTGTGCGTAATGCGCGTACGTATTAGTGTATTGCTTGTAGTGGAGATAGAGAGTGGGAGACAATCGGCGACACGCGTTCTAATACAAATCAGTAACTATTTCCGTTCTAACCTCCTTTAATTGTTCCGTGGTCAGTCTTAGATCATTGTAAATTTATTCAAGAATTACTGCTTGAATAACTTGATACTGATCTGAGGCGTTCAACATCGTTATCCGTTTGGGTTGCGGTGGCTAGACAGCAATTGCTCTGTGGAAAAGCTAAAATCCTGCCATGTTTGGTTAGACTCGAAGGCAAACCCCAGGCTCCAATGTAAAACAGATGCAGTAACGCAAGCGGGCTTACAAAGAATGTATGAATTAGTAAATCCTCCATAGAACTACGAAAGGTAACTTACGTACTATTGTGACGTATAAGCTATATTATTACATCTATATATTACATAATATTACAAAAATGGTGCATAGGGTTCCCACCAAGAACTGAGGGTCCCAAGCCAACCTCGCCCGCAAGTGGTGCACCTGCCGATCAACGGACGAGGCTCAAAAGTGGCTCAAAAGTGGCCGTTTAATATGCCTCTGCCTACCCCTTCCGGGAAGCAGGCGTGAGTCTATGTATGTTTGTATATATTACATCTATCCATCCTCTGCCGTTTGTAGGGCACATAGCTAACACTTACTCAATTTATATTGTCTAGCATTAGTTTGTAATAGCTTTATGACTGTTTTTGTGATATTATTCAGAGCTAAGGTACTTCTGCAGGCACGTCTCCTTCCAACCGATTTTTATTTTAGGACAAGATTCGTCATGCCATTATGTGGTCTATAAACTTTGCCACCATAGTTGGCTACATGCTCTTCCCCATAGCGTTATCCCAGTTTCAACCTGGAGTTCGCTTACTAGTCTAACCGGATTTGGCCGAATATTAGCTCTTCCACAGAGCGACTGTCTAACTGAACTCCGCAACCCAAAGGGATTGTGGTATTCCATGGTTTAGACTAGTGTCAGTTTATTCAGAGCTACTGACTATCGTACCCTATATCGACTGTCAAGGATCGTCATGATAGCCCGGGCAGACGGCTTAATTTGCTCTCCGAGCACAAGCGATAATTAATAATTCAATTGCCACATAATTACCACATACACCAAAAAAACGTAGCAAAAGCTATTACCACCTCAAAACCATTAAAAATTTCGTGTTTTGTCTAGTTTTGTGTAGTAAACTCCTTCATACCGAGCTGTGTTGTACCTATTAGTTCTTCAATGGAATGTAAATCAACAAGTACGTACATAACAATAAGTTAACATACGACGTGACGGTAACACGAAACCGCTGTGTTTGCAGACACGTCAGCGTGACTGGTGATTATAAATCTTATGTGTTAACGGAAACACGTTGGATATTTAAGGCTGTTTGAATTAATGTTAATTTGCATATAATTATATGTAAATTCATATGTAAGACTAGAGAATGCCCGCAGGAACGCCCGCATATTACTTTTAATTTAACCGTTACTTCCTGATCTTGTGGGTATTTCAGTAAATCCCTTTTTAGTGAATCCCTACGCTCCTCGCAAAATATACATGCCAAATTTCAGCTTCTTGCACCCAATAGTTTTGGTTGTAGCTTGTCTGTCAGTCGGTCAGTCAGTAACGCAATTTTATGTGTATATACAGACCAATAGCAGCCCTGCGTATAAACTGTCTCACTGCTAGGTACGGGTCTCCTCTCACCACAAGAAGGGTTATGACCTAACCCTTCATATAGAAGAGAGTTTACCATTCTGGCCAAGTGCGAGTTGCATCCACATACACGTCCTCGTTTACAATAGTAGTAACATTACGCGATTCAGACGCGTTACATAAATATATTATTAATATAACACCTCTGTACCAAGGCGAAAATTTGAACTACTAACATCCTTTGAAGCTAATAAGCATTTCACAGACACGACAGGCATGAAACCAAAACAAAGGGCTGCTATTGATGAAAATATTCCATACCTGAGCCACGTATTTTACCACAAAGAAATTTCGCCTAAAATTTTACTCTGATAATTGACGCTTTCACTATCTACAAGGACGAAAACCAACGGCAAGTTATTAACTATGAAAGGACGTTTTCCGGAATGACAAATTATTCTTAGGGACAAACAGGTTTTCTTAAAAGTACAATTTGAGGAAAATATGCGGTGGAAAATATCGCTCGTGGAATTATATTTCTTTTTATTTTTTTACTGTGAAACGACTTTAGAATTTGGTCTTGAAGAATTTGTACGCATTTTTCATTTAATATTTAGTTAAGATTCATACATTGGTATATTCCGGGTAGAATAGACTAATTTATGTTTATGATTTACAAGTCGTTTGCCGCGGTTTCGTTCGGGTTATTTATTTTTGTTATAAGTTACAATTAACACCACAATTTTTTTACTTGTAAATCTACCTATGTCGGCTTCTATAACACCATTTACTACGCTTATTACATTCAAATAAATTTTCTTTTTACTTCGCAAAAAATAGCGTCTAGCCCATTAATATTTTGATCACACAGACATTAGTCTCAGGAGAGAATCGAACCCATAACACTCGGCACAGTTCTCAATGACGATTCTATCATTCAAACCATGCACTACATCTTTGAATGTTAATTTACCTCCATCTTTGGCATAATCCAACTTTGGATAACGACTCGATTCGGCCTTCCGAAAAGTACTAAGTCCCGCATACTTTGAACATTCTATACATACAAACGAGTGTTTATTTTAATACATACAGTTTATAATCTTCCTACGTTTCATTCAAACGATGCAACGGTTTTGCCATAAAAGTAGACAAAGAAACTTACAGACAAACTTATTTTACAGTTACAGTTATACACAAATACAATTATAGTATTAGTGTGTAATATAATAAAATGTCTTTTTACAAGTCATCATCGCCCTAGCTCTATTTCGGTTGCATTCAAGATTGCCGTTGTGCAGGGTCCGCTTTCTAGTCTAACTAAATATTAGCTTTTCCACAGAGCGACTGCCACAGAAATATATAGTAATAGAACGGTGACACGGGCGTGGTGCGCGTGCCAAACTATTGCACTATAGTGCATGTGTTTTCGAACGCATTCGCATTACGCATCGCGTCTCCCTTTCGCGCGCTCAGGAGGTAAAAAAACATTAAATTCGTTACGAATATGCCATATTGTGCAGTTTCCAATTGTAAAAATTAAAAGTGATGCAAAAATATGGAAAAGGGAGGCATTTCATATCACCAGTAAGTATTTAAATTGAGTAAAACTTAAGATTATTGAGATTTAAAACAAGTGGGCTACTTTTACCATGTTTGTCTAATAAGAACATCATCGTTAATTTCTTCGTTATGTTAAATTTCCATTGCTTGAATTATACGATACTTGTTGACATATTTATGAAATAAACACGCAATGTACGGCGAGATACGCGATATTCACAAGATGCCAAAAACAATAACAAATCAGGTGCCACGGGTCAAATAAATAGCTGTGATTGGTCAGCGCGCGCTAGGGATTGACGTTCGGTTTATGGTTACGTTTTAAATTTATCGATAAATAAAAGGAATATTAATTCGAATTAATTATTATGTCTCTGGCTGTCTCTCTCTCTCTCATAAAGAAAGCAAGCATCATGTTCATGCTTTCAGATCACGAAAATGACATCTATTTGGGAATCCAAGATGGCGAACGAAACATTTTTAATAAAATTAATATGGGTATCATTTTAGGGGTTTTTATGGATTCTAGTCACGAAAACGACATCTATTTGGGAATCCAAGATGGCGGACGGGACATTTTTAATAAAATTAATATGGGTATCATTTTCGGGGTTTTCATGGATTCTGGTCACGAAAATGACATCTATTTGGGAATCCAAGATGGCGGACGGGTCATTTTTAATAAAATTAATATGGGTATCATTTTCGGGGTTTTTATGGATTCTGGTCACGAAAATGACATCTATTTGGGAATCCAAGATGGCGGACGGGTCATTTTTAATAAAATTAGTATGGGTATCATTTTCGGGGTTTTTATGGATTCTGGTCACGAAAATGACATCTATTTGGGAATCCAAGATGGCGGACGGGACATTTTTTATAAAATTAATCTGGGTATAATTTTTGGGGTTTTCATGCTTTCTGATCACGAAAATGACATCCATTTGGGAATCCAAGTTGGCGGAAGGGACATTTTTAATAAAATTAATATGGGTATCATTTTCGGGGTTTTCATGGATTCTGGTCACGAAAATGACATCTATTTGGGAATCCAAGATGGCGGACGGGTCATTTTTAATAAAATTAATAATAGTATCATTTTCGGGGTTTTTATGGATTCTGGTCACAAAAATGACATCTATTTGGGAATCCAAGATGGCGGACGGGTCATTTTTAATAAAATTAGTATGGGTATCATTTTCGGGGTTTTTATGGATTCTGGTCACGAAAATGACATCTATTTGGGAATCCAAGATGGCGGACGGGACATTTTTTATAAAATTAATCTGGGTATAATTTTTGGGGTTTTCATGCTTTCTGATCACGAAAATGACATCCATTTGGGAATCCAAGTTGGCGGACGGGACATCTTTGATCACGAAATAGATGGTGTTTTTGAATTTCCCATTCCTTAAAATATCGGAGACGATACCCATATCGACTTTAAAAAAATCCCGTCCGCCATCTTTAATTTCCTATCCACCACCTTGAATCACGAAAAAGATGTTGTATTTGAATTTTCCATCCCTTTTAACATCGCAGACGATACCAATATAGATTTATTTTATTTTCCCATCCGCCATCTTTGATTTCCCATCCACCATCTTCGATCACGAAATAGATGTTGTATTTCGATTCCCCAACCCTTAAAATATAGAAGGCGATACCCATATTGTTTTTTAAAATTTTGTCATCCGCCATCTTTGGTATTCCGTCCGCCATCTTGAATCACTAAATAAATTTCATATTATTTAATCAGCATCCCGAAAATCTCGAAAACGATACCCATATAGATTGTATCCTATTCGTTAAGCCTTTTTTTTGCCTTTGACCCAACCCTCCCCCTTCTCGTTTGACCAAATTTATTATTTTTGTCTGGCCCCTAAAAGTTGTGGCGTAATTTTATATAGCCTATAGCCTTTCGGAATAATTGGGCTATCATAGGCAATATCAATTTTTAAAAGCCGACTGCTAGTTCCTGAGATTAGCCGACATTATCTTTTAGCCTTTTTAGCCTTTTGCCCGGCCACAAAGGGTCGAAACGTTATGTTATATAGCCTATAGCCTTCCGGAATAACTAGGCTACCGTATACAAAAAGAATTTTTCAGATCCGACCGGTAGTTCCTGAGATTAGCGCGTTCAAACAAACAAACTCTTCCGCTTTATTACATTAGCATAGATATTTTATAATATAGTCAAAAGTTTTGTAAGATTTCAATACAGATTTTTAACTAAATAAATACGTTTTATTTTTATAACAGTATACTATAACCAAACTATTCGTAATAAAACATCTTATATAAACAATAACATAATTTCATTTTCCATAGCTCTCACATCGATAATAATTCCTTAGTGTCCCCTCACTATCTATACGTCACTGTGGGCGGGGCTTGCTAAAATGTGGCACGCGCGAAATGTACGCGATTACGTGACATTCACCGTTCTATTACTATCTATTTCTGTGGCGACTGCCATAATCCAAAGGCACAGCGAGTGTCAGTGTATCCAATATACCTATATACTATTACTGCCCTTAATAACTGTCAAATACCTTTACGACTACCGACATCTTAAAGTGCACTTCTGTTTGTAGGTATCTATTCTAGATTATTGCTGCCTCCATATGCAGAATTATACGTATGATTGAAATAAAAGAAAAAACACATGACTCAAGCAAGAATTCAAACCACTTTAGTCAAAGCGACGCGCTTGAAACAATGGATATTTCATATAATATAAATACATGCAGTTATTAAAGAGAGTGTTGTGGGGGTAAAAGAAGATGTAGTGACAACCATTGAAAAAGGTAAGCTAAGATGGTTTTTACACATGGAGACGATGGATGACGAAAGACTGACCAAGAAGTTATATAAGTCAAGTGTAAATGGGACAGGAGGAAGGTGAAGACCTAGACGGACATTCTCTGACCAGATTGGAAACATCCTAAAAAAGGACAGGTTAGAAGTACCCTTAACCGAAGAGCATGCATGAGAAAGAGATATGTCAGGATCGCTGCAAATGGCGCTCCGTAGTCTCTGCCTACCCCTTCGGGAAACAGGCGTGAGTCTATGTATGTATGTATTTCGAACCGAAACCATCCAGACACCATAACTGTTTAGACAGTGATGTATATTACTGAGTTCATTTATAAGAGTGGTTTTCAAACGACGGCCGAGGTAGGTAAATAAGTCTGAAAGTAATATCAATGAGCACTTTTGCAGTAGTAGTGTTGTTAAGTTAAGTACCTATTAGAAGAGCATTTTTATGTGTACGTGCTTCTAATGTTGCACTTATATTTGAGCATTCACCTGTAAAAACCAGTCTTGCGAATGTTACAAAACAGTAAAAAAAATGAGTGCGCTTAAGCGAGCATTCTTACGAACGTTCTGGCGAGCATTCTAGCGAATTGACAGTAATTTTGCTTTGATGTTTTTGCTGATTAGTGTGTTCGCTAGAAAGATCGTGAAAATGTTCGGCTAAACTGACACTAGTCTAAACCATGGAATATGGCTATCCCTTCGGGTTACGGAGGGCAGATAGGCATTCGCTCTGTGGAAAATCTAATATTCAGCCAAATCTGGTTAAACTAGTGGACCCCAGGCTGAAACTGGGATAACGCTAGGAGGATGATAATGGTGAAAACCGTACAAAAAGTAATTTGGTGATTTTGTGTTTATTGTGTTCGTGCAGATAGGTTGGATAGCTGAGGACTTAATTTTTAATATGTACAGATTTTTAATAGGCCTCGTTACAAACAAGTATCAAAACACTTCCAAAAGAACAATGTATTACATTCTCAACAGTTGCAATCCATCCAGGAAACATCATAACTTGTGGGGCGTTCTTATTGCGAAGATTGCTTGCTCCCGACAGGTTCTGTTATAAATCAAAACTTACAAGTTTTTACACGCCTCAGATGTTTGCCTCTGTGTTTTGTTTTTCTTACCCCTTTTAGGTACCCCTTCTCTGTAATTGAGTGACGGGCCCATACCGCTAGGAGAATTTCAAACAGTTGGAGCGAAACAAATGCGATGAATAATGAAACCTACAATTCCTTTTAACCACGAGAGTTACTGTTGCAAAATGCTGTCCTAATCAATTGATATTTTTTTTTGTTAAAAAAGTTGATATCAAATTAATTTATTTACTGAGGTTAAAAATAATACTAAATGCAGGATAGCCTACGAGCAGAACCTAGAAGGAACCCTTTTAAAAAGCTAGTACCAGGCTCGAAGTTGCAATATCAGGTTAGTTCAAATAATCAAAATTTAAATGTATGTCGGTTTAAAAAGCTCTATATACATAACTATTTGGAATTGTATCAAAGACAATATAAAATGAAAGATAAAAAATAATTCCCATCCATGATAAAATGTACAGTCTGCGCTGCTCAAACAGAACTTGGCTGTAAATTGCATGGTTGAAAGAATAATATCCTATTCCACACTTATATTGCCTTATATTGTAGTTTTACAGTATTTCTATTTTCTTATAGAAAGGAAGGATGGAAGGGGAACTGATGTTCGAATTGCAGACATTTTTCGCACCGATGGAAATGTAACAATGCGAATATTCCACATCGATATACTGATACGTAGTCGCGTCTCTGATAGGGTTGGCATATATTAAGTCTATATATTTAAAATCCTTCCTTCCTTCCGTTACGAACTGCCTGACAGACAACGCACAGCCGAAACTATTGGGCGCAAAAAGCTGAAACTCTTGTGGAGCGTAGAGGTGCACTAAGAAGGGATTTCTCAAAGTGCTCACGGAGTCGGATAGAAGCAGTTAAGTTATAAAAAAATTGTGGCTATCCTCTAGTTCTCTATCATAATCAGACATGCTTTGAACCAACCTCTTCTATACCGAAACCTTGAATTCATTACTTAAAAATAGCAAAGAACAAGCTTCTCATGTAATAATTAAGCTTATAACGACTATATGCCCGCCGTGTGGTGACGGATTAAGAATACGGAATGTCACCACCCCATATCATCCCATGGGTATCGTAAGAGCCGACAGAGGGAGCATATTATGCAGAGAATAGCACTGTAAGAGAAGGAAAACTTGATACAAACCCTATACCAACCCGTTTGGCCAGCGTGGTATAGTAGGCCAATTCCTCCTTTCAAAGGAGAGGCCTAGTCCAGCAGTGGACTGTTAAAGGCTGATTATGAACGACTATATTATATTAACCCAATTGCTTTGGCGTTGTACTAGACTGCGGTAATCTACTATTTTACTCACTACTATATAAAAGCGAAATGTGACCAAAATATTGTTACTGGCGCAAATATCGGTGAGAATAAAAGCAATAAAGGGAATTTTACGAGTTTTATGTGAATGTTTACCGTCCAATATTATCCAAATTGTTGTACAACTCTATACATGCAATATCTTTAGTTGTTACGAACTGTTGAACATTGAATTCGATAAAACGGACAGTCGCGTGGAAATATCGTCACTGCAATAAGCTTATATTATGGATGTGTTTATTTCATAGATTTATTATATACTAACGTATCGATCGGTGATGCGAAAGAGAAAGAATATAGAAACTAGCATGTTAGAGCGAGATAGATAGGCGAGATCATTCACGTACACGCTATTGGCCTGTATTGGCCCAACTTTAATTGTGAACGGTACAAAACTCGCATATTTTTTCCAAAATAACGTGTTTATTAGTGAAATCCAGGTGTTATACCTACAAAAACAATTATGGTAACGTGTGCAGTACCCGGATGCATCGATGTAACTCGTGTAATAGAGAAAATCTCCAGAATTACGCATTTCAAACGTAAGTACCGTTGAATGATTTAATGTTTTTATTGCAATATTTTACAACTCTGAAAAGAAATATATGCACAAACGGATACGTTATAATATCACATTTTATTATATTTTTATTCTGAATGCAAAAAAATAAATTATAGATAATATAAAATACGTGAAGTTTTACTATTTCCAAAACCGACCAAAATTTCATAGTGATTGACGTAATGTCAAATCATATCGATAAGAAAATATTGATTTGTAACTTGAATGACAAAGGTTGCATACCTTCCATACAGTTTTAAAAAATAAATATAATTTACTTTTATGTTTTCTGTCCAAATGTCGTTGTTATGAATATAATAAAAATAAATTAAAATACTTATTTCAGATTTCCTCAAAATAATGAGGTCCGATTAAAGTGGCTAAAAATGATAAACAGAGTAGATTCCCAAAAAATATTCATCCATCTGCAGCAATCACTTTGAAGAAAAATGTTTTTCTAATAGGGGCTCTCAAAGAGTAAAGCTGCGCTCTGGTTCAGTACCCACATAATCTTTGCCCGTAAGTTATTATTATAAATGTCATTGTTTGTTAACCGATATAAAACTACATTATTCCTTAGTTGAAATATAAATAGCCAATTAAACTGCGAGGAAAACTAAGGAATGTATAGAAGTACGAATATACTTACAATTTTAATACCCTAGGTATTTAATTAGTCAGAGACAACTTGACGCCTGAGTCACCTACTTTCCGCAGTGCGGGTGCGGGTCTAGATTTCTCCACCAAGGTTATTAGTAAGTTATATTCATTTCTTTGCAGGTCGCAATAATGCCGATACGTAAAGCGTCATCATATGTCTTCAGAGATATATCGCCGGTCCCTAGTACCTCTGTAGCGAACGTCCTTAATAATTATCCGAGAAGGAAAAATAAAATAAAAATGTTACCGAATTAATGTTTAAAACTTTGGTAAATGATTGCCTATTGTCTTGCAAAAACCATTTCAAAGTTCTTAACAATCATATGTACATATGACTCAGCAGCATTATTTAATCACAAATACTTGCTAATAAAAGCAATAGTTGAAATTTATTTACTAATTAGAATTAAGGTCACAGCTCATTAGAGCCACCCGGCACCCACTCCGCACCGCCTCGTCTCGTGCTGTTAGTATTCTTTATATGGATTTGTATGGGTATGCGCTCACTACATCAACTCCGTAGCGTCACCGGATCGCCTCTGTCGCAAACCGTCCACGCGCGGACGGCTCGGTGATAACTCGCTGCTCGCATGCTTGCCGCGCGTTGACTGTTCGTCGCCGCGTTGACCGCGCGGCGTTCACTCGTTGACGGCGCGCGGTCCGCTGGTTGACCGTGCGACGTCCACCCGTGGACCACTCGTGGACGCCGTGCGGAGTGGGTGCCGGGTGGCTCTAATGAGCTGTGACCTTAAAATATGAAGCAAAACTGCAGAATATTTCCAAGGAAAGTTTGCGACATTTTTATAATAAATTAGTTTTATTTGGTAAACAATAAACAAATATAGTTTTTATCTGTAGTTTTATTATTATCTTCTCGCTGTTATTGAAACTATTTCAATCATGCTTTAAATCGGGCGATATGACACCGCACCCATATTATCGATAATCATAGTTTAGGCAAGCCATGCACAACACTATTTGTCTTGCATACAAGCTCATTACACGCACACTAGTGTTTTCTTGTTTTGGTCTCACTTTACTGACTCCATTGCCAATCTAACGTTAGTATAATAATAAATCTATGGTTTATTTAATCTTGTTGCGGATATAGCACTGGTAATCCGTTTTTTTTTTATTTTGAGTATGATTGGCACTAGTGCTGTGGTGGTAAGTTCCTCGAAATCATATGAAATTACTAGCCAGATAACGCTGAGCAGCATTTCGTAAACATTATTATTTCTACTCGTTTGTTTCCTTTTTAGTTGTATTTTAATAGCTCTACGAATAAATCTTTTCTCACAGTGGACGTTACGAGCTCAAAGAAAACTCAGACTCAAAACAACAATATAATTAGGATCTCACAAAGTATTGTCTTCTATAGGAATCGAATTTACGACACTCGACGCAGAGCCAAGTGGCGAGACGACCGCTTGAACCACTACGCAATACGTTCTGTCAGTAATCCCACATTGGGCGCCAATAATTATATATAATCATGAAGGATCAAGTCATACATTTGTGTGCATGAACATGGATGTTTGTCTTGGTCTGGGTGTTTCTATGTATAATATGTATGTATTTACAAAAAAAAGTATATGTGTATGTATCCATTATCTAGTACCCATAGTACAAGCTCTGCTTAGTTTGGGACTAGACGGTGATGTGTGTATGTGGTAGAATATTATTATTATAAAAAAGAAAAAGAAAGGTTATCTTGGCAATTGAAATTTTATTTTCTTTGTCATCATAGTATAAGTTTCTGAATTAGTTATCTAAAAGTAAGCTTCGTGTGATACCTTTTCATTTACCTGAATAATAAGTAGTTGAGCCCCATGTCGGGCATCAATATATAGATTATCTTAATAGACGAATTTGATATTAAAGCAATAATTACTTGCCTTATCACTTTCTATCAGTACGCTTCAGTCGTTACCCTTTCATTAACCTGAATGATAAATTGTAGGATGAGGGGTATCATAGTATTGTCACAGTTGAATGCTTTCAGTAACGAGTTCACCATTCCGGTTCACTCGACCGAAACTATATTTACATTTGGAAGCTACTTAATTTAAGCGATCGATGGCGTGACTTTTTCATAAAATGGACTTTTTAGCTTTGCCTTCATACTTTTAGGGGTACAAGTTACTGTTTCATTGCATGGGTTGCGTAGTGATGTGCGTGGTCGCCTCGGATAAATTATTCTGAAGTAAAAGTTACTTACGAGATTATGATTTACCTATTATAAAGAATGGAGAGAAATAAGAGCTTGAAAAGAATGACGAAATTTTTACATAATTATATTTTGTCCAAAAATTAGGATTTCGTCTCACTGCTATTATAAACGCGAAATGTTGTGAGGATGGATGGATATTTGTTACTTTTCACGCAAAAACTTTTGAACGACTAATTATGAATATATAGCTCTATCATATAGGCTATCTCTTGTCTAATTAGCCCATAGTTTCAATCGAATCTACAAAATTGAAAATATGAAAAGAATAATAGGCGTTGTAAATCTGTTAATTCCCACTACCCATATATCGGAAAACTACTTGCAGTTTTCCTTATTTTTTGCATGTGAAGTTGTTTGATTTATGCGGGTTTATCTTTTATGTTGTGTAAAATATATATCATTCAGGGAAAATATTAAATCTAAGTTTTATATGGTAATACCAACCTTTTGTAATATATCATCATGATCATATTTTTGTACTATATATTTCTGCTTAATATAAAAGGAAGACATGGTCATGAGAATAGTCGTAAAAAAATTGTTTTGATACATATCTACCTTTTTTTTTGTTTTTCGAGGTGGAAAATCCCTTCGGATCTCAGACTCTTGGGGAAATGAGAGCCGGAGCATGTGTTACCATTAAAAACTACCTCGATTTTCTCATGTACCCGTGTGTCGGAGGGTTGGGTATCGCCGAAGCATTCGTCGCAACGCCCCGACGGGTATTGGCCCACTAGATGGTCAGGCGGGCCCCGAACAAAACCCCCTTGGCGGCGGATGAAGATGTCGGGCACCGTCGCAAAACACCCAGTGGCCGCAGAGGATAGCGAGGACGGCAACCCAACACCGCATCTTCTCTTCCTCTGCGGCCCCACCGCGACGCAACAATGGTGCGCCCCCATTTGGTTGCGGGAGATAGGGCACGCGGCAACGCAACACCGACACGCCTCTCCTCTCGCGATCGCACCCGACTGCAAGGGACAGACAGAACTGTCCCCCGCACCTGCACTTTGGACGCATCCTACGCCGGCGTCACCCAAGCCCACGTGGAGCGTCCCCACCCGGGATCCCGCTTAGCTTCACCGTGGGTGTACCTCAAACCCACGGTTACTGAGCCCCCCCCCACCACGACAAAGTGGAGATCCCCCGGGAGGGGATACATATCTACCTAAAGAACTGTCAGCGCCCACAATCACAACCATGAAAGTTTGCCGCATGAAATTATTTTTAATGTACATTCGTGTATTTTACTTTTTTGCCTCAGGGCAATAAAATAGTACTTACATAAAAATAAAAATTCTCAATTACTTATACTCAAAGGAAAGTATAGGCTGATGTTCTTTTTACGAGAACACATATATATTTTAGACATTTATATGACGAAGCCAACGATGTCCCCTCAGAACAAAAGAGTTCTGTTTGAAGTCGACTGTCGACGCCTCGCCAGAAACAATAGGCACACTTTAATGAATACAACTTTAAGTTATACATAACAGTTGGAGTGCGGTAATCGTTTTGGTTTATACTTACATAATAATATATCAGTTAGACATATCAGTTCTTTTTTATCATCGTCATCTGCCTGCTATAGTCCACTGCCTCTCCAATGGCAAGCTACTGAGCGCATTATAAAACTTTTTTTTTTTTAATTTCACAAAACACTACAATCTTATCGATAACATACTGTTTATATTAAACAGAGCTCAAGTAAATCAATTTTAATTTTAGGATAGATTTGTCCTATCTATAATATAAAAATGAATCGCAAAATGTGTTGGTAAGCGCATAACTCAACAACGCCTGGACCAATTTGGCCAATTCCTTTTTTTAAATGTTCGTTGTCGTTCAAACATGGTTTTTACGGCGAGAAAATTCTAATAATTGCCGGAAAACCCCTAAAATTAGCCGTTTTCTTTTTCCCATACAAACGTTTTCTAACTAAACCGTAGAGTCAATTTGTAATTTATTACCGCTGCATAAAGTTCAAATTCGCGTGCACGTTGATATACTTCTTTGTTTGATGGCAGTTTTGACAGTGTTTCCGGACCTGAAGTGTCAGTGCTACCGCTCAGCGGGTTTCATGTCAGAAGAAACCCATTGATAAACCCTACTTAATATTATAAATTCGAAATTGTGTATGTATGTATGTTCCGTTTTCACGCTAAAACGGCTGAACCAATTTCGTTGAATTTTAATATTGGACCGTGGAGACGGATATAGGCTACCATAAGTTGTAAAAATTAAACTGGGAGGGATTGTAGGGAGGGTAGAAGTTTGTACGGCACAAATTTACCTCTTGGAAGTAAGAACGCATGCGCTGATAATTGATTGCTGCGCATGTGCTATCGCATATCTGTCAGTACTATCACGTCATACCTACATAATGTCATATTGTGCACGTTGATTAAATTGTTCGCATATCTATACTTAATACATATCTATCTATACTAATATAATAAAGCGGAAGAGTTTGTTTGTTTGTTTGAACGCGCTAATCTCAGGAACTACCGTCGGATCTGAAAAATTCTTTTTGTATACGATAGCCCAGTTATTCCGGAAGGCTATAGGCTATATAACATAACGCTCCGACCCTTTGGGGCCGGGCAAAAGGCTAAAAAGGCTAAAACATAATATCGGCTAATCTCAGGAACTAGCAGTCGGATTTTAAAAATTGTTATTGCCTATGATAGCCCAATTATTCCGAAAGGCTATAGGCTATATAAAATTACGCCACAACTTTTAGGGGCCAGACAAAAATAATAAAATGGTCAAACGAGAAGGGGGTGGGTTGGGTCAAAGGCAAAAAAAGGCTAAACGAATAGGATACAATCTATATGGGTATCGTTTTCGAGATTTTCGGGAGGCTGATTAATAATATGAAATTTATTTAGTGATCCAAGATGGCGGACGGGAAATCAAAGATGGCGGATGAGAAAATTTTAATAATCAATATGGGTATCGCCTTCGATATTTTAAGGGGTGGAAAATCGAAATACAACATCTATTTCGTGATCAAAGATGGCGGATGGGCAATCAAAGATGGCGGATGGGAAAGTTAAAAAAAAAACAATATTGGTATCGTCTCCGATGTTTAAAGGGATGGGGAATCCAAATACAACATCTGTTTCGTGATTCAAGATAGCGGATGGGAACTCAAAAATGGCGGATGGGAAAAATTTTAAAAATCAATATGGGTATCGTCTCTGATGATTTAAGGGATGGTGAATCCAAATACAACATCTATTTCGTGATCAAAGATGGCGGATAGGAAAACAAAGATGGCGGACGGGTTTTTTTTAAAAGTCGATATGGGTATCGTCGCCGATATTTAAAGGGATGGGGAATCCAAATCCAACATCTATTTCGTGATCAAAGATGGCGGATGAGAAATCAAAGATGGTGGATGAGAAAGTTTTAAAAACTCAATATGGTTATCGTCTCCGATGTTTTAAGGGATGGCGAATCTAAATACTACATCTATTTCGTGATCAAAGATGGCGGATAGGAAATCAAAGATGGTGGACGGGATTTTTTTAAAGTCGATATGGGTATCGTCTCCGATATTTTAAGGAATGGGGAATTCCAAAACACCATCTATTTCGTGATCAAAGATGGCGAATGGGAACTCAAAGATGGCGGATGGGAAAAATTAAAAAAATCATTGATTTAAGGGATGGTGAATCCAAATTTTAATACAACATCTATTTCGTGATCAAAGATGGCGGATAGGAAATCAAAGATGGCGGACGGGATTTTTTTTAAGTCGATATGGGTATCGTCTCCGATATTTTAAGGAATGGGGAATT
This sequence comes from Euclidia mi, assembly GCA_944739405.2. Lineage (NCBI taxonomy): Eukaryota > Metazoa > Arthropoda > Insecta > Lepidoptera > Erebidae > Euclidia > Euclidia mi. Next base: position 36,315,083 of record OX123191.2, read on the forward strand.
CAATATTATATTAAAATCTATGTTTGTTTTTGCATCATTTATAGACCCTGGAATGATAAGAGATTAAGTGCTAAGTCAATGGTAACTTTGGAAAAGGGGCTTGGAAAAAAGGGAATTAAATAAAAACTCTTAAACAGGCGATACGGAGTTCGCTGGGTCAGCTAGTCTTTATATATATATTTCTTGTGTGCGTGTCGTCACTGAACTCCTCCTAAACGACTGGACCGATTTTGATGAAATTTTTTGTGTGTGTTCAAGGGGACTTGAGAATGGTTTAGATTCACAATTTAGTCCACTGGAAAAGATTTTTTTACTTAATATTTAATTTATAGTTGTTGATTTTGACATGTTTCACATTGGAGCCGACCGACTTCGTTACCATCGCAGTGTCAAATCTATTTTAATATATTTATTATAATTCTTACCTGAATGATAAAACATTAAAAAATAAAGATTTCGAGTCGACAACATAATTATATCCACAAAATTCGGATTGTCGAGTATTTTGTTAAATTCTAATCGTTCTGACAGACAAATCGCAGTCGCCATATTGGCCGCTCTAGCGAAACGTCACTGATACCGGATAACATTTCTAAGTAGTTTGTATGTGTAAATACTTTTTTGCAGTTATATCTGGGGGCACGGCAGTGCCCCCACCAAGTCGAGCAAAAAAGCGGCACGGCCGTACCATCCTTTTCTCGAAGCAATTCAGGCCATTTTCGACCCCCTATAACTTCGTTGTGGATAAAACTAGAGGCCTGATTGCTTAGTAACCATGCAGGCATTGTATAAAGATGGTGTATTTCAAATTTCGTTCAATTTGAACCAGTAGTTTAAGAATTATAACGAGTCAAAATTCTTAATTTTGTCACTCATTGACCGATCATCAAAAGTCTAAGGCACTTCTAGCAAACATAGAAGCTTCAAATTTAGAAAACAATTAGTGTTTAGTGTATGAACCAAGGAAAAACTAAAATATATTTCAATTTCGGTCCAGTTTTCGAGATACATCGACTGCATACATAACTCTGTAATCCCATATGAATATAAAGGATTACAAAATTACATTTGCAGTTAGAGCGTTAGTTAAGAAAATTCGTTGTTGGTGTACAAGATGTAGAAGGTACCGGAAAGGACAAAAGTAAGACTGTCTACAAAAAGAAATGAGATCCATAAAAACAATACTTGTCAAAAATACCAAGTCTCGCGACCGTAAAAAGTTGTGAGATCCATGTAACACCAAGTCGTTTCATTAAAAATGTTTAATGTTTTAAATAAATATATTGACTTGGCAATCGCTTTAAACAATCTAATTTGTATATGTATTACCAGAGAGGTATTACTTATGAGATATATTGTGTTTCCATGCGATGGCCGAGTCAATCTATTTATTTAAAACATTAAAGATTTTTAATGAAACGACTTGGTGTTACATGTATCTCACAACTTTTTACGGTCGCGAGACTTGGTATTTTTGACAAGTATTGTTTTTATGGGATTTCTTATACGGTTAAAACGAAAATTATATACAAGCATCCGACCCAATGATCCAGCCAATAAAAGAGATTTGTGTTACCCCGAACATAGATGATATACTAAAACTAGAGAACCCCGATTTTACGCGAGCGAAGCCGCGGGCAAAAGCTGGTAAACTTATATAATATATACCTACAGTTGCTAAAACATACATAATTATTATACCTTCAGAGGTAAGGATAGCAATCAATCTATGATCTATTCACCTACTACAACTCATATGTACTCGTAGATCTCTCGCAAAATGAGGTAGGCTTAAAATTACTGGTGTCTAGATATAAGGTCTGCCCTTATATCTAGACACCAGTAATTTTAAGCCAAAGCCTGGCCATAACCAACACGAAAATTTAACCTAGTACGCAAAATCGTACACATTAAATTAAGGGTTGTATTTAACTGTTAGTCAATTTATTTCTGGTTTCCACCAAAAATACTAATTGCACCACTAAGCTAAGTTGACGGAGCCCTGCGAATTTTGGGAGCAGGGTCACAAGAGAACCTAACATAACTTATTAAGTTTTTTGAGTGGATAAGTTTCCCGAGCGGACGAAACTTTTCATATCAAATGATATTTTGTAAAAAGATCATCATATTTGGTGTACAAATAGTATTTTAGTGTGCAAGTCAGTATTTTAGTGAAATAATAAGTTTTTTTGCGTAACTCACTTCAGTGTGTTACATAACATTTTTGATACGCTGTTAAAAATATTCCTTATATAAATACACAGGGCACAGCAATCTTGAAAATGCTAAAGTCAAAACGAAAGGTCGGTAACCAACCTAATTTATTCCACTTTTCTCCCACTCGCTCTTCTGTCGACGTGGTTTCCTTTAATATTTAATATCCAACGGTGAAATGTGTTGTTATTCATAAAGTTTTAACATAATTAACAAAATCAGAATAATATAATAATAATCTCTAATCTATCTAATATACTTCACGGTTTGTAGCCGGAACTAGTGAGTTAACGGGAAGCCTATAGTCCAAATTTAGTATAGTTATAACACCACAAAACCTCTTGTATTATTTTGAACTGCACCAACTGAACTTAACACGCGCAGTGCCGCGTCATTTCCATCTAATACCAAGAACATGTGTTTCAAACTACGGTAGCACGATTCGGCTCTCATCACTGCGGTTCATTCACAGATGTATGTATATCATTATACATACTTTCGATACCTACTTATACTGTAGTTTAGTCTGTATTTAGTTTATATCATACACGTGAAAGTTTGTGAGTATGGATGCATGTTTGGTACTCTGCCGCGCAAATACTCCTGAACAGATTTTGATTAAACTTTGAACTGAACCATCAACTTTCTAGTAATATAGCTTATACATAAGAATTGCATATCCAATATTTTTGATATCCAAAAACCTCGCGGTCAGAAACTAGTATATGATAAAAAACTATATGACCATTTTCGACAAAGACAAAGAACGTCTCAATAAAAAAATGATCATCATTGTCTCGACCAACACTAAAAGATTTATCGACCATCATTACTAACAACCAATTGAATCGATTTCCATGATTTGTCAGTAAAGATACGATGCCTCAAATATGACGGATATATATTTTTTATATCGGTCATCGTGTCCCGGACAATTTATGACTATATCTGTCCCAAGAGAGCTAATCAAAATCCATGCCGACGACCTTTGCAAAAGCGACTGACACAACGAAATAAACGATTGTTTTGGTTATTCGGTCTGCGGTCAATAATTATTATTTTTCGTTTACTAATATTTATTTAACGGATCTATATCGCGTTATCATTTCAAAACAAAGCTCAAAAACCTTCTTACATATTGTACAATAAAATTTGCGTATGCTTGAAACGAATTCTTTTCGTTTGTGATAGTACCTAATAGTATGTCAATGAATCACGTGTAAAAATAAAACTTCTAGTACATCATCCTCTAACAATGTCATCTCGTTCTAAGATAATGTAAAGTATATTTTAGCACTTTGACACAAAACCCAAGTATCTTTTATCTTTAATGTGAATATTTTTATATTTTCAAAGAATATTTTGACAAGCACCTAATTAAAATAGGGATATTACAGAAAATGTCTTCATCCAGACAGAATATCTTATATGTTTCAAAACATTTCTTTAGATAGTTTTGTTGGAACGCTACTTTTCAATGGCAGCCAGTGCATATCTGTTGCTAAATAAAGTTCTTATTTTAGCTTACCGCCGCTCTCAAGCGCGTTCAGATTAGAACTGTTATTCACACCATAAAAATTCCTTTCCTATAGAAAAAACTCTTTTCAATATAGTACGATTGTATACAAAAAAAGCAGCGATAGCTGAGTGGAGAGACCGACAGGCTGCTACGCAAAGGGTCTCGGGTTCGAATCCACGGCACGCACCAATGACTTTTCGTAGTTAAGTGCGTATTAAATTGATAATTATCGCTTGCTAATCGGTAAAGGAAAACATCGTGAGGAAACCTGCATGTCTGAGAGTTCTCCATAATGTTCTCGAAAGACATGTGAAGTCTGCCAACCCGCACTTGGCCAGCGTGGTGGACTATGGCCTTACCCTTCTCATACTGAGAAGAGTCCCGTCCCCAGCAGTGGGACAGTAAAGAACAAAGTTTATGCTTTAATCGCTTTGATATGCATCGAATGCGCAACTCGACTAATCCATTCGATAATCCGATTTAAATTGCAAACGCGTTACTATTTTGATACTGATGTTCAATATTTGGATTTCAGAATTGTTGTCATAACATAACATAACTTCACGCTTTATATACCCGATGGGGTAGGCAGATGTGTATTTCACACCCACACTTCGCCAGTTATGTTTCGTTCCCAATGCAATGGGCAATAGGGGCGAGAATATTGCCATCTATTGAGCACATTATTAAGCGAGTGATAATTAACATTTTTAATACACACATGACTTATAAAAGTCAGAGGTGTGTGCCAGTTGTACCTGGAGATCGAAACCGAAACCGTCGTCTCGGCAGTCCGTTACGTAGGTACACAATTAGGCTATCGCCTATAGAATTGTTGTATTTTATATTGACTGCTCAGTTGGCGTAGTGGTTGGCCGCCTCGCCGCTTGACACTGCGTCGAGTGTTGTGGGTTCGATTCCCACACGAGGCAACACTTTGTGTAATTCACAAATTGTTGGTTCGAGTCGAGTGGGTGTTCATTGTGTCCGTTAGTTGTATGTTTGTAAAGTCCACCGTGACACAGAATTAAGTCCTAATGCGGGAGTTGTCTTACTTAAACAAAAAGAAATATAAGGTTTCATTGAAAACAGGCACATAAAAAAAAAATATTTTTTTTTGGATAGATGTATCTATAGTAGAGGCAGCGATAGCCTAGTGGAGATACCAACAGACTACCATGCAGAGGATACCGGGTTCGAATCCACAGCGCGCACCAATGACTTTTAGGAGTTAAGTGCGTATTGAATTGTTAATTATCGCTTGTCCCGTGTCTCGGAGAGCACGTCAAGCCGTTGGTCCCGGTTGTCATGAAGATCTTTGACAGTCGTTACAGGGCGTCAGTACCTTCTCAATAAACTGACACTAGCCCAAACCATGGAATAAAGCTATCCCTTCGGGTTGCGGTGGTCAGACAGGCAGTCGCTCTGTGGAAAAGCTAATATTCAGTCAAATCCGGTTAGACTAGTAAGTGGACCCCAGATTGAAACTGGGATAACGCTAAGAGGATGATGATGTACCTCGTATATGTCTTTCCAAGCATAAGTCTTGTTTCATAATAGACATTTCTTTATATTCAAAATCTTAATATATAAAATCCTTGCGTTACTGACTGACTGACAGACACGCTACAGCCGAAACTATTGGGCGCAGGAAGCTGAAATTTGGCATGTATGATACTTGGAGACCGTAGGAGTGCACTAAGAAGGGATTTCCCGAAATTCCCACGGGATCGGCCAAAACGGGTAAATTTAAAAAAAATGCAGGCGGAGCTGCAGGCGTCCTCTAGTATATTATATTTTTCTATTAAAAGCTCACAAACTAATTACTTAGCGATTGTTTGTTTACTCAAATTGTGCTATTACTGTGCATCATTTGAGTAACTGCCAATTAAAACACCATGCTAAAGACGATATACACCGCTATTTTTTAATTAGTACACAAACTTTAAGGACAGATTAGCGAAGATATTATTATCATATATGTGACGTAAGAATTTCATAATATCAATAAAGAGCAAAGTTATTATCATTTGTTTATTGTAAAAAATCTCACTTAAATCATAGTCATATTTTACAATCCATTCACTAATTCATTGATAATATTCCATCCTGCTCATTCGCATTCTCTCTGTCGCACTTTTGATGTAGGTAGCCATAGAAAATAAAATGAAGAAAAATAATAAATGTAGGTAGTTATTTTTTAATTTTGTTAATTCTACCCTCTCCTTCATACTTCATTCGGGCTTAGGACCGGTAAAATTTATCGTTTAACAAGTAATTAAATACGGAGGTATGTAATTAGAAAGCAAACAAATATCAAAATAAAAGAAGGTGTTCTGGACTAAAACAAAAGAGTAATTTTGGCGTATTTATGAAGTTAGAATCATCTGCTATTTACAAATATTATTTTATCATCATCATGTCAGCCTAGAGACGTCCACTGCTGGACATAGGCCTTCCTCAAGGTGTGTGGAGAACACAGACTGATTTTGAGCCACCCGCATCAAATTATTATTTACTTAAGTACGTATTATTTACTAAACTTACAAGTATTTCCATTGTCCTTCGAAATGTCCACCACCGTTGTCAAAAGCATCCAATATGCCCTGTTTTAATTGTTTGACACTGAACGGATCACTTTTGTACACTCACAATAAGATGTCCATGGGTACACAGCCACACTCGCGATTTTTCCACTCAAAAAGTACGCACGAAGCATAGCTACATACTCCCGTGATATGAACTGATATGATAGGCCATCGCGTCGGGACGTAGGACGTCCAAACGTAGACAAACAATTAACTTTTGCAACGAAATTAGATACGCTCACTTTTGCTTGTAATTTAGTACTGTTTGTCGCATCGTCGTGGCGCAGGCGCAGAGGGGCGGGGGGGAGGGGAATTTATCAATGGTTCATTTTACTTTGATACTCGTAGTACTCGGGTCGGTCATAGTATTAGTATTGCATTTACCAATTATCACGTATTTTTGTGGACAGTTTTGAGACAGTTTTGGGACTTAGTGTTTTTATTTTTTAACTACATAAATATGATCAGTTAAAGATACTTAGTACGGTGTTAAATTTTTTGTACTAATTAAAAAATAGCGGTGTAGAGTAACGATTATCGAATACAATTGAATCTATTCGACAGCTCAATAATAACGATGCGCCAAGTTGGTAGCGCCATCTACCTTCATATCCATAACTGATCGCATCAACATCAATCGTTCCACGTACAAGTGTGAGCGATACCATATTTCCGTCTCCCTCTCTCTCCCACTCCCTGGAAGAGGCACTGCCATCGCCTGATTCGTCGACGCGATCGTGAACGCGAGTGACAGTCTAGAACATTCCTCCCGCTGAGAACGCCGTCTCGATACCGTACCGCGCCGCACCGTTGTATGTGATTATATAAACCGCTCGCAAGTGGGAGTGACGGTGAATTGAAGTGTAAACAATCAGCTGCATCACGAAACACCAGGAGGAAAAGAAACGAAGAAGGTTGTATAAGGTAAGTGCCTTCCATCCTTGAAATATCCTATACCCACTCAATCACCTCCTCCCGTATCCATCTCCTCTTCCCTTATTCCTTTCTAGGCGACCCAGAACTTGCCCTAATACAGTCCATTCCATTAATCCTTCCCAAGTCGTCTAGAACCCTACGGTTTCGGTGTAAACCGAACCATTTTTTTTATCCATACGAGTCGGATTAATTTACGTTTTATACGTTATACCGCTATACCTAGGCAGTTATAGCACCTAGCTATACTCCTAATATATTCACATAACCGTCACATGGTTATTTCCGCCCGCATTAGTAGGTAAACTTTTATGTAGCTACCTACTTATTAAATTATTATTTCTGCAACTATCATAGTTGTCTTATAAATCTCATATTTCAATCAACTTTAATTCCTCGGCTCTAAGATGTTGCCTACTTAGCCTACTTAGGTAAAATAATAGGTACATTAGACATTCTTATTTTGTTTCGGTCTCATTAGCTTATACTTACGTAAGCATGTCACAACAAAAGAAGTCACGCGTGTCGGAAGACAAAGAGATGACAATCTTAGAAGCAAAACGCAATATTTTATTTGAGCGCATTCAAAATATCTATGAACGATCAAAAACCGCATCTATGTCTGACAGTAATAGCGAAGCATTTCTCAGTTATTGTATAACAGTAGATAGTATTCGAACAGATTTTCATAAGTTGTTAGACGATTATAACGCTAGATTACTTTTTATCAATCCTGATGAAAAACCGAACTATCAGGCGTATACCTCATTCGAAGATCTTTATTGTATTATTAAGCGTATATAATCGCAATTGGAGGGTAAATGTTCAGCAGAGCCCGTTGCCCGCAAACCGAGATTACCGCCAATCGAGATTATGTCGTTTGACGGAGATATACGAAATTGGCCGTTATTCTATGCGAGTTTTAAGTCTACAGTGCACGACAATGGTTCTCTGACAGATGCTGACAGGTTGTACTATTTAATAGGTAAACTGTCACCGAAAGCCCAGTCCGTATTTGCAGGTGTCACACCCAGTGCTGAGAATTATCAGGTCATATTTCAGTCACTACTTGACAGATATCAAGACACGCGCGTCCTAGCGTCTACGTACTTTGACCAAGCTATAAATCTTAAACTGTCCGGCAACGCGTCTGTCTCGAATTTCCAGCTGTTTATAGACAACTTTGTTACCGCAGTTAATTCTCTTAAAAACTTAAAAATAGAAGATCTTTCCGACTTTATGTTGCTTCAACTCGCTTTAAAAAAGTTTGACACTGATACAATTCGCGCATTCGAGATGACGGAACGCAATAATAAAATACCTACACTAGATAGTTTTATTTCGTTCATCAAAGATCAGTGTCGAATATTTCATAATACGCAGTCTGGTTCACCTGGCCCGTCTAACACTAACAACAACAAACAAAGGTTGAATAAATCGCGAAATAGTAATAATAACTCGGTCCCTAATCCACAATCTTACGTAACATGTTCGGAATCTAATAGTAATAATTCACAGAAGTGTCTGTGCAGTAATATAGTGCACGACCACTTAAACAAGTGTCCCGACTTCGATAATTTACATGCAACCGCTCGTTTTAAATGCGTAAAAGATAACAAAGCTTGCATTAATTGCATAAGCATAAAACATAAAACGAGTAATTGTTCCAGTAGAACGAGATGTCGCTCGTGTAAACAAAAACATCATACACTGTTACATTGCGATAAAAATAACCGGTTGTCAAGTCAAGCCGCTAACCTTGACACACTCACGCAAGTGCAGAACACGGTAGCTGCGCCTTCCGCGTCTGAGGGCGAAGTATCGTTGTGTACGACATCCATTGCGCGGGCGACGCGCACGCGAGGACGGCACTCGCGCATCTATAATGATCCGCGCAGGGCCAAAACGCAGTGTACGGCGTCTAAGACTGTTCTGTTAGCGACAGCGCAAGTTATCGTATATGATGTTAATGGGTCGCCGCACATGGTACGTTGTCTGCTAGATAGCGCATCTCAGACCAATCTAATAACATCGGAATGCTTCAAACGCCTCGGATTATGGAATAACTTTAAAAATACTAACTCAACCGTCAAAGGGATAGGCGGATCAGAAAAGCATTGCAGGGGTTCCGTAGATATTAAAATACATTCGCGTTTTGATAGGAATATTAATTTTAACATTTCTTCGCTTATCGTGGAGCGTATCACGGACGCATTGCCGAACGCTAATGTAGACGTAGCATCACTCACTCATCTCGAGTCATTGCCGTTAGCCGACGCGGAGTTTGCGAATCCGGCAGGCATTGATCTATTGATCGGAGCTTCAATATTTCCGCACTTGCTACTAACTAACATAGTTCGTAGTGAGCGATATGATTTACCGCCCGCTATTGAGACGGTACTTGGGTATGTGATTATGGGTACCGTACCTACGTTACATACTTCTCATTGTATTACGTCTTGTTGTTGTTCTGCTCTTCAAGAGATCAAGGTGGGTGCTAAAACTGTGTGTAAGATAAAGCACTAATTAGCTATGCTATGCTATGCTATGCTACGCCATGCTATGCTACGCTATGCTACGTTATGCTATGCTATGCTATGCTACGCTATGCTATGCTAAGCTACGCTACGCTACACTATACTATACTACACATCCGCTTTGTATATGGATGACATTGCCTGTAATGTCATACCCGCTCCGCTAGCAATTTCGCTTTGTGAGGAGCTTATTCAGCTTTTCAAGCGAGGCCAGTTTGATCCTGTCAAATGGACAAGCAACTCTAAGGAGGTTCTCGCACGCATACCAGATTCTCATAAAGCTTCTCCAGACATTGAGATTGAGAAGTCTGTACCGCATAAGGTTCTCGGTTTACGCTGGGACAAATCCTGCGATAGTTTTCGGTTTGACGTCTCACCGCCAGACGATAAGTGCGCCGAGCGCACTATGCTGTCCACAGTGGCTCGACTATGGGACATAATGGGTTTTGTGGCTCCCACAATTTTGTACGCCAAGCTCTTGATCAAAGAGCTTTGGCTATCAAAGTGTGAGTGGGATGAAACACCCCCTGACCATATTGTCGCCGCTTGGGGCCAGTTTGTATTGAGCTTACCGCGCTCAATCAAATTACTATTCCGCGTCATCTTGGGTTGGTAGATGGATGTACCATCAACTTAATAGGTTTCGCTGACGCCAGCGAGCGTGCTTACGGCTGAGTCGTATATCTGCAAGTCCGCATTGGTTCTAACTACTCGGTGTAGTTAGTTTGTGCCAAGTCTAAGGTCTCGCCTGTTAAACCATTTCGGTTGCGAGACTGGAGTTGTGCGCGGCCATTCTGCTGTCTCAGTTGCTCCACAAGGTTCAAGACACAGTTTTGCCCCACTACTCTATTAATAAATATACGCATTTTCCGACTCCAAGGTAGTGCTCGCTTGGATTCATTCTTCTCCTCATCGCTGGCAGACTTTTGTCGCCAACCGCGTTAGTAAATTGATTGAACTTGTTCCCGCTACTTGTTTCAATCACGTCGCGGGTTATCGTACTCGTCTTTAGGAAGAACTCTCCATAGATCATATTGACTGGAAGTTTATTCCACCAGCATCACCACATTTCGGTGGATGTTGGGCAAGCATGGTCAAAGTAATTAAAACGCATCTCTTCAAAGTTATAGGTGAACAGATCCTCTCTTACGAAGAGCCTTTAACTGTCCTTGCACAAGTCGAGGCACTGATCAACTCGCGTCCGCTTCCAACTCAGTGAGATCTAGCCTGAAGTTGGACTTACCTCTTAGTTTAAGTATTTAGTTAGTAGTTTTCGCTATTATTGCGTTTGTAGCTTTCGCTAAAGTTAATTTAGATTAATTTTATTGTCATATCGCTATCTTAGCCTATTGATGGGTTATGCGGTAGTACACCCAACATAGCTAAGTTCAATTCTATTTTTTTTAAAGGCAACCCTTTAGGGCCGGGGGGATATGGTAGCGCCATCTACCTTCATATCCATAACTAATCGCATCAACATCAATCGTTCCACGTACAAGTGTGAGCGATACCATATTTCCGTCTCCCTCTCTCTCCCACTCCCTGGAAGAGGCACTGCCATCGCCTGATTCGTCGACGCGATCGTGAACGCGAGTGACAGTCTAGAACATTCCTCCCGCTGAGAACGCCGTCTCGATACCGTACCGCGCTGCACCGTTGTATGTGATTATATAAACCGCTCGCAAGTGGGAGTGACGGTGAATTGAAGTGTAAACAATCAGCTGCATCACGAAACACCAGGAGGAAAAGAAACGAAGAAGGTTGTATAAGGTAAGTGCCTTCCATCCTTGAAATATCCTATACCCACTCAATCACCTCCTCCCGTATCCATCTCCTCTTCCCTTATTCCTTTCTAGGCGACCCAGAACTCGCCCTAATACAGTCCATTCCATTAATCCTTCCCAAGTCGCCTAGAACCCTACGGTTTCGGTGTAAAGCCGAACCACCAAGTAATGTAGTAAAGTTGTTGCCTGGTAGAGAACGCTCTAAGCGATAAGGCCGCCCTTTGTACTTGACTCATATTGTGAAATCTCCAAAGTTATGTTTCTGGGGTACAATAAAGTATAAATTATAAATAAAGATATCGAATTAGTTTTGGAAGGACGATCACAATTATCGATTTTAGAGTTTCGCCTTCTGTATTGTTTGAGGCAGCAATTGCCTAGTGGGGAGACCAGCAGACTGCTACGCAGAGAATCTCGTGTTCATGATCACTGACTTTTGGAAGTTTAACCCTTAACGAAAAAGTAAATAGAAGGGAACTTTACACGTCTTTAAAAACTTAAAGTTTCTTTCATCTACACAGAAAATGGCTTTCAAAATACAAAATACTATTTCCAATACTTTTGTAATACTACACATATAATAAAACAATACGTAGTACTGAACACACGATATACAATTGATTGGCAAGCTGAAGCGCCAACGATTATGGATTTGCATATGGCCGATATCCTGGCAATCGCCCTTTGTAAAAAGCAATAAAAATTACATTACAATGCGACAGTGTCGTATATGCACAAGTTAATTGTCAACCATAATAGTTAACAATAATCCAGTCACCGATACATTGAATAATATTTATGCATGTCTAATACAATGGCATTCTTTATACTGTATTTAGGTCTTAGAAGAGCCGTTTGCATAATCATCATCAATATAAGACTAGTAGATGCCACTGCAAATGCATTTTAGGTTCAGGAGGTTTTGTCCGATCCCGTGGATATTTCGGAAAATCCCTTGTTATGGCACCTACACATCTTCTCGCCAAGAAACATACGTACATTCCAAATTTCAGCTTCCTGCACCCAGTAGTTTCGGCTGTGCGTTGTCAATCAGTAACGGACGAATGTCGTACATACGAATTACTTGTCCTAAGTGACGAAGCTACAATCATGGCATTTTGATATTGAGTTTCTTGTATAACGTGGGCACCCAATAAGAAAAGATTTTTAATATTTAATGCCACTGGGCAAAATACGGGTTGAGATTTAAGGCAGGCGAAACCACGGGTGGCTGCTAGTATTACATAATATGGAGCTGATCTGTTCTAACGTGTTGAAAAGTGTAGTCACCGATATGTTTTAAGTCAGGAATCCTTTTGGGTCACTTTTCGGCCTAGAGATACGAAAAGTTGTGTGCTGTGCCTAAGTCGAAATATACGCTGTGTAAAGTGACGTCCTTCATCGCATCTGTCTATCAGTACTTCCACGATAAACTCAAAAAAATCCGAACGAATTTACATTTCCTTTTCACCCATGGCCATGATCGAAATGATTCATTAGGAATTTTAAGGGGTAGCATTTATCGCGACTCGATATGCCATGCAGGTAGCGAAGCCGCCAGTGGAAGCTAATAAAAATAAATTGCACACTTGCCAATTTCACTTTTCAAATCAAGCAGCCACCAACCACGTTGGCAACGTGATTTCATATAAACCTGGCTCAGAGACGAATATGACTCGTAAACGCGCTTTATTGACTCGCCTCCATATTTGCAAATGTTTCTTTAATCTTTCACCCCACAGCAAAGTAGGTACCTCTCGTTTGTAATGTAATTTCCCTTTCATAGCCCTTTGTTTCGTTTTTTTTATGATGTTTCTTTGTGTGCGTTATAAGTTAGGTACACGTACATATCCGCATATTTCAAACGAAGATAGTAAAGGAACTTTGTCAAATATATTATGGTTTATGTTTTCAATAATAATTGCATTCATAGCATGCTTTGATTATTCAGCTTTGATATTAGTGACAAAAACAATCAGTTAGGTCAGTGGTTTCAGAAATAAAGTCAGCAAAACCAAAAAAAATATTTGTTAATACATATCCCGTATCTGGGGTAAGTATTAACGGACCTGGGGTAAGTATTAACGTAAGGAGCAATTATTAACAGAGGCTAAAATTCTATAAAATAATTAAATAAAAGTCGAAGAAGAAGAAAGAATAATCAATATTTTATTTGAAATTAAAAAAAATCATATAGTATGTAAATTCATTTAAATCCATATTAATGAACAATAATTGAATATAAAAGTTTAGTCTACAAAAAATAGTACAAATAAACGTTTTAGTGTTATCTTTTAAAGCTTTTTATTTATCACTTACAGTTTTAAAGTTTTTAAGGCTACGCTAATGGTAATTTAAACGTATGTTTTTTTGGTTTCGGACGTATACGTAAACGTATGTTTTGATTGATCTTATTGGCACATTTTATTAGGTAGATCCTCTTGTAGTATTCCTTTTGTAGTACCTCAATCTGCTAAAAATATACCTATTGTAAACATTTTGTTAATACTAAATCCATACGGTGTGTTTACGGTGTAGGTGTGTATCCATGTTTATACTTACCCCACCCAATTTGTTAATTTTAGCCCCAAGGTACATTTTCTTACCTTATCATTTACAGAAAATAAACTGGTTAAAATAATCACAAACAAATCATATAGTGTCACTGTCAATAAAATAGATTTTGATTCAGGATAAGCTATAATTTGTTTCAGCGAATAAATAAATCTTAAATCAATTTATTGTAAAGCCAAAAAACTTCGTTTACTTGTCAATCCGAGGTCGATGTGCAGAACTATTACAAGTGACGGCTGGTTGGTAACTAATAAGTCAGGGCATGTTCAGCTGTATATATAGATTTCCTAGAGAGAGAGTCTCACACTTTTAACACTTCACGTTTGGCAGGAATCAGCTTGTTAATACCTACCGGCGTTAAGACCAGCCCCGCCCTCCCCTACTGACTATTAATCTTATCGCGAGCTTGGTTGTATCAACGGGCCGTTCAAGATCGGTCTTTGTGGAGACGGAGGTCTATGTCCAGTAGTGGACGTCACAAGGCTGTAATGAAATGATGCGTATCATAAAGTCACTTTACATCAGTGCGTCCAATAAAAAATAAAGTGCCATATTTAATTCCCTCTATTCATTTAATTTAAAATTTGGACCATTGAGAAAGTTTCTTTCTCAGAATTTAATAAAAATAAGGCAAATTTCAATGATTTTCTTTGAAAACCTTTTGCTTTATGTTAAATATTTAGATTTCTTCGTTTTAAATATTAGATACATTAACATGTCATATATATAAATGTGTTAGCGTGTAAAACTAGCGTGACACCGGCCCGTTATTTATTTACCAAACTACAATGACCAACATTCTTGTTTAGCTAGGTATTATTCAAGCAAAAATAATAGTCATAGAATAAAAATAAATTAAATTGCTTTATTTATTTATTTTAATAGAGTAAGGTCCAAGGCCCGCCAGAGCTTACTTCTTTTCTCAGAAACGAAATGTATAGGATAATGTAGTGTTAGTATGTGTTATGAGTGTACGCATAGTTGCTAGCTTGGATTTGGGCCATTTTTTTAGCTAAAGGGGCTAAAGGTAGACGGGAACAATTACCATATATTTTATAAATGCGCCTCCTAGCGGTCTCTACCGATCGCTAGAAATCAACTATTATTTTGGAAGTTTTAAAGGCGTCTGTTAAAAATTACCGTCGCCGAAATGAGTTCAGCAGTAGTATTTATGATTTTTGTAATCAGAATCGAAAATCAGCACTGAGTATTTGAGAAAAGTTAGTACAATTTTTACCAAAGTTGAGCACCTCGTACCAGTCGTACCTAAAAATTGGCCCTAGATCCAAGCTAGCAAGTATGCGTACACTCATAGCACATACTAACACTACTTTATTCTATAAAAAAATATAATTTAAGAATCTGATTAAAAAGAGTGGCTTGATCCCAATCCTGATT
This sequence comes from Euclidia mi, assembly GCA_944739405.2. Taxonomy (NCBI): domain Eukaryota; kingdom Metazoa; phylum Arthropoda; class Insecta; order Lepidoptera; family Erebidae; genus Euclidia; species Euclidia mi. The sequence goes on from OX123191.2 coordinate 36,330,630, forward strand.
GTAAAAAAATAATTTTGACGTTCATAAGTGTTACTCTGTTACCTATGTGAATAAATGAATTAAAAAACATGTATTATATACATTTCGTTTTTGAGAAAATAAATAAGGTCTGGCGGCCCTGGGATTTTGAACTATTAACGTAAACTGTGCTTGCCCAATGTTAAACATATGACAACCAATGTACAACTTAATATCTAGGATTGTGCCCGTCGAGACAACCATGTTTTTAGGTATTATGCTGGACACCAAACTACAATGGGGTTTACATATAGAAAGGTTATCGGGCAAACTCAGTTCTGCAGCTTATGCAGTAAAGACAATTAGACGCCTCACAGATTTAGAAACAGCTAGAATGGTTTATTTCAGCTTAATGTCGTATGGGATTCTTCTCTGGGGGAATGCTGCAGATCTTAATACAATATTCGTTCTGCAGAAAAGAGCTGTAAGGGGAATTTATAACCTCGGTCCAAGAGTTACTCTAAGATGAGTTCAAAGAAATAAACATTGTAACTGTTGTATCACAATATATTTATGAAAATCTGTTATAATAATATTTACATAAAAATATTGACAAATTTTGTAAAAAATTGTGATATTTATTTATTTATGGACTCACGCGTGTTTCCCCGAAGGGGTAGGCAGAGGTGTATTATTACACCCAAAATGTGATATACATTCTGTAAATACAAGACATAGGAATAATCTCGTAGTTCATAGCACTCGTCTCCACAAAATAAGTAGCTGTTTTAAGGGGCAATGTGTACGCTTTTATAGCAAGCTCCCTTATAATATAAGAGACGTATCTATAAATAAGTTCAAAATTATTGTAAAAGCGAAATTGTGTTCAAAAGCATATTATAAAATATCTGAATATAGGTAAAGACGACCAAACGCTTGGGACTGAGCTGTTCTAATTCGACACACAAAAATAATTGTATAAAATGATTTTTTTTAATGACGTTTCGTAAGTACTTGCAAAGTTGTATTTTTCTCTCTTTTTTGTATGTATTTTTCTTCATTTATCTATACGCCATTTCACACTGAGGGTGCGGGTGGTATTTGTTGTCTTGGATCATATTCGTCTGATTTTGATTTATTTGTACGGAGATGACATATGTCACCTGCGCCTTCGTGTGTGAAATGGAATTCCCTATTTGTCAAGTGTCACAATTTTATAAGTGTAAACAATAAGCTATGTCAGTAAATAAATGTGTTCCTCTATGTGCTAAATATGAAACGACCGACCGGGGTTAAAAAAAATATTATATATTTATTTGTGAATTAATATAAAATGGTACCAACAGAATATCAGCGCCACCTAGTTGAACTAGATGGCACTACGCTGAGTTGGGGGCCAATTCTGTTAAATACCTGTAATAATGTATGCTAAAAAAATTAATTATTTCGTAACAGAATAAATGTTTTCTTTCTTTCGTTCTTTCTTTAAATAAAGAAGTATTTCATTTCATTTCACTTGTCTGAGTTTGAGATGAGGTTCACTCGTTCGTTATCATATTTTTTTTATATATATTATTATATTTTATTTCTTATGATGTTTTAAGCGTCCTCGATAACGGTATCTTGTCTAATAAAGGAAGGACTTCATAAACGAAGGAAGTCATCCTTCGTGAAGCAAAATTGTTTATGCCCTCCATTCATCTAATTAACCCCTCACCTGATCTATAGTCATATTATGACCGAAGAAAGTAGGGCGATTTTTGATACGTAGTCATATTATGACCATTTTTTATGTTCGCATTTCAAGTCTGTTTTCTCTGTTTTACCGATTTGTAGCGGCTTGCGATTGCGTTAGGTTGGTAGGACAATAACACGACTTGCGTATTGTAAACGAAAACAGGCATGCTCCAAAAAAAAAAAGTTTCGTCTAATCAAAAGAAAGTTCCCGCGTCACTATGCGTGTCCTGTCGCAATAATAAATTTTGATACCAAAAAAACGCTGCAGCATCAGTAAGAAGCAATTTAATCATGCCTTAGTAAGTATTTTTTCGTTTTATGTTTAAGTTGATAATATTCGTAGTGTAATTTAAGATTAAAGACACTTTTCCTTAGGTAAGAACCAATTCGCCCCGCACCCGTATATTTCATATGATTTTACGTATTGTTTCTGCACTTGTTGGTATTTTTTTTGTTGTATTGTTTGAATAATTTCATAAATTAATAGTATATAATATGCAGAAGTCCTTAAATTCATGTATTTTCTAAATATTCACGAAAAATATAATGCAGGTAACAGTCGGTCATTTTATGACCGGCTGTCAGGCCGAGTCATTGTCCTTTGTTACTGCAATTTTTATTTAATTAATAATTATTTACAATAACTATAAGATTGTCTTTGTTGAAATTTAAAGCTCCTTTTATACTCTTTAAGACTCATAAGTCTTTATTTTGTATTTTGGTTTGATTTTGTTATAATGAGCATAGTTTTAAATATGCCCTGCTTTGGACCGCCTAAAACGAGGGTCTTGTTAATTTACCTTTTGTTTAAAATTAATGCAATTCTGTCGCCTAAATTTATTGTGATTATTTTAACCATCAAACAAGCTTTCTAAATATATATAAATCTCATGAGTTTAATGAAATATGTTGAACAAAGTGAAGGTGCAAAGTTCAGACATTTTTATGCAGTTTTTACGCGTACGGTATGAAAACGACAAAAACCGCTTATGGAATTTGTTGATTTACGTTAGATATTATTATGAAAAGGTGTAAATGTTTTTCAATATGCTTATTCGTTTATAATAGCAGGTAACTACAATTTGTTTATTTTTTTATATATTTCATCAGAAAGTCAGAATTTACCCAATTTCATTACATTTTTATTTTTCTCTTGAATACAGTTCGGTCACAGTACGATATAATGTTACCGTTGTACTGTAACATTGTAGATAATTTATCAAGGATTCTATCAATATATAATGTGTCAGGTATTTATAAACAGAAAGGCCATAAAATGCTAAATATGTGACCCACTCAAATCGCGCCGCGGCGCGTCTCAATTCGGCGATCAAATTACGGCAACATAGCCGCGGCGACCGTATCAGGTGAGGGGCTAATTGACTTACTCACACACATACACTCGTTTGTATTCCATAGCGTGGGTGCTACGACAAAATATTTACACTATCCGATAATTAATAGGTAAACAAACGAAACCGCCTTTTGTACACCTACCGCCCCCTAGGGGGAGAACTTAACAGGTGTTGTGAACAATATATAATACAATACAATATGGTGTATTTACTTTCATTATTTAAGTCAGTTCCCAATGCGCTATATAAGCGAGTTTACTTTTATGTAACGTGGAACAACTTAAACGAAGTGGTCTATTCGTGGGTGAGCTATTACGATTGTATTGGGTTTGAACCGCGATCAGGGGCAAACATTTTTTTTTATTATTATTCGTAGAAAAAATAATATTACCCATCGGTTTAGAGTTTATCATTCGATTAACAAACAGTATTTACCAACAGGTTATTGGAATGGCGTTGAGTAGGACAAGGGGTAGAAATGATATGCAATAATTGCGATAGAAAATAATGTTAGTAAAGCTTGTCTAAAATTGTTTTATATGGCAAATTCTAATAGTAACTTTTGAATGTATAAAATTTATTTGAATTCTGTGATTTTTATTGTGAATGTAGTTTTAACAAAATAAATTCCAGTCCAACAACATTATATATTACTTTCATAAGGTCATAAAAATCAATTTTAATATTTTCACTATCCTGCAGAAATCTCTATAACTTCCACTAAAATCTAATTAGCAGATGTCTAAAAACGTATTTCCTGCCTACCCAATAATAGGTATTTCAGACGGTAATCTATACATATCTGTACATAGCATACCATTCTACCACAGGCAGTCAAAATTAATGGTCAGAGACAACGGGACACAACCAAGCCTATTGTTATCCACCCCGTGGATAAAAGCACAAAAGATCAACAAAATTCCTCGTAAGAAAACGAATCAATCGAATGAATGAATAAGTGATTCTTATTTAGACACTCGCTCTACGTTGGCGCGTCTATTATTTCAGACTGAATTCGCCCAAAACTAAAGAGGGTGTGTATCGGAGCGAAAGCTAAGCGGTTTGCGATGAAAACATTCGCCGAAAGTTACTTAGAGCTCATCGCAAGAGCAGATGCAATGCAATGACAGTCAGTCGAGTCCCTCTGTGACCACAGCCGTTGCAAGACGGTATCATTCCATATCCTGAAACTGGTCTAAACTATAGATTAACGCTATCTGTATAGGTCGCAGAAAACAGTTAATAAAAAACTAATGTTCTGACGACTCTGGTAAGGCTACGAAATGGAGTCATGACGTGTCCAAGGAAAAAGGTTTGGAGGACAATGATAGGATAAATATACTTTGCTCACCTCGCTCAGTGCAAATTTATTTATTTTATGACACATGACAGAGACACATTGAAATTAAAAACAAACCTGTCGATCAATATAAGGACTGTGAAGTAAAATAATAATTAAATATGAAAAATTATAAACATATGTGTGAAATATTAAAATAAATAAATGCTATTATTATTGGTGAACATTTTCCTCACAGATCGCTTCCACCTAGCTCATTTTTTGTGCAGATACCACCTCTGGGTGGTCAAGCCACCACACGCAGTGAAGCGTCCAAATAGTTTGGGAAAAGCTGACGGCTTGTTTTTTTGTCATTTTTGGTGAGCCCTATGTTTTATTTCTATTGGCATTTCGCTTTTGAAATTGTCGGTCAAAATATATTGCGAAAATAAAAATGTGAAAATACCTCAAACACCACCCTGGTGTTTGAGGTATTTTCACACATCCTGGTGTTTTAGGTATTTTAACATTTATATTTTCGACCTCTTGCTTTGAACTTTATTGTAGGTGATTTTCAAACATACGACCGGCATGGGAGTTAATCGGTGTCGCAGCTTATAGACGCGTGTTATTCTAAGAGTTATCATCATCGTCCTAGCGTTATTTAGCCCGAGGTCCACTTACTGGTCTAACCAGATTTGACAGAATATAAGCTTTTCCACAGAGCGACTGCTGTCTGACATCCGCAACACAAGGGATAGCGATATTTCATGGTTTAGACTTCTGACCTTTGGCCTGCAATTCTAAGAGTATTACTTGCACATTGCTCTCTGAGTGATTACTGGCTAAAGAAACTTAGAAATTAAGGAAAAATTGAAATGTTATATTCTCTATGTTTGCGTCCCTCATCGTCAATATCCTTATAGACAAAGCTTCTATCGACATAATCATTATTGATTGTGTCTTAATAAATACACCGGTATAAGGAAACATGAAAAAAATAATAGCATTTTGAACATTACCTTACAATTTGCTTTGTTTATCAGTATATATAATATTTTTGCGTTAATAATTGACTAACATACAACGCACAGGCGAAACTTTTGAGCGAAGCTGAAATATGGCAAATATGTACCTTGGGGATCATAAAGATGCACTAAGAAGGCATATCCCGAAATTCCCTCGCAATCGGAAAGAAACGGTTTGATTCAAATTTAATGTTCGGGCGTAGCACTAATTCTTGTCAGCTTAAAATTGTTAATGATTACAATAATACCTATAAGTCCTTATACATGTATGTAACTTTTGGAGAACTGCAACAAAAGTTGAAACAATAATCTAATTTGCACCTAGACCGGAATAGTAACATAAATGTTTGTGTACTGCCTCTTCAATCTATAAATAAACGGTTTACGAATGATACTAGGGAACCAGTGGGGTGTCAAATCCTACCCACTGTAAAGGAGACTGAAAAACCCCCTTTATAGCCTACGTCAAAGACAGTCAAGACCACAGCTTAAAGAAATACAAAGAGTAAAAATCTCGAAGCACCAGGAGACCTATTACAGATATTAGTATTTTATTATTCTGTGGTCTGCTTTTTCCGGCGTAGTATTAAAATTGTTAAAGGCTTTGTTCCATTGTTATAGAAAATACAACAATTGTTTATGGTTAACAGTTATCATTGTTTATAATTTCGAAAGCAGATTTAATTCTGTGGGCGTTAAAACAATGCGAAGATCCGGTTGCTCACATTGGAATTATTTTCATTAAGAATTTAATGAAAAGAGGCTTATTTTTATACGCTTATAATGTGCCGAGCTGTCATCAATGTCGGTGCAAGAGATGCATTTGGAAGTATTATGGTGGTTTATTATGGCCGTCTATGGAAGGTTGCTATTTGAAATAATAGAACTTAATGGACGTTTCGCTTTGAAAGGGTGAACTCGGTTTGTTTCCCGTTTAAATTATCGTGACGGACCGGCAGATTTCAATGTTGAAACTTTTTGGTCCTTTAAGGTCAAGTTTGTGTCTGTTACGCGGCCAGTTCGCATGTTGAGAAATGTTTTCTATTCAATTAGGATACTCAAAAGAAATGGGGGTGGGTGGGGATGCACCAAGGGTGCACGCTTTCACATTTTATTTTTTTTATAAATAAGGATTTGTGCGTCGTAAAAAATATGTTTCAAAATATGCACATCAAACCATTCCAAATGATTCATCACTTTGCCTATATTGTCACTATGCAGTTCGACATTTTGAATGTCGCATCGCATCGTTTACAAGATAACAAACCCATATAGCTCAGTTAGACACTGAGAACCGTGAAATCCTGCTAGCTAGCGTGGCACACACTATACCAAAATTGTGCACATACCTATCTCTTGACATAGATTTACACACGTCGCCATATGTAGACTGCCATACTTCCGCCTATTGGTCCAACAACACGAAATTCATCAGAAATTACATAAAACCCACAACATATTCCCCAATTTCAAGCCCTCATCTCTCAGTGCATAAACTTTTTCCCTCCAAATTCCCTGAACAACAGTTGGTCAAGCCCAAAGTCAGGTTGTCAGTTCTGCTAACATGTGGCATGAATTATTCACGAATGTACGTATTTGATTTAACAATCACTGTGCAACGTAGATTTATGGATGCATAAACCAGGCATGTTATTGTTGTCTTATGATGGTTGCTGAAGATTTAGCGGGGTTTAATTTGGTTTGGGCGTTTTGGTTAAACAATGGTTTAGGTTAGGTTACGTAGTGGTTGGTGATAAACATATTACAGTCAATTATATTTTTCTTGCCGTCAAAAATATTTTTGATAGCAATATAAAAATTCATATTTAGGATAATCTGAGACATGTTTATGAACTTGCCACTTCTCATCGGAGCGCTGGACGTGGCATAATTTAAAGGGAATAATTATTATGTATTTCCAGCAGTGCACGAAGTCAGACTCTGAATAAGGACGATCAATTGAAATTAAAATAAATAGGGATAGCAGTTTGATGCATATACAGGTCAACAGATAATATGAGATAAAATAATAATAATAAAATAAATAGTACTGATAGTCGTGACCCTTAATGGTCTTATTGCCATGAGCCTCGACCACCACCTCAAGAGGCTCTCGTTAGATGGCTGGAACAAGTCCTCTATACAGAAGGCAGTATTGCTGTACACGACACGTATCGTACGAAGGTTCCTTTCTCTGGAGCCCTAACAACCGGTAGCTTGGTCCCTGTGCCCGATGCCGGTGGGTCTCCGAGGTTCCATTTTATTATATATTTAGTTTTATATTTATTTTATTTTATTTATTAAGTATATAAAATGAGATATATGAGAAAAAAATTATGTAAACGAAATAAATAAAAAAGTATTTATTTTCTTTCACGAAGGCAACTTACAAACTACATTTACTAATGTCTAGAAAAACAGATTACACCTTTGTGAGAGACTGGTATCTGAACTAGGAAAATTCAGTCAGACAGATTACCAGGCTCCTCGCACATTATTTCATAGTTAAAGTATCACTAAGACAGTGGCTTACAATTGACAAACAGAAAGAAAAGTGGGTGTGTATGTGTGTATGTGTTTGTGAAGGATAAAATATAAGAATAAAATTCTTGCACGAAATAATAGTCAAAAGAGTACGCTACCCTCTATTTATTTACAAAGCTGTGCACAGATGATTCTTACTCAACCACGTCCGCGTATTTCTTATAAGTTTAAGACTTCTAACTAGAGCAAAAATATTTTCATCTATCAAGGAAATTGCCAGACTCCGTCATCTATACTTATAATAAAACTGTAGAGAGGTCAATTCTGTACATTGAATATATATTCAAAATTAGTATTGGAGGATGAATGGTGATCGATACTGATGCCAAAAATGCAATCAGTAAATTTTTTGTCTGTCTGTCTGTCTGTCCGTCTGTCTGTCTGTCTGTCTGTCTGTATGTGCACGCATGGGTCAAAAACTACTAAAAGGATATTAACCAAACTTGGTACGATTGTAGTCCATACTCCTGGGCAGGTTATAGGCTATATAACATAGCGCTAAGACCCATAGGAGCTGAGCAGTGACGATAAATTTGAAGCAAGTCGGATGAAAATGCGCTTTAGAGCTCTTATCCTCGCATACATTGATCATTCACCAAAAGTATGTATTACAAAGATGATGGTCTTCAAAAGATCTACAAAAAAGTCCTGAATTGTATATATCTATCTTTTATAAATAAGCCGCAATAACGGGTTTAATCGTTAGCCATTTCTTCAAAGTGTATTAAATAAATCAATATATTGTATTTCACATAGATATATATTTATCTAACTCCCATATTCAAAAAGTGCACTTTAATATGTATTTTATATAAAAAAATATATAGAAATCGGTTTATAAACACACAAGATATAGATGAAATAAAACTTCCAAACCTCGCCGCGCCAGTATGGGTACGGCTATACGGTTGATTTTTGTTTAACGCACGAAACGGCCGTCTATACATATAATAAATCTGTAAGTGATCGATGTCCGTACATGAAAGATATTCAGAAGAAATCTATTTTAAGGGGTCTACATTAAAGAAGAGAAGCCAAAAATATAATAATTAAAATTTTGGTCTGTTTGTCTGTGCGTTTTTGCACGCTAATTTCAGAAACGGCTAATAGAATTGGAATGCGATTGGAATTAGTGAATTCCGCTTTAAGTGGGGCTTACTACAATGCATCAGTGGATGTATTGTAGTAAGCCCCACTTAACATTTGATGTTTGTTTTATACGAATCGGTTCATAGATAAAAAAGTTGTGTCAAATTAAACATTTGTTCGGTTAAAATATGTTCTATAAAAGTAACTCTTTAATTGCATTGGTTGAAACTTAATATATTATGATCAGTCAAATGTAAAATTACGAGGTTAAAAGATTATAAATAGGATATTTTCGAACATTTGGATCTTCCAATTTAAATTGAGCTTAAATCTGTATGATTAGTTCTATGTTAAATAGGGTTCAGCTTAGGCTGGACGTTGGCGAGTCATTTTATTTTACTGGATGGGGATAAACACTGGGATGGCATTGTCTGAAGCAAGTATAAGTAAAAGTCCTCATCGATTACGCCATGGGTTTGAGATGCTGCATAGTTATGGCATAAATACAAGTATGAAGACACATTGGCCGAGGACATTTTTAGGTTCCCACAACAATCTAATAAACCATTGCTTGATAGTAGATATAGTTATATCTATCCTATTACTCAATATGAACGACCACGACGACCGATACGAACCATTTGCTGGTGTAAAAATGATCTCTCGAGACTTACTGAAGAACAGCGTTTAATATAATTATGATCGTGTGTGTCGTAGCGTGGATTGTGATTTGAGAAAAATACTATTTGTAGATGCTCTGGGTGGAACGGCAAGACTTTTCCTACCAAGGTGATTTCGGCAAAGGAACGAAGCTAAAGTAAGATTGTGCGAATACAAAATGACGAACTCATGGGCGGTATAACAGTACTTTTTCGTGGCGATTTTCGTTAGGCTCTGTCTGTTATACCACCATACAATATGAGACAAGAGCTGATGAAATTATAGCCTGTCTAAAGAGTTCATAACTATGGGATTATATTATCACTATGCATTTTGACATTAAATATGCGAGCATGATTATGAGGCAACGAACATGCACAGGAATTCTCCGATCTTTCGCGATTGGTAACTTCGCGGTGTGGACTTGCACGAACAAGTGAAAGTCATTTGAGCTTTTTTTAGGACATCTACACTATTCAATATCTTAGGTATTATATGCAACTTAAAACATTTTGGGTACCTATCAATTCTGTAGCCCAATGAAAAGACAAATTCCGCGCGAACGGAGTCGCGGGCACAGCTAGTAATTTATAAGAAAATACATTTAATTCTGCCCATTCAAGACTCAAAGCTTTACAAACGACTGCAAACCAAACTGCAAAGTATGGGACACAAAAGACGAATATTTCACAAAGAACCACACCACCTAATCCCTAGTTTGCATACAATTTATAAGCTACTCACATTTGCCAAGTATCTGTTCTACCTCAAGAATTCCCTCACAAGCCAACTTATAGTTGGAACCGCACGGGCAAATTTCCTGAAGCCACAACACGACTTCGCGCTAAAGCTCGGTTTACTCCAAACCACAAATACATAACTCACCCCAATGTGTGGTACCTACTATGAGCTTTCTACAGTAGCTGACGTGAAAACGGAACGGACTATTTCAATATTAAATTTGATCTATGTATGGATACTACTACTGGAGATGCATATATGACATCTGCATACAAATATGTGAAATCAAAATGTCAAAAGTCTTTCGCTTTAAAGGATCCGTCATTTTTGCAACCATCGCTATCTAATCTACCTTTGGGTGATCTTTTTCTCAAAAAAGTTCATTGTTTTTCCTTCCTTGTCAGGGAACCTTGAAAACTACAGGTGAAACCATGTAGAAGCACTTTTTATGAATAGCATGATCAATAAAATTAGATACATTGCTATACAGAACTGACCATTCTCCAACAGGTAAGCCAAAGGTGATGATGAAAATCTAGCTCACCAAAATAAAGGATCATTTAATTACATTTATTTAGCACTACTTTTCTACAGCAGTAACGTTTTAAAGATAGGGGCATACAAAACACCCTGCATGCACGACGTTTCCAACAACAAACTATAATGTACTAAAGTGCGGGGACTTAGTCTATCTGCAGTCTCGTACGGCGCATGCATACTTAATTAAGTAAACGAAACTGGGCGATCTACATCACGAATGTGACGACGTATTATGATGTCATTTACTCGTTTACATATTAATATGTTGTGTAGCATTGTTGCACCTGTTCAGGTTGAAATTTTAGTAATTGTTCTTCTGTACTAGTACATCATTGAACAATTAGAGAAGCAATAGTTACAAAATATTATTTAAAACTTTAGAGGTCTTTAATTTTGTTACAAATTGTTTTTTGGGGATACCGTACTTAACTACTTCAGTACATCCACGATCATTGCGCTTCCAACAGTGCCGAAATATCGGATACTCGAAACAAAGGTACGTGGTTTATATCCCGAAAGACAATTTAGAACAATTTAAAAGTTTTACAAAAAAAGTGGCAGCGATAAACTTGTGGTGAGACTGCTACGCAGACGGTCACGCCAGTGCTACGAAGGTTTTCAAAATGTGTATAAAGTTGTTAAAATAAAAGTAATTAAAAGTAGTGGAGAATATTATGAATAAACCAGTATGTCTGCGAGTTTTCATAGATTAAAAAGTTTTTAATTTGTAAACATGTTTCATAAATTTTCTTACATTCAAATGATAGCGCTTGACTCGTGAGAAAACCAACAGACTGCAACGCAGAGGCTCTCGGTTTCGAATCCATGGCACGCACCTATTTTCAAACCGTTTTCGTAGTTATGTGCGTATTAAATTGTTTATTATCGCTTGCTAAATGGTAAAACAAAAATCCGTGAGGAAACCTACGTGTCTGAGAGTTCTTCATAAGAAAACCTGCATAACTGAGAATTCTTCATAAGGTTCTTGAAAGACACATGAAGTCTGCCAATACACAACTGGCCAGCGTGGCTTTGCTGTTTTCATAGTGAGACTAAGCCCGTGCCCAGCAGTGAGACAGTTTGTATACTGGGCTGGTGGTTATAATAAAGACTTTCTAAATGTGGTTTCAATTTTGTACGAAGAAGACTTATGGTACTACAACATACATACATAGACTCACGCCTGTTTCCCCGAAGGGGTAGGCAGAAGCATATTAAACGCCCACTTTTCGCCAGTGTTTTGATCCCACGTAATAGGTGGCGAGCCTATTGCCGCATATCGGGTTATTTTGTTTGCCAGAGCCTCGTCCGTTGATCGGCAGGTGCACCACTAGCAGGTGAGGTTGGCTTGAGACCCAAGTTCTTGGTGGGAATATGCACCCTACAAAGATTCAACAAAATCCGTTTACTACTTTCGTTTTTACTGAACTGAGTAACACTCCTCCATATATGCTCGCAAACTTTCGCATTATAATAGAAGTAAGATTTTGACATATACATTGTCTAGAGTTACCGTAGGCAGGTAGGAACTTGTTCAGAGTGCGCAGTGGAAGTTGTATTACATCTACCTGACCACGATAAGGCAAGTATCTAAACACCTATGCACTGCGTTGCACAGTGATGAGTTCAAAGAACATGCAAGTTACAACTATCAATATATAATTAACTTACCAAATCTTCACTGATGCTCCTGATGATGTTCTTGAGTGGACCTATAAGATTAACTCATAATTTTGGCCAAAATAACAAGAAAATCGTTATAAATACCACAGGGTCCAGTTCGGCGTCCTTCATTAGCGAAATCGTCGGGCACCAACCACGTGCACGTTGGCGGTTTCAAACAATTTTTACAAATGTTCAATATGATACAACTTATCTTTTATCACAGAACACAAACAATTCGCGAAGCTACAAGGACGAGCTTTCCAAAAGGCGATCAATTTATTTCAATTACAAAACCACGCGAGAGAGGCAAAAACGGCGTGAGCGCAAGACCAATTTTCAGAAACGGAAACGAATGACAGTTCAGTGTGACCATAGTCAAAATTTACAATAGACTAAACTAAACGTTACTAAATCGATATAATCGACTTGACCTATCACAAATAATATTTCTATTTCAAACATACATACATACATATGCTCACGCCTAAGGGCGGTTTCAGATTAGCGATTTATACGCGCGTATAAGCTGGTCCTTGGAAGTGCATATAGGCGCGTAGAGGCGCGCCTTTTGGCACACGCGCAACTCGTACGAGCGTTTACGCGCTTCAAAGCTCGTATAACCACGAGCCGTCAGAATCCATGTTGACACTGACAAGACGACACTTCACTACCATTTCGAGCGAACACGCCCGTTTACGTGAGTCTGGTTTTTTGAAGCGCGTAATGTAACGCGCGTGTAAGCGCGTATGCTGAAACGACCGTATACGCGCAGAAAAATACGCTAATCTGAATCCGCCCGAAGATTTATATATAATTAGTAAGATTTTTGTTGTATCTTATTACAATCGTCAATAGCGCGTGCTATTAGAACCTAAACTTCATGTTACGTACCCGCAAATCCCTCATACAATCGCACAAGGCACTAACACGACTGTCTTACTAGTCACATACGATCATAACATAGCGGGTCCTAAGGGCGGTTTCAGACTAGCGTTTTATGCGCGCGTATAAGCTCGTTTTTAGAAGCGCATGTAGGCGCATAGAGGCGCGCCGTTTGGCACACGCGCAACTCGTACGAGCGTTGACGCGCTATTGTCACTACTTTTTCGAACGAACACGCCGAAATTTGCTCGTTTACGCGAGTCCGGTTTTTTGAAGCGCGTAATGTTGCGCGCGTGTAAGCGCGTACGCTGAAACGACCGTATACGCGCAGAAAAATACGCTAATCTGAAACCGCCCTAAGTGCAGATATCCTTGCGCTGTACTTTGTCACTGCTTAGTGCTTTCAGTGAGAACTACTTTGATGCCTGACGATATGCCGGCAATGCTAAAAAAATATTTCTTTATTAGTGCTGTGAATAGCGTATGTTACTAAATAGAGTATGACATTATTTTGGATATAAAGTGTCATTACTTCACGATTCAATACCATTAGGTAAGACTTGTCTTTCTTTTTGTAAGCTATCGACTGGCTTTGGACTATGCCATGGAAATTCGTTGTCCTTTTGGTATGTGGAGGTCCGTCAGCAATTAGTTATACTAGACAGAGGAAATAGTTAATATTTTGACGTATTGAGTGGTTAATATATTCGCATACACTAAGAAGCAATTTTTTGTCGCATTAACTTGTTTAAGAGTTTATGAATTGATACATGATTGCGATTTCTTTTATGTCAAACCTAGTATTAAATCTACTACTAGCTTTAAATCTTGTCTTTGAATTATTTTAATCCCGTATTAATTTCATTTATCCATCCATCTTCGTTTATGCCACCGCAAGTATTTAAAATCCTGTCGATGATGATTGATTATTAATTATATCGAAACATGTTATCGAAATAACAATGCTTTTCATCGAAGCTTAAATGGAAATATGAAAGCAAATTTTCGTTTATAATTGAAATATGAATAAAATCGATCGAGTTTAAAATACATATCAGACTTCGGATTTTCTGACTGGTCTTCCTGTCTTCCTTTATGTTTGAAAAGAAAATGAGTCAATTCAAGAGCCGTTTAATATAATTCAATTAAGAGTCTTGTGCCACTCAACAAATAAAAGACTTATAGAAGATTCATTTTTAATCATTAGGTACTTATGTGTATTTGTTTGAAAAGACAAATCTATTTACAGCTAATTAGATAGCTATGACTTCATACACTATATCTTATTATGCTTTCTCTCTCGACGGCAATTTTAGATGAGTGTAATATCCGGCGGTACGTATCTACAATTTTGCGTATGTGTATTTGTTTGAAAAGACAAATCTATTGACAGCTAATTAGGTAGCTATCACTTGATACACTATATCTTATTCTGCTTTCTCTCTCGACGGCAATTTTAGATGAGTGTAATATCCGGCGGTACGTATCTACAATTTTGCGTATGTGTATTTGTTTGAAAAGACAAATCTATTGACAGCTAATTAGGTAGCTATCACTTGATACACTATATCTTATTATGCTTTCTCTCTCGACGGCAATTTTAGATGAGTGTAATATCCGGCGGTACGTATCTACAATTTTGCGTATGTGTATTTGTTTGAAAAGACAAATGAACTGGTCAGACAGTTCATTTGTCCAACACTGACCATTAACTGCGGAATTCAATATTCAATCTATCCATTTTTTTAGAGATGTTAGATTCGTTTTTGGCATAAGCTCCATACAAAATAATATGTCAAACACGAATCTCGAATCTCAAAATCCATGGATAGATCGTATATTGAAACCGGCCGTAAGTCAGTTTCACCGCTGTCTGTTAAGTTTCTTTTAAAATGTGTTTTTTTTAACTTATATAAACACTCTAATCTTGAATTTATCTTGAAGATAAGGCTTATCCGGTAATGGTAAAGCTAGGTTTTAAACGTGTATTTTTTTTTACTCCTACTCCAACGTTTCCGCAGACACGCACCGCCGCGACCACGGCTGAAGCAAGTCATCCGAAACGTTGCCAAATACCGAGGTATTCATGCCTGATATATAGTATTTATCGCGAGTAAGACCCGCTAAATAACCTTGTATACTGTAAGTATAGTTGGGCTACTATGTGGGTCAGGTGGATGGGTATACTGAAAGCCATTGTATAATGCCGCTATCCACTGCAGGGCTCCATTATTAAACCTTCGTCAAGCTTAATATATGCACGTTAAAACAAACTGAATGGGACCAAAGTCAAGGAGTTTCCTATTTTCTATCCCTTGAATTGTGAAAGTTATTAAAATAAATATCGTTATCATATCATTAGCCCTGAACATAAACTATCCTACTGCTGAGCACAGACCTCTACTCGATATGAGAAGAGTACAGCCATATTCCACCACGTGCGGCCAAGTACAAGTTGGCAGACTTTCGGATCTGTTGGTTTCATCGCATATTTTCCTTAACTTGTTATCTCATTAGCAAGCGATCATTATACAAAATGTTATTAACAATTTAATACGTACTTACCTTCGAAAAATAAATATGATACTACCAAATTATTATTTTATCATCAAGTAGTGAGATAGTAAATCTTGAAATCGATCAATCAAATCTGCCAAGAATAATGCTGTATAGTTTGTCTTACTTTCTTTTTGCAATGTTACTGTGGATTGAATAAATTTATTGCTGTGGATTGTATTAATTGTATTCTAGTTTTTACTCGACGCTTAGCCTTATTATTTGTGAAGTAAAAAACAAAGGATTGTTGCCAACTTGAATATAGGTCAATATGGCAATTACAGCGGAGTTGGAATATTTAGCATTGTTTTTGTTTGGACGTTAACCAGGGGATGAAATGCTGACCTCACTGAGAGTATTCACCGAATATATCTATAGCAGGGCAATAGTGTTGATACTTACAAACTAATCTATCATCTGTATATATAAAATTCTTGCGTTACTGACTAACTGGAGACAACGCACAACCGGAGCTACTGGGCGTAAGAAACTGAATTTTCTTTCAAATTTCCTTAGGGAGTGCAGGAGAGCACTAAGAGGAGATTTTTGAAAATTTACGCACTTAGGGAGTTAAATAGTCACACGAAGGCTGAGCCGTGGACGAAGTCTAGTCGTTAATAATATAGAATATGCAATGTAGGCAGCCCCAAAGGCAGATATGATATTATATCGTCCTTTGTTATTTGTTATAAACTTAATACAAAATATTATATTGCTTCTTTACTGAAAATGTAAAATAGACTGTCTTTCTGGTATTCGACATAATAATCATGTTTGTTCACCGATCCGGTAAAATCCCCGGTCGGCCATAATTGAGTCAAAATTTGTTTCTAAGTAAGTACATATTATACTTTATTCTATGTATTATACCTACATGCGGTTTAACATATACTTAAATACTACTACTAAAATTAAAATATTAATATACAATACAAATAAAAAATAGATAGTTTTCGTTATCTACAGAGAGATAGTATTGAAAATAATATTGAGGTTGCTAAAACCATTGTTTCTAAAAGTCAGTCGTTTAAAAGATAGACGCTTTCAAAGTGGTAAACTATTTAGATTGTCTTAGCGCTAAACACAAAAGTACTGCAAATATTGGAGTACTAGTTTAACTTTTAGTTGTATTCTTTCCGAATTTCTGTTATAACTATTCACAATCTCACTCAAATGAATCGGAAATAAAAACTAAAAATAAAACCGGTCAAGTGCGAGTCGAACTCGCGCACCGAGGGTTCCGTACAAACCTGTAGGTATATATAATTACTATTATATTGTATATATAATTATAATTCCTTCTTCAAGAAGCGAGAATGCTGCAAGTGGACCTGGGTAAGTCCAGACGGTGCCCCCAAAAATGAGATTGACTTTATCATGTCGACGAAGAGGCAGATATTCAATGATGTCTCTGTGATAAATTCGCTTAAAGTGGGGAGCGATCACCGAATGGTAAGAGGCACATTGAATATCTGTACAAGCCTCGAACGGTCGAGGTTGATAAAGTCCACGCTCCGACCGGCACCGGTTCATATCCAAAACCCCGAGAGCTTTCAGCTCGAACTCAAGAACCGTTTCGAATGCCTGGGCGAATGCGTAGATGTGGACGAGTACAGTAACGGGTTCGTGGATGGTGTCCATGTAACAGGGGCTAAATTCTTTAAGCCATAGAAAAGCAAGAGAACCAGCAAGATCTCGGATCCGACCCTCGAGCTGTTAAAGGAAAGGCGCAAGATTGTTCTGCTATCCTCCGACGACATGCCGAAATATCGGCACCTCAACAGACAGATCTCTAAGTCTCTGACTCGCGATCTCCGCCAATACAACACAAAATGTGTTCGTGAGGCGATCGAGCAGAATAAGGGATCCAAAGTGTTCCAGAGAGATCTGTCTGTTGGGCAGAGTCAGCTGACAAAGCTGAAGACGGAAGATGGCAGAATCGTATCGTCCAAGCCTGAGCTCTTGGAGGAGATCGAAAGGTTCTATGAACAGCTATACACGACAACGCAACAGCCCGCAAGTACTCCAGCGTCAGACCCTAGAGCTGGATTGACCCGACACTATACCGAAGATATTCCGGACGTCAGCGTGCACGAGATTAGTGTGGCTCTCAAACAGCTCAAAACAACAAGGCGCCGGGTGATGACGGATTTACGAGCGAGCTTCTGAAGGCCGGCGGCACACCCGCTGTAGAAGCTCTTCGGAAGCTATTTAATTCCGTCATTCTCGAGGGCAAAACTTCACAGGCGTGGCATAGAGGTGTGGTGGTTCTTTTCTTTAAGAAAGGGGATAAAACCCTCTTAAAGAACTACAGACCCATCACACTTCTGAGCCACGTCTACAAGCTGTTTTCGAGGGTCATCACGAATCGTCTCGAGAGCAAGCTAGACGACTTCCAGCCTCCCGAACAAGCCGGTTTCCGTAAAGGCTATAGTACCATAGACCACATACATACGCTGCGGCAGGTTATACAGAAGTCCGAGGAGTATAACCAGCCTCTATGCTTGGCGTTTGTGGACTATGAGAAAGCCTTCGACTCGATCGAAACGTGGGCGGTGCTACAGTCTTTCCAACGGTGCCGGATTGACTACCGATATATCGAAGTGCTGAAGTGTTTGTATGAAAACGCCACTATGTCAGTCCGCCTCCAGGACCAGAGTTCGAAACCTATTCAACTCCAGCGAGGGGTGAGACTGGGGGATGTCATATTCCCGAAATTGTTTACCACTGCGCTGGAGGATGTTTTCAAGCTTTTGGACTGGAATGGACTCGGCATTAGCATTAACGGCGAGTACATCACTCACCTTCGGTTCGCAGACGATATCGTAGTCATGGCTGAGGCCATGGAAGAACTAGGCACAATGCTCGATGGCCTCTGTAGAGTCTCCCAACAAGTAGGTCTTAAGATGAACATGGACAAGACGAAAATCATGTCGAACGTCCACGTTGCACCTGCTCCCATTCAGGTTGGGAACTATACGCTCGAAGTTGTCGACAAGTATATCTACCTGGGACAAGTAGTCCAATTAGGTAGGTCCAACTTCGAGAAGGAGGTCAATCGTCGAATCCAACTCGGTTGGGCAGCGTTCGGGAAGCTACGACATATCTTCTCGTCCGATATCCCGCAGTGTCTCAAGACGCAAGTCTTTGACCAGTGTGTGTTGCCAGTGATGACTTACGGATCAAAGACGTGGTCGCTCACTATGGGCCTTATCAAAAGGCTCAAGGTCACTCAGAGGGCGATGGAGAGAGCTATGCTTGGAGTTTCACTGCGAGATCGAATCAGAAATGAGGAGATGCGCAGTAGAACCAAAGTCGCCGACATAGTTCTCCGGATAGCCAAGCTGAAGTGGCAGTGGGCAGGGTACATAGCTCGAAGAGCCGATGGCCGTTGGGGCAGAAAGGTTCTGGAGTGGCGGCCATGTACCGGACGACGTAGCAGAGGTAGGCTCCCCACAAGGTGGACCGACGATCTAGTCAAGATCGCAGGAGGCGGTTGGATGTAGGCAGCTCAAGATCGGTCTGTGTGGAGAATCTTGGGAGAGGCCTATGTCCAGCAGTGGACGTTGTTTGGCTGATATGATGATGATGATCATACACATCCAAGAACCTGTATACTAACTACTAAAAACATCAGAACCCAAGCTTTAACGGAGTTCTGTTCCAGAGATATCACAGCGATACAAATTGAAATAACACAGCAGCCAGGGAGTATAACGGTTGTTTTAGCATCGGTCTAACATCGGTTAACCAGTGCGAGAGAACCAATACGGAGGTCGTAATAGGAACGGATTCCAATGCCCACCACCGAATGTGGGGCATGAACTGCAATAACAACAGAGGTAAATCACTGGTTGAATACCTATTCACCACTAATCTTATCCTATTAAATACAGGCACGGAGCCCACCTTCGTTACAAGACGTAGTCCGACAATTATTGACTTAACTCTCGCAACAAAAGGAGCGGCTGAACGCATCAAGGGATGGCACGTCTCGAAAGAGGCATCGTGCTCAGACCACAGATGGATCAGCTTCTCCATGGAAATCGTTATACAACCCACACAGCCACGTAGAAAACCACACAACAGTGACAAAGCAAAGTATGTCCAATTACTTAAACTTACCCTTACTGCTACGCCGACGGTACTGGGTGACAATGTACAGATCGACGAGCAGGTATGTACACTGACACAGTCGATGCTAGACAGCTACCACGCAGCCTGCCCAGAAACCACTCTACCCTCAACCTCAGGCAAACAACCCTGGTGAGGCGCTGAGCTTGAACGCAAGCGCAAGAAGGTAAGAAGGGCTTTAAACAGGGCAATGAACACAAGCGCAGATGAAGATTGGGACGCTTATAAAGCGGCCAAATTAAGCTACAAGAAATGCCCTCAGATTCAGACGTACCATGAGATGGAGGCAATTCTGTGGGAGCATTGAATCTTGCCAACACGCAATCCGGGTAAAGAAATTACTGGCTCAGCAACCAACGGTTGCACCAGGTACTCTCCGTAAACCGGAAAACACATACACCACATCGGAGGAGGAGACAAGACGCGTCCTACTCGAAACACACTTCCCAGGCTGCGTCCTCACCCCGGTAATAACGTGGCAGGATACACAAAAAGTAGCGACCGAACACGAGTGGAGATACGCAAATATCGTGGTCACAGAGGAAAAACTCCGATGGGCCATCGATAGCTTCCATCCCTTCAAAGCAGCCGGACTGGACGGCATCTCTCCAGGGTTATTACAATGGGGGGGTGAACCTGTCCGTAAAAGACTTCTGGCAATCATGAGGGCTAGCCTGGCACTCAGATATGTACCGAAGAGATGGAGGGAAGTTAAACTAATTTTCATAACAAAACCAGGCAATTCCTTCATGCTTAAAGCCTTAGAAAGGCTTTGCGAGAGGGAACTAAGAAGTGGGGCACTTAAGCACCTACCCCTACATACCAACCAACATGCATACAGCCCAGGGAAATCGACAGAATCGGCCTTACATCAGGTCGTGAACCAGATAGAAGCTGCTATACAACAAAAAAGCATCTGTCTGGGCACCTTCATTGACATAGAAGGAGCCTTCGACAAGACAAACTATTCCAGCATAAGCAACGCCCTAGCCAGACATGGTGTGGATCAGATCCTGATACAGTGGATCCAAAACATGCTCAGCAAAAGGGTAGTGCGCCTGCACGGCGACATCCAGACAGCCTTGATAACTAAAGGATGCCCGCAGGGAGGTGTACTCTCCCCGCTATTGTGGAACTTAGTCATCAATGAACTCATAGACAAACTCAACGCGAGATACTTCTACACAATAGGTTATGCAGATGATTTAACCATTCTCACCTCAGATAAGGTAACCAGTACAGTGTACGACCTTACCCAACAAGCCCTACGCATAGTAGAGCGGTGGTGTAATGAGTACGAATTATCTGTAGACCCGACCAAGACCGAACTAGTTATGTTCACACACAAACGCGCCCTGGGTCCTTACCGACGTCCCAGGTTATTTTATACAGAGCTTAAGCTGTCTACCGAGGTCAAGTACCTGGGTGTCCCTCTCGACAGCAAATTGACATGGAACAGCCACATGGAAAATAAGCTCAATAAAGCCAACATTGTCTTCTGGCAGTGCAATAAGATGATAGGCAAACGCTGAAGTCTATCCCCCAAAAGTTTTTTATGGCTCTATAAGACAATAATACGTCCGATGATAAGCTATGGCGCAGTAGTATGGTGGCCTCGGACCAACCTAACAACGGCCGCCAACAAGCTTCAAAGACTTGCATGCTTAGCGGTCACGGGCTGCATGAAAACTACACCTACAGCGGCACTCGAGGTATTGTTGGACCTGCCTCCATTGCACAACAGGCAGCTACGATGTCGGCGGTTCGGCTAAGAGCTCTGAAGCTCTGGAAAGACACCAATACACCGCACACTAGCAACTTAAATACACTCTTCAAAAAAGTTCCTCTAACACAAACCATTGGCGACCGAATACCGAAACAATTTGTGTTCGACAAGAAATACAAAATCCAACTGTACGAGGATCTACACGTAGGAGCGGTTAAGCACAACGAGCTCACGATCTTCACAGATGGGTCTAAGACGGATATAGGTACGGGTTCAGGAGTACTCTCCGAGGACCTGAACATCAACATCGCAGCACCGCTGGGAGCCTACAAAACGGTCTACCAGGCCGAATGTTTTAGCATAATCCTAGCTGCCACAGCAATCATGGCACGTGAGGTAAGAGAACGATCCATTAGGATCCTCTCAGATAGTATGGCTGTCCTTTTTGCCCTCAAAAGCCACACTATCACCTCGGCACTCACACTAGAATGCCACCAGAAATTAACAGAGGTAGGTAAACTACACAAATTAACACTGCAATGGATTAAGGGCCACAGTGGCTCAAGAGGGAATGACGCAGCCGACGTACTTGCCAGAAGAGGGGCCACTATAGAGGTGGTGGGACCCGAGCCCATCATTCCCCTTCCTTCTGGTTTTTATCACAACCTGGTAAGAAATAGAACCAGGACCCAGCACAACCAGTCCTGGATTGGTATTGAAACATGCCGGCAGGCCAAGGAGGCTCTTCCTGCAGTAGACGGTAAGATAGCCAAACAAGTCCTCCGGCTGTTCAAGCAACAACTTCGGACAGTCGCGGCCGCCTATACAGGACACGGATCCTTTAATAAGCACCTATTTACTATAGGAATCACCGACAGCCCGCTGTGCAGAGCCTGTATGGCAGCAGACGAGACGGCAGCCCACCTGCTCCTCGACTGCCCTGAGGTCTCACAGTACAGGCAGCAGCACCTGACCAGACACAGCATCCTGAGGGAAGCAGTGGGCCACATCAAGAGCCTGCTGGCCTTTCTCGAAGAGCTGGGGTGGCTCGAATGACAAGACCATTCCCACCCGTACGCAAAATACACGCCAAGACGTGGAGTTGCGGAAAACAGCCCGTGCCATCAAGTATCAAGTAGCGTGATGTTATATAGCCTGCCTAAATAAATGGGCTATCAAACTCTGAAAGAATTTTTCAGATCGGTTCCTGAAGATTAGCGCGTTCAAGCAAGCAAACAAAAAAACAAACTCTTCAGCTTTATATATTAGTATTGGATTAAACGATACAGGTGCGTCAGTATTTATGCTCGGTATGACTTAATGATGCCTCTATCCAAGTAAATAAATTCAAAGTTACTTATATTTTATTCATACAAATGCCGATTTTATATGTTCAGTTAGTACGCTGTGTATACGTACCATATTTGCAATGCAATGACGTAGGAAATCAATATAATTATGATGAAGTATATATTAAAAAAGTTATAAAATTATTTATTTATTTTTATGTTAAATAAGTTTCACTATCGCACCGCCTTTGGAATCGACCTAATCTACTTCCAAACAGTCGGTATTGGATTCGACCACTTCGGTTAAAAACTCAGGATTATTATTACTTTGCGAGTGGAATTCTGTATCCCACCTCGTTCAATAGCTTGTCAAACTTTGTTTTATATTATCGATTGTACGCCGAATGTTATTAGAATCTTTCTAACAAGATATTTGATGGAGGTTAGTTGAAGTTCGTCTTTGAACTTTACTCGGTGGTTTTCTTAATATCTCGATTCTATATTCGTATCTTGAGAATAGTAAGTATAAGACTCCATGCTATAAATGATTATTCCTTTGTACCGAAAAAACTTTTAATTTCTTTTTACTCTCGCTTTACATTATTAGATTGCTAAACTGCACTTCCTCAGTGTGGTGGATCTTTTTCTAACAAGAAGGGTGTTACCCTTCTTGTTCGAAAAAGAGGCTTGTGCCCAATTTGACAGATTATAAATAAGCTAGATTATGATCATTCAATTCGTTTGCTAATGCATTAAATTCAATACTCGCAGGTGTTATTATAAAATAAAATAAATTTGATCTCTCATTTTGTATTTATACTCAGATAGACATGGCGGGTGTCATTGTCGTTATTTTCATTGTTAAAAGTAATGTCTGCTCACCCACTATTGATAATATTTACACTTTATATTATTAATTGTCAGTCAGCTTGTCAGTCAAAACAATTACGAACATCCGACATTCACAACCGAAGACAGCAGAATCAAATTTAAGTTTATTCATTTAACTCACAAAGTAACTCATATATACGTCAAAGTTTCGTTAACTAAAGCTTCACCTGTCAATTTACATTTAAATTGTTGCTATATTCAATGTTGCCTGACCTGTCGGTCTTGTAGTTAGTGGCACTATCTAAGCTGACGGTTATGGGTTCGATTTCTTTTTTTTTATAGACAGGTATTACACCCACATTTCGCAATGAATTTTTAGGTCCCACGTAATAAGGGGCGAGCCTATTGCCGTTAACGGGCACATGGCACGTGACTCCGTGCTGCTACTGAGAATTTGGAAAAACCCAGTAACACTTTTGCCCGACCCGGGAATCGAGCCCGGGTCGGGGCGACCAGCAGTCGCATACGCAATCCACTGGACAACCGAGGCAGTCAATCAGTCGGTTCGTTTTCTACCAATGATACATCTTTGTAGGATGTGTTAGTACCCTCAAATAAAACTGACACTAGTCTAAACTATAGAATATCGCTATCCTTTTGAGTTGCGGAGGTCAGATGTCAGTCACTCTGTGGAAGAATCTCTGTCTTATCTAGTTAGACTAGTAAACGGACTGACCTCGTTTTTTTTTTGCTTACACCGCGGGAAAAAACCAGTGCAACATAACAAAACCCAGTCAACCTCACAAATAAAGGGCAACATGATTACTATTATAAGACCAAAGTTTGAATGGATTTGTTATTAATATCGGCTATTCAACAAGGGTAACGACAAAAGTTGATTTGATTCAAATTTACCGTAAATTGAAAAGTAGGATTTAGGATTAAATGAATGATATTCTGTGTTTTGAATAGTAGTGCCATTTTAAATGGGCTGTGATTGTGTAAACGGAATATAAAAAGTCAATTGACATCACGTGGCGTCTGTCACTTTCAGACCAAATAGGCGGCAGTAATTGCACGATCGATCCGCACTCACAACTATATTCAAAAAGTAAAACACTGACTCGATACCTGTAAAGTAATCGAAACGCCTACGGCTAAACGGCTTATAATAAATAATGTAGCTTCTAGATCATTTGGTTTAAATGTTATCTCATTTAAACCAATATAGATTTAAGTTACTTAGAAAATGTACTTTATTTTGGTGTACAATAAAGAATATTATCTATCTATCTAGATCGCGATACAATCCGTAAATAGTAGTTTCATTTCTCAAAGACAAACCGCTGTTTATACGTATTTTAAAAGCCATAGAATAGCCCACAAGCCAATTACCGGCTGCCGGGGACAGCGAGTCAAGAGTTTTCTAAACGTAAAACCCAATTAAGGCGCTGTCCTAAGCGACTGTTTTGGTAAATGAAGGGATGAAGCAGGGGATTTGAAGGGAGCTTAGCTCCGTCTACTGCGGGGCGCCCCCCTTCATTCTCGTCGTGTGCGGGCGTATTCTGGCGACATCCGTATTCCAATATTTCAAAATCGCAAGCAAAACGTTTTAGCATATTGAATTGAGATATTGATATTAAAATTTATATTACATAAATCAATCTGTTTGTACAATATAGGCATAGCGCATTTTTTGTTTGCAGTGGAGCCATGAGCAAAACTGGTTTACATAAGACGTTATAGCTATTGATAGTGGACGAAAGTAGGTAAATACCTACGTGCCGTAAGATGATAAAAATAATTAAGTCAGTTCCATGTATGGAGAGGCCATTATTATGTTTGTTTTGTTTTTGTATAAAAATAGTGAAGCAGTTCATGGAATAGATAGATAGATAGATAGATAAATCTTTATTGTGCAAATACAGTTGGTACAAATTAGGTATAATAACATATATGTAGGTATACAAATAGTAAATGCACAAAGGCGGCCTTATCGCAAAGTGCGATCTCTTCCAGGCAACCTTAGGATGGACAGACTGAAAAAGAGAAGAAAGATGGTGTAGTGATCATATATATATGGACACTAATAATTATTTAAGGCGAGGTTGCAGTACAGTGCGTAGCTCGACCTCACCCCCCGCAAAAACAAAACCACGGCGGTGGCGTCAGCGAGTGAGCGGGGGGAGGGAGCGTTTCGTGTGTGCGTGTGCCACAGCGCAGCGTAAAAAAAACCGTAGATGAGTTATGCGAACTTCAAAAGTGGCACATTAAAAACAGGCTATATGTCTCATTTGGCTTTAGTCGCGTACGCACTGCGGTCGGAAGCGCTCGCTCTTTTACTCGCGTGTGTGTACGTTGAAAATGTCGTCGTGTGTAATGAGATTTTGCACAAACTATAGTAGGAAAATGACTAAAAGTTATGGAATCACTTCTCATTCATGAGTATTACAAATATTACAACGTTTTATTTACAATTTATAATATACTCAGTATCACAAATAATAGAGTAAATAAAAAAATTGGCATTTAGCGAGTGTAAAAGAGAAGCAGTATTGTGCGTGTTCAAAGACTAAAAAACAAAGTATCCAGATGGGACATTCGTTATAATAAAATACTGATGTGTGTTTTTGTCAAGTAATAAAAGTGATTTGAGGCTGAATCAACACAATATATTATTATTATAGAAATACAAAATCATACGTAAGTTACAAACATTGACGGATGATCAAAGTCCATTCACTTGTTCTTGTTTTTCTCCTTTTAGTATTAAACAACTAAGTAGATTGTACTGCACTGTTTTCGTGCCGACCCACCGTACCCCTGGCAGTACCCCTGGGGGTATGGTGGGTCTTTCAAAGCTTAAGAGCGTATACGCCTCGAGCGGCGGCTCGAGTTTAGGTTTTTATAGTACCGCGGTCGCCCGCACACCGCGCATGCGAGACCCGGCGCACTATGACGGTATCGCGTGGAATAATAATCTTGATCCTTCTTGCCATACATGAACAGTATTCGTTTATGTAATACGTCGATTATGATATGAAAGTATTCAAATTAATTATTTTCAATGCACATGCATTTAAAGGTATCAAATAAAGATAGATATTACATATTTGTTTAGTAGGATGATGTTCCTCAGGATAACAACGACTATTTATAATAATTTGGCGCAGTTTTATTATATGATAGAAATAATTTATAGTTGTCATCTACATAATTGTTACATTTCAAATATACATCTATTTTGTTATTAATGCATGAAAACCCACGAATGACACTAAATACAAAACCAAAAGAGTCGGGTAAAAGAAAATACTTAATTAATTCAAAGAAAGAAAAAAAAGTACAATATGTTGATTTGTATTTACAAAATATTGTAATTATACAATACATATTCACCTAAAATTATTTCACACAGTGTGCGATGATATAAATCCCTCTTTTTATAAAATTTTACATAGATAAGGCCAATTCTCGTATTTTATATTACATTAAAATTATATTTTAAACAAAATGAGATTAGATTTTAAATTGACTCCGAATTGGTATTCTTCTAATTTAAATGTCATTATCAGCTAGAGTCCGTGTCACGAGAACAAATTTTGTAAAAAGCGAATTTTTACTAAGTGACAGCGATAGTTCTGTCAAAAACAAATAATTTCAAATCAATGAGCGCAACGGTATAGGTCGGGTTCACGAAAGATGACCACTGCGCAGAAATCATTTTTTAGGTCTCTGTGGAGGTGCGGGGTGAGGCGTGAGTGGAATGCCAATGGTGTGGCTCCGTTCTTGACGCATTCCCTAAATGCGTCAAGAATGGAGCCACGCCATTGGTGCACGAATGTACATATGCGCGACGGCCGCCATTTCTGGTCAACTTTCGTGAACCGACCTATACATAGATACGTGTCATTGGAAACTAATATATCAATGGATCGGGTTTTTATCGATATTATGCGCTGTCAACCGGATCTTTTAATGTTTTGAGGTACTGACGCCTAGAGTGTCAACATTTGGCGTTAGTTCATTGAAATGATACATTCGTGGGCTTAACATCTTTTTATCAGAGGACAAAATTAAATTTTTAGTTATCAGGAAGGGGTTGGTGTTAAGTTAAATACAAGTTTATAGGATTGCAACGCTCTTCTCGCTGCCGGCATCTCGAAAAAGCGCGTGCAGAATATCAGATGGCAGAAAATTATTTATACCTAAAAAAGAAATTGCGTTTTCAGACTACCGTAACGTTTAATGGTTTTTGTTTAAGTTCATTCTGACGATTTCATTCACAGACAACGTAAAATCTCTATGCCTAGAAATGTTTATGCAATGTATTAGCTAGTTATCTGTTATATTATTCATTGTTGGTCAATAATTTAATATTTTAGAATATATTTTGAGCTATATTTTATATTAGAGCTATATTTTTGGGTGCATAAGGTTCCCACCAAGAACTTAGGGTCCCAAGCCAACCTCACCTGCAAGTGGTGCACCTGCCGATCAACGGACGAGGCTCTGGCAAACAAAATGTCCCAATAAGCGGCAATAGGCTCGCCACCTATTACGTGGGATCAAAACACTGGCGAAAAGTGGGCGTTTAATATGCCTCTGCCTTTTTTTTTTTTTTTTTTTTTGTATCGGGTTGGAAAATCCTCATGGAGTCCCTCCGTCCTGGGGGAAGGACGAAGGGGACTGTCAGACTCTTACTGACTAAAAACCAACCCGTGTTCCTCATGTACCCGTGTGTCGGAGGGTAGGGATTCGCATAAGCATTCGTCGCTACCCCCCGACGGGTATTGGCCCGCCAGATGGTCAGGCGGGCCCCGAACAAAACCCCCTTGGCGGCGGATGAAGGTGTTGGGCTCCGCCGCCAAAACACTCAGCGGCCGCAGAGGATAGGGAGGACGGCAACGCAACACCGCATCTCCTCTTCCTCTGCGGCCCCACCGCGACGCAACGATGGTGCGCCTCCATTTGGTCGCGGGAGATAGGGCGCGCGGCAACGCAACACCGACACGCCTCTCCTCCCGCGACCGCATCCGACTGCGAGGGACAGAAGAACTGTCCCTCGCACCCGCCCCTTTGGACGCATCCTGCGCAGGCCTCCGTCAAGCCCACGCGGAGCGTCCCCTCCTGGATCCCTCTTAGCTTCACCGCGGGTCACCAATCCACGGTTACTAAGCCCCCCCACCACGACAAGGTGGAGATCCCACGGGGGGGAATATGCCTCTGCCTACCCCTTCG
This sequence comes from Euclidia mi, assembly GCA_944739405.2. NCBI lineage: Eukaryota > Metazoa > Arthropoda > Insecta > Lepidoptera > Erebidae > Euclidia > Euclidia mi. Next base: position 36,359,885 of record OX123191.2, read on the forward strand.
GGGAAACAGGCGTGAGTCTATGTATGTATGTATGTATGTATTTTGAGCTATGCTACTTTGAGCAATATTATTTATTGCGTAGTGATTTTTTAAAAATCGTGTCAATAATAAAGTAACATGTATGTACTCTATAATTAATATACATGATACTCTATTTTTCATTAATTTACAGATTATTACGTGTAAAACAACAAAAAAATCGGCCAATTTATGAACATTTGACCACTAAAACACAAAATCAAATTTATTTCAGTAAAATTTAACAATATAAATTTAAAAACATAGTGGCATAATTAGGCATTGAAAAAAAAAGACTGTTCAAAAGCATAAAATCTAAAACGCAACTTTTCGAAAAAAGGTTGTGAAGCTCTGAATGTTTGTTTACAAAAAGTCTATCTTCTCGTGGCACCAACTATAATTTGACTTCTATTTTTCTCACTGACGTTGACACATTGTTTAATTATCAGCAGGCAGCGATAGCCTACTGGAGATACCAACGGACTGCTATGCAGAAGGTATCGGGTTCGAATCCACGGTATGCTAGAACGATGAAGATGACATTGTTCAATTAACGATCTAGTCACGATAACATTCCAATATCAGTTTATTTAGGAGAATACCATTTATGACATGAGTATGACACTGACATTAGATCGAAACTGCATTTTGAACAAATATAGTTAGAAGAAATGAGTCAAAATAAACTGTTAACTGGTGCAGAATAAGACTGCACAGTAGGTAGGTGGGCTTGTGTGTGTTAGTTACCTGCAATGCGAGCTCGTGGGGATCAGCTGAGCTGCGGCGGTTTGTAAGATAATATTCGATTCAAGTGTGCTTTTAATTGCATTGCATAGTACGTTTTAGGTAAATACCTATTACATTGGTATCATGCTAACGACGGCGCGTCCTAGCTTAAAAATAACCATAATTTTGCCCCCATTAACAACCTCATACATGGGCTCTGTAAATTCATCGGTCGGTCACCCATCCATACTATGATCGGGATGTCAATTACTTTACCTTAACTTATGTAGTTTGTACGAAAATAAACCTGCGATATAGGCTCTGCAAGCCAATCCCATGGTCACCCATCAAAGATCAAATGCGTCTAACTACTGTACCTGTTTATACTGTATATTGCCACTTGATTTTTGCTGCAAGGTATTATATCTAACGGTCCGTTCCTGTCAGTCTCGCCCAGCCCCTAGTTGACCGCGCTACTATACTAACCAGTAACCACTAGACTCCAGATGTCTCGACTAACACACAAGTTTAATACGTAATACATAAATAAAGTTAAGTACATCAACTTTTCATATTTATAAAAAAAATACGTTGAGAAAAAAAATAAGGATCAAGAAGCTTTAGCCGCGCTATAAACGTTTTGGAATGCAATATTTACGTAAAATGGCGGACGCGGACGCGAGCGACAGGTCCATCCTTTGAGAGCGCTCAGCGCTGAATGGCGGACATAGCATCGCGCTTCGAGTTTTATAGGTCTTTTTAAAAAAATCATATTAATTACAAACGAAAAGTTTAGATTCCGATTTTTTTATATGACTTAAAATGAATCTTAAGGTTTCTAAATATGTATATATCTTTTTAATAATTACAGTAGTTTTTTAGATATAAATGCAAATTTGCGGGCTAAAATTAAGCAAAATGCACTGTTTTGTTCTCCGATTTTCTTGAAAATTATGAATGAAAGTACAATTTCTTTTTTAGGGACTCGCTTGTATAGCTTTTGCTCGTACAGTTTACATTTACAGAATTATAGAATGATAAGTTTTCATAGCACTAGCGACCATTAATGCTGGCCTAAACTACAGAAATGACGAAAACTATTTTTTTAAATTCATCCGTTTTAAAATATTTACTATAGTAACCCATATATTTATCTTTAGCACTCTCTTGATAAAGAACTGAACTTTCATATTTTCTATATATTTTCCATTAATTGTTATTTATCCGTAACGTAATAGAACAATAAAAGCCCGCAAAATCGCCTCCGACGGATTAAACGCTCTTAACCGTACTCCCAGATAATATTGTTGTGTAATTAGTTTATTAATTTCAGTTCGTTAATTTCAAGTTCTACTATTTTGTGGGATCATTCCCAGTATAGTAGTAGTATTGAACAATTCTATGATAGAACTGTCCTAATTCTATTAGCACAACTTGATGAGGAGAACAGAACTAATGGGATAAGTAATAGGAAATGTCCCAGTCTAGTTCTATGTATGTTTTTACAAGGGTATTCAATAGAACTACTGCGAAAGATCTACGGATCACTACGGTGTCACGACATCGCGCTCATATATCCGAATGAATATGTTTTGTAGACGTTCATTTGTTTAATGTGTAAAACAAACGAACGTCTACAAAACAAATGAACGTCTACAAAACAAATGACTTACAGAAAGTGATCAGCTATCGATAGTGATTGCAGTAAACAGGTGCATGCGATTTTCAACCTAATTGACATTAGTCAGAATTTATAATTTTATTACCCTTATATTGCCAGAAAGCGAGAAAAAGCAAAAAAAAAGAGTTGTCATGAATTGTCAATAAGGTCGAAAATCGCATGCACCTGTTTTTTGCAATCACTATCGATAGCTGATCACTTTCTGGTAGTCATTTGTTTTGTAGACGTTCATTTGTTTTGTAGACGTTCATTTGTTTTGTAGACGTTCAATTGTTTTGTAGACGTTCATTCGTTTAACACATTTTTTACATATATATTTATTCGGATATGTGAGCGCGATGTTGTGACACTACCCTTGTAAAACATACATAGAACTAGTGGTAAATTTCCTATAACTGTTCCCATTAGTTCTATTCTTCTCATCAAGTTGTGCTAATAGAACTAGTGGGAAAAAAGTCTCACTAGTTCTATCATAGAACTGTTCAATAGAACTAGTGGGAATGATTCGACAGCGCAAGGATGATGATGATGACGGGTCTTCAACAGTACCACAGATTATACCTATAATATACAAAGCATTATAACCATTAGCAGTAATACCTAAACGTTTTATTCTCTAATTTATCTCCTTGTTGCACTATATCATCGTACTAGCGCTTGTCTTCGCTTGTCTAAAAATACAAAAACGTAAGTAGTAAGTCATTATCATACGAGAGATAACACTGTCCAGTTTAATGTCCACGTAGCACGTTGGTATAACACTACGGGCATTTCAGCCAGGAGTACGGTTAAGCTTATAAAGACCCACCATACCCCCAGGGGTATTGCCAGGGCTACGGTGGGTCCGCAGCGCACAGTTTTTATATTAACGTACTGTTTTAGGTTTCCATTGAATGAAATGAGAAGAATAAAATGTACTTTTTTAATAAATGTTATAAATAAATCACATCGACTTTTTATTTCCCTACCTTAAATGAATTAATAAAATTAACTTTGAGGCGAATTGAATTTACTCAAGACAGACAAAGTGATCATGTCGCATCTGAGTCAAATTATTGTTTGTGAAACGGTCAGCATGATGTCTGTCATATGTTTATCTCTATTTCGCGCTTGCGATTAGATGTGCTATCTCACTTACACTTTTTATCTAATTCTTAGTGTGTCGTTTTGACATATTTATATTAGTGTGTATACGCTTTTCGCGATGCGAGCCACTCGTGAGCTCCGTCATGTTACCTTGTCAGTAACCTGTCTACGGTTTCTTACTAGTATGTCTATGGTTTGAACGATTGAGTTTGGAATACAAATTACTTTGTACTTTTGCGAAAACGTACATGCGGGGGTGGAGGGGGATTTTGCGGAGCAACGACGTACGTCCGCCCTCAATCACGCCTAGACAGGCACTGATGAACGGCCGGCGAGCGATATAATGCCAACATTTTCACTATTTTTTTTCTTGGAGAAAAATGATAACGAAATTACAAAATCTGTTTTTACCATTAATTTTAAAATAAAGAGCTGCTTCTATTGATAATACTTTCATATAAATTCATTATGGAATGTCTAAGCTGTACACGTTTAAAATTGTGATTTAGTGCCATGTTTGACATTTTTTTTTATCGAGCCAATCATTCCAAATCGTGTTTCTATCTTTACGATTTACTAGAAGATATGTTCAACTTTTATACTTTAATTTTTATTCATTAAAAATATCATAGTTTATGTGACTTTCAGACGTTCAAAAATCTTAAAAAGTACTGCAACCTCGCCTTAAATATAATGTACATAGATGTGTAGGTATATATTACATATACATAGGTACAAATAATACGTAATATACATACTAACTATACATATAATACATATATAATTATACATACATACAATACATATAATACATAGCTATATAATACATACATATACATATAATGATATAAATTTCGATTATAATGACAAGTAGTGCTTCTTTAATGCGTCTTTAAATATATTAAGTGATTTTGCTTGCTTAATCTCAATTGGCAGTGCATTCCACAAACGTACAGCCTGAACAGCAAAGTTTATCGTAGAAGTTTGTGGAATGTGTCGGCATCTGCAGTCTCAGATCCACTGACGACCTCAAGGTCCTTGAATGTGTGTCATGAAGGAACTTAAAACGTTCTTTGAGATACATGGGGCTATTAGGATTAAAAAGCACATTATACAGTAGCATAAGAATATGAGTATTCCGGCGAAGACGAATTGGGAGCCACTTGAGTCTGGATCGAAATTCAGATACATGATCATATTTGCGTAAACCAAAAATGAATCTTATACAGAAGTTTTGGAGACGCTCAAGTTTGTCAAGTTGGTCCTCATTAAGATCAAGATAGCTGACATTGGCATAATCGAGTATTGGGAGAAGCAAGGATTGTGCAAGCGCAATCTTGGTGGTTGTGGGAAGAAAGTTCCGTAGCCTACGTAATGACCCAGCTGAGGCAAACAGCTTTCGACTTGTCTCCTGTATTTGACATCCCCAAGATAAAGTTTTATCTAGATAGATCCCCAGGTTTTTTACGTTATCTGAGATTGTTAATATTTTACCGTCGAACTGAATCTCAGGTAACTGCGGCCAGTTGACCTTGGAGATCATTCTGAAACTGCCAATCAGAATAATTTGTGTTTTAGATGGGTTTACTTTAAGGCCATAATTTTTACTCCACGTACAAATTTGCGCCAGGTCAAAGTTTATATTAGAGAACGCCTCTGAAATCGCTTCTAGTGGTGCCTGTGAGTATATCTGTAAATTATCTGTGTAAAGGTGGTAGGACGAAATTAAGTGCTTAGAGATAGAATTTATGAAAATTGCGAATAGTAATGGAGATAGCACGCCACCCTGCGGTACACCAACAGCTGTGCTACACCATGACGAGTACGACTCATCAACGCGTATACGCTGTCGGCGTCCAAACAGGTAACTATGAAACCAGTCAATTACCGTTGGAGATATGTTAATAGAGCGGAGTATGGCAAGCAGGATGTGGAAATCCACGGTGTTAAATGCGTTGCTAAAATCAAGTAGGGACAAAAGCGTGAGTTTTCCACCATCCATGCCTAGCCTTATCTCATCAGTGATATGAACCAATGCTGTAGTAGTACTATGACCAGGACGAAAACCAGATTGGAATGGATTCAGGAGAGCATTCTTGGAAAGGAAAGTACAGAGTTGTGTATGTACAAGACGCTCAAGGACTTTGGAGAGGAATGGAAGTATGGATATAGGACGGAAATCAGTAAAGGAACAGGGTTTGGATTTTTTAGGGATCGGTACTACTTGTGCATCTCTCCACGCGGATGGAAAGACACCGCTGGTAATTGAGTAGTTCAGGATATGGCAAAGGACAGAGAGGATTTCATCTAGAATAGGCAGGATCATATTTCGACTGATACAGTCATTACCAACAGCATTGGATGAGGTAGAAATTATGCTCTTTTTAACATCACAACCGGAAAATTGCTCGAAAACAAAAGGTGAGTAGCTGGGAGTTGGGATACGTGAAAGATCTTGTAACGTGTTAGTTTTTCTTGTCCCATCAAAGTTGGACGAAGCAGAGAAATGTGCGTTAAGCGAATCTATATTTATATCTTTGGGGATTGCGTCATTGCGCGACTTACCAACTCCCAGTGTTCTAAGAAATTTCCAAATTGGAATACCTAAAATCTAATTCCATTCCTGCCAGTTTTCAAATCTGTTTTGCAATAAATTGGCTGTGACATACGGGCGGACAGACAGACAGACATTGCGAATCTATAAGGGTTCCGTTTTTACAATTTTTAGCTACGGTACCCTTAAAAACACAATACTGCTCTACTAAGCGCAAAAGCCGTATCTCAACTAAAGCGAGTTACGAGATAATTGAAGTTTAGTAAAAGTTGATTTCTTTTATTTATTTATGGATGTTTATTGCTATTATAGGTATAATTATTATGGTAAAGATTTCGAAATACGTCGCCGTTTTTAGGGGTTGTGAGTGATTGGAGAGGAAGGAGGGGAGGTCTTGAAACCCCCCTCACTATTTTCACTTGCCGGAAATACTTGGTTTCCTCTGAAAAAAAAATCTCCAAACATCGGTGTGTATGGCGCTGCCAACTTCCACATTCATCACACTAGTTTAATAAACTAAGGTTGTCGGAGCCCTGCGAAGGGCTCCTATTTTCGGATTAAGGGTCAAAAGAGAACCTAACATAACCTATTTATTTACTTATTACAGTCGCACCTAACCCAAGGCACTCGAAAGCAATGACGCACAAATTTGACATTAGCTGTCAATATGATCATTCCAAGATGGCAGTTTTGCGTTTCGTTTCGCGTTTTTCACATAAAACCTAAAAATTACATTTGTAAAACTGTACTAAAGTATAAAAACTATGTTCCGTTTTGCATAATTGCCGAAGTATTTATGAAATTTTGGAAATTGTTAAAAATATTTAGACGCAACTCCGGCAGCTAAAATTACTTTTAGGGGATTAAAACGAACTACCTTAAGCCCCCTACTACCAATACCCTCAAATTCAGAGGACTCGTTTCGAAACCCAACCCATTATTATTTTTCAAAATAGATGAAACATCAAAAATATATGTGGATATACCTTATTCATGAGATACTGCTATGTCGCTTAGAAAATTATAGAATTAGAATTTGAGTTACTGCTTTTTCGTTAGCTCTCCTCATACATGTTTGTATGGAAAATATAAAAATTTTCTTTCGCTTCAAACATGTGTTGTTTCAAAGAAAATAAATATTAAAAGATATTTATTTATATTCATTTATCATTTGATAATATTTTATATTAAATATAATATATTATCAAATATATTATTAATATATTATATTAATAATATATTATTATATATATTATTAATGATAATATATTTGATTGCAAATATATCATCATTTATCATTTATTAACGAAATACAGAGTTTACAGCTCATCAAAAGTTAGCTGTCTGCTACAACCCGGCAGGTTTTCTTTATTCTCAGCGAATGTTAAAGGCAGTGTGTGAGGTGAAAAGGCTTCAATACTTATTATTTGCTGTTGTTCTCGAGGCACAGTTTCATTTACTTTCCTTTTACGGCTTGGTATTGTAGAAATTTCAAGCACTGATGAAACATTTTCCTCTCCGTGATCTCGCACTGCCATCCCTTGAGCTTGACGAGAATCAACAATTTCTGGCAACTGCCAATTCGTATAAAACGCCACAAGCTTTTCTTCTCCCAGAAAACATAATCTTTTTCTATAATTACTATTTTTAGTGGTATACTTTCGCCACTCCTCACAGCAAATAAACACTTTTGTTTGCGTGTAACGTGGCGTTGCGCCTGAATTTGGTAATAACAATGACAATATTTGTTTAGACTAGTCAGTTCACTTTTTTATCATGTTTCCATATTTGTATTTAATTTGCTCTTATACTATTATCCACGCCATTCTTATAGGCAACTATAGAACATTAAATTTCCACAATCGTGTTTGGATTGGACCTATTAATCCATCTGGCGTGGCACCAATAAACGGATAATCCACAAGGCTCGATTGTTACATTTTCTTGCGTCGCCAGTTGTTGCAAAGCCAGTTGTTCATTTTAGATTCCATGCGCAACTGATTTTACATTGCAAATATTTTATTTGTACAAAATATTTTTTACTAAGTTGGCTTTACTGCTGTTATCTCTTCTTTTTACCACTATATCAAAATTTCAGTCTGTCAACATATTCTTACGCAATTCGAACCAGTCACTGTTATCCCTCTTGTAATTTTTGCTTATCACTACGGAATTTGAGTCAAATTTGTTAAAAAAATTGTTTGGCATTTCTTGGCTAGCTCTTGAACAGATTGTGTTAGGAATGACTGCAGTCAAATGTGTGTAAGACGTTGCAGAACTGTTATCTTTAACTTTACTGTAATTACAATAAAGATAATTAGTTACGTACTTTATTTAAAAAAAAAATACCATATCTTGTGTAATAGCAAACAGAGAAGTCACTTTCTTACTTATAAATGATTGATTTTAGAAATTAAAAAGATATTAGATGTACTGAGACATACCTAATAGTTTATGAATAATCAAAGTTTTACCCGATGTACCTAAATAGGTTTATGTTCACAACACAATAATACAACATTCGTTACCGCTTGTGTGCGCATTGCGGAGCGCCATATTAGCGCTGTTTATTGTTCGCCGTGGCGGCATCTTAGCGCTCCAGGCGCTCTGACAAGCTAATGAATGTGCAATATAGGTACATAAAATGATTAGATTTTATGTTATTACTCTATCAAAAATTGAAAACTGTAGCAGCTATGTATTATGAGAATAATTTATATAATGATATTATGCATAATCGATAATCTATAACATAGTTAGTCATAAAAGACTCTTATGAAAATAATTTGTGTAAAAATGTTACATATTTCATAATCACTTGGCCATGGATGAATTTCTATTTTATTACGACGCTTTCTTGTACAAATCCTTCGTAGAACTTCATTTCTCTAATTATCCATATTTTATTCTTCTAATTATATATTTATAAGCACAGAAACACTAACACATTATATGCAACAAGAGTATAAACTTAGGTCCTAATTAAATGTGCCCATAGTTGCATGAAAAGCCTATTTGATTCAAAGTATTCAGTCTATAACATAAAACCATGAAATTACGAACTCAAGTTGTCGTATTATAATAACAAACAGGTTTACGTAAAATTTCTTGCAGCGGAGACGCAAGCGACATGACCTATCTCTAACAGGGCTCATAGCCGAATGATGAGGTCTGGGCGGGGCGTAAACTAGCAACTGACACTCAGTACACCGCTTATGCTAATAAGGTTTAAATTGCTGAAGTGTTTGAAATTGATGGGATCTACCGAGCGTCAAAATCATAGACGTTTGGCAGATTTTATTTAATTTTACAAAAGGTACACGTATAATATGAAAATAAATAGGGTAATTCTTTAGTTCATTAGATTTCCTACAATATTATCAAATAAAATATGACAGCTTACGATCAAAATATTGCAAACAGCGAGACGAAAGATTATTTTCTGCCTCGATTTTGTGATTTTTTTACCGTGATTCTATTTTACATACATGAAAAATTATTTCAAAAGTCTTTTGTTCAGACTTTTGACTATCTAAATTTAATCATTTGGCATCGAACATCAAAATTATTGATAAGACTTCTCTTCGCCTTCTAGGTTCTCCAGTATTTGAAGAATCTTTCGATTCTTTCATAAAGGAAAAGATACAAAATTTCTGTGAAGTTTCAGATCGCCTATTCAAAATTAATATTCACTCGGCCTATACTATTATTCGATATTGTCTTTTCGTCCCAAAATTCACACATGTCTTAAGATCTTCCCAACTTTGGAAAAAATATGCACTTTTAGAACAAGTTGACAAAATTTTCCAAAGTACTTTAAAGAGAATATTAAATGTGGACTTGGACGACCGAGCCTGGCTACAAGCGTCATTGCCTATACGTCTGGGTGGGCTCGGTGTACGCAAAATTTCTAGTGTCAGTTTACCGGCGTTTCTGTCTTCGGTTTACAGCACGGAAGAGTTAACTAGGAAAATGTTATCACCTACACTAGTTAACTCAGAAGTGCTGTGCAAAACCGAAGCTGTAAACGCCTGGAAAATGGCTTGTCCAAGCACTGATTTGCCTACCAACCTATTCTCCCAAAGACAGTGGGACGCGCCGCTTTGTGACATTGTAAGGAAAAGTCTTTTAGATACAACTTTTAATGTTGCAGAGCGTGCTCGCTTGCTGGCTGTGGGAGAGTGGGAATCGGGTCTGTGGCTTCAGGCACTACCATCGTCCAACACAGGAACCATGTTGGACGATGAGGCGTTCCGTTTCGCCTTTCGTCGTGTTTCGTTTGTCTTCGTTTAGGTGCTCCGTGTGTTTCTCCGCATCGATGTCATTGTGGAGAAGACGTCGATAGCCTCGGACACCATGGGCTATTTTGCAGCAGAAGCGCTGGTAGAGTTCCCCGTCACGCACATCTGAATGACATAATTCGTCGTGCTCTTGTCGCGTCTGGCGTACCAGCTGTACTTGAACCAAATGGTTTGGTACGCGACGACGTTAAGAGACCTGATGGTATGTCATTGTTGCCTTGGAAAATGGGAAGGCCTTTGGTGTGGGACGCAACCTGCGTAGACACCCTCGCGCCATCACATGTTCCAAGCACAGCGGGCCATGCTGGCGCTGCTGCTGCAACTGCGGAAACCCTCAAACGGCGCAAATACAGTAATTTAGTGAGTAATTACGTGTTTGAGCCGTTTGGGGTGGAAACGCTAGGCTCATGGGGTCCGAGCGCTCGTTCACTATTTCGGGAAATTTCGAAACGTTTAATCGACGTCTCACGTGACCAGAAGGCTGGTTTATTCTTTGCTCAGAGAATCAGCATTGCCATCCAGCGTGGCAATGCCAGCCTTCTGGGCACGTTACCCGATGACATTGATGCGGAGGCATTTTACGACGCCTAAACCTTGTAAATATTTTCAATTTTTAATTTCTTTTTACGGTTTTTTTTGTACATATACTACTTAGACATTAAGATTAGATTAAGCTACATATAGATTATAAAATTATGTTTAAAAAAAAGAATTGTGTGTTAACATTGAAAGTAACAAGTTAAAATATAAATAATTTTCATAAATTGATGGTTAGGAGAATACATACAAATAAAGCCAAAAAAATACATTTCTATTGTATATGTTGCAGTCAAAACTCTTAACTAGTCAAAAGTACTATTGACTAGCAAAATCAGTTAAAAGTACTTTTGACCGTACGCTTTAGCCCAGTCAAAAGTACTATTGACTAGCAAGATAAGTCAAAAGTACTTTTGACCGTATGCTTTAGTCAATAATACTTTTGACTAAAATAACAGTTAAAAGTACTTTTGCCCAATGGAGCTGGTTAAAAGTACTTTTGACTAATCTACCTACTTATTATGAAAAGTTCTGTCAGCCAATAAGCTAATTAGACGGAGGGCTCCTATTTTCGAGGTATTATGAAAAGTTCTCGTCCGCCCCGGATACTTAGGGGAAGGTTGCTATGAATGGACCACCTAACTTTACAACGTCATGTCTTAAACAATATAAGTGATAAAATGAAAGCAGTTTATTATTTTTATTCCGTGGGACCTTTATTTATAATAACCAAACGCACAAACAATTCGGGCTTATACTATTTGGTATAAACGAAGAAAACTAAATCTTTGGCTGTTACCTTCTTTGAACCATGGACACCTTCATTGAACCACTAGGTTGCCGTAAATGGACTTCGAGAAATTTGTTCTAGAGGTCCAATCAAGGTAACTTATTAGAATTATCAATTTGATTAAATAATGGCATAAGAGGAGAGACAAACAATAATCATACACTTACTACAAACAAACAAGCTATAGTTAAAGTTGGCGTTTTCTTGGGCTTTTTGGTTTACTCCATGTAACCTTCCTTTGAGTGTTACTCTCGGGACTTCATACATTCTACTAGCTTCATTTAAACCAGCCTTATGTTTTTTCACAGATTCTAGAGCGAGGTTCATGCTAGTTTCATTGTAATAAAGTATTTCTTTTATATGACGACATTCTAAAATTATTAATTAACCATGTTTTCAAGAGCTTTTTTTTCATAATCACTGAAATACTCGGAGCCTACTTTAGTACGTAATTAAGTAAAAAAAAAAATACAACAGAAAGTTGCTATGCTTGGTCCGGTCTAACGGCGGAACTCTCTTGTGGTCCATTGATAGCAACAAGGTTTTTGTTTCGTAAAAGGAAATCTAAAATTTATTTATTTATTTATTTATTAAACTTCATACATACACTATAGAGATATATGTATAGGCGGACTTAATGCCTAAGGCATTCTCTACTAGTCTACCTTTTGGGTGGTGCAGAGATTGAACAAAGTAGGTGTAAATTGAAGTTATTATAAGTAGAGAAGGACAATTCTTCGTATTAAGTAAAACTAATCAAGATAATATATAGGTATACATAAAGATAATTTATGCTAAAAATATATAAACATATAAATAATATTTATAAATAAGAATACGCTATATACATACACACACGCACTTATACATATATAAATTTACAAGGACATGATTAGACAAAATAGAATTACACTCATAGAATCACAATTAAACTATCTAATATTTCATACCAGTGCACACAAAGAAATATGAGTAGAATGATAGTTACATCAGATTGTCCCGAGTCATATAATAAGATTTTGACCGCCTACAAATACATTGACATACGTAACTCCTCGCCATGTTCTGCAGCGACGCTGAGGTTAGAGAAGGGTCCAACTGAGCCAGCACGGACTCGTTTCGACTGGTTTGGGTGTTGCTAGCTTGGATAGTTTTAGAAATACCTTGGTGGTCCACTGAAAACGCTGGTCCTATCATCGCGACTTTCCCCTAGTTATGTGTAGGTACTTACCTAATAGGTTATGTTAGGTTCTCTTGTGACCCCGCACTCGAAAATAGGAGCGAAGCAGGGCTCCGCCTATTTAGCTTATTCGGCGACTAGGTAATTTTTATTCACATCTAACGAGTTAATAGTGCTTTTGACTGATGCTTTATAGCAGTTAAAACTACTTTTGACGAAGAGTTTCAGTCAAAAGTACTTTTAACCGCAAATTTGCAGTAAAAAGTACTAATAACCAATATAATTTAATAAATTTCAGTCAAAACCACTTTTGACCAACCTGTTCAGTCAAAAGTACTTTTGACTAATTTTGCTAGTCTTATTTACTTTTCACTGGTTTAGAGTTTTGACTGCAATATATACACAGATGTATTTTTTTTGAAGAAAGAAGTTTCGAGTGAATTTTCGAGTACTCTGGCAAATCATAAAGTTTGATTATCTCTTCAAGATGACATCGCCTACACTAGAATAAAGTGTCGTGGGAAACTCAGCAACAGATACAAAACCCAGACTCGCACCAACCAATTTGTGGACCACACAAAGCATTTATCCGTGTGCTGATCGAACCCACAAAACTCGACGCAATATTAAACGTTAAACTGCTTCATCCACCACGCCGCCCTCGCCTCGCAGTACGTATTATTACTTGGTATTTTGATAGAACTAGTATATCCGTCATACAAAGAAATATTACATTCTTTCATCAATTTCGAGTTCAGTTACCCTTAGTAGGGATGTTAATTAATATGCTCGCTAACACGTAGCAGCTCAAAGACGGATTAAGACGGATTGTCTCTACTACAAGTAGGTATGTATAATATTTTAGATTTTGCAGGGATGATGTGATCAAATCTCTAGTCATCATTTGGAAAAATAGCTGCTTAGATTTGTTGGAAGTAAGGACGCAAGCTCTATAACAAACGGATGCTGCGCATGTGCGATCTCATACTCTGTCAGTTCACTCATATATTTTCTTGTAACATGTCATTATGTCGTCTGCTTATTTATATTAATTGTTATAATAATGAACACTTTTCAAACTGTCTTTGCTATTAATTACAACAAGATTGACAAAAAAATTCAAACTACTCTAGGCCCTGCGTCAAAGACCCGCGTTTCGTTTAATATATTACATACCACTAGCGTAAAACTATTGGTAATACATAAGTGTTAGTTGTTGTTGGAGGACTACTAGGGTCGTCTTTGGTACACCAAAGTGTATAAAAAAACATGAAGGTACAAAAGAATAAAATGAGTTGTGTCTGAGTGAAGTTTTACATAATGTCAGATTCATCAGTTTGTGTGCAATATTGCTAACATTATTATTATAGCTGCACGATTATTTCACATAGGTCATGTTCTCATAGACCTGTCACTCAGTTTTGATAAAAGCAGAAGCAAAGTGCAAGATTTTTGAAACGTTTGCTTTTTTTGTATTTAAATTCCATGTCTATTAGAGCTGTTAAATGAATAAAAAAGATATTCCTGCGGGCGTGTCGACTATCGCGACAAAGGCAGCATTTGTGTTATAAAATATAGCTGATAATTTCATCAATATCTGTTCAGCAATGTTAGTGTAAAAGGAGCTTAAATCAGAAACGAACAAACACACTTCCGCATTCATAATACTATTTAAAGTATGGAACTACTTCATAAAAAAATATGTGTGATCAAAATAAATTCATTCATTACTAAATTGCGGTTAAAAGTTTAAATGAAAGCCTTACAGCATAAGTACTGCATGTAAAAATATGTTTATGAACGAGTTGCGTGACAATAAAATTAAACACATTAAAAACTAGTTTTATTTTTGGTTTAGTTGTTCGTGCAAAACACCGAAGATTATAATCATAACTACTTAACCTGTTTGTAAATTGAATAAATTGTTCGTTGTTCACACGATATCGTTATAACATGAAAGCCTACACTTTAACTTTGTTTAGTAACGTGATTCCTGATAACCCATCTATAACGGCAATTTAAATAACATACGTAATATGGAGTCATAATTGTATTCCGTGTTGAATGTCAAAATAAATTCAATAGAACGAGTGTATTCAATTAAAACTTTTGCTCCTTTTATTTTAGTTTAGTTTCATAGTAACTGGGCTCTATGTAACGAAATGTATGTATTCCTGTGGTAAAAGGTTTTGTACAATTCAAAGTGAGATTATATACATATATAGTAGTAGTCAGCTCCGAAAATATATAGGGTACTAGTGGACACGACCATGTTCTGTTGTTCTGTCTGTCCTGCCAATCAAATTTGGTGAAACACCGACTCTGTAGGAACAACTACTGGCTCCAATTGTATTTTGAAACCATCCAGGCGCCGATTGATATATACACACAACATTTCATCCAAATTGATAAAGTTAAAATATAAAATCTTAAGCAAGGTATTCACTGCGAAGTAATGAGCGGATAATGGTTAAGCGAAGCGGACTTCGTTTTCATGAAATGGGTTTACTTTGCCACCAAGAGTTAGTTAAGTTGTCTAAGTCCACCGTGAAAGGGAATAAGAATAAGCACAGTGAGCTGAACGGAAAATGAAATATGAGTTAAATAAAACAAATAAAACAAACTCTGTTTTATAAATAACACTTCTCTAAAAACAATCAAGCTCATTTTAATCGCTGGTTAATTTCCTCTTTACTCTCAGTTTGTGAAAATACAATATGTAAGCAGTTTCGTCCGCTCTGCTTGCGGTGAAAACTGGCCATTACCTACTGAGTAACACATTCTAATTTATCATTTTCCCATTCCAGATTATTCGAAGAAAACGAATACCTTCTCCACCTGTTCGACAAATTCGCAGAACGGAAAGAAAACGGTGAACTGGCCAGTTCGGAGGAGTTAGCTGAACATGCGACGAAGGTCATGCATACGTTGGACGAAGGCATTAAGGGCTTGGGAGACGTGGATGCGTTCTTCGCTTACATAAGACATGTGGGAGCAACGCATCACCAAGTCCCAGGATTTAAGGCTGAGAATTTCTGGGTGGGTAATTTCTCATTAAGTTATTCAATGTTTTTAGACATTCTATTTTTTCACAGCAAGTTCAATTCCCTAAAGAAATAAACCAAATTTTTGTCCTCGAACCCCGTTGTACGATAAAAATGAAATATATTTAGGTACGAATATTTTAAGTGCCATAAAAATTATTATCACATAAAAAATCTTAACTTACAAATACATATTCATGGATACTCGCATCATATAAAACGTACAGCAATTTTCATATTAAAAGCGTAATCCTTATCACAGATTCTTGCAATAAAAATAACAAAACAGATTATTGGAAATGTCAATTCCAAGCATAAAGAATAGAAAGAACGGTACAAGATTCTTTTAATATATTTTTTTATTTTATTTATAGACTCACGCCTGTATCTCCGAAGGGGTAGGCAGAGGTGTAATATTACACCCACATTTCGCCAGGATTTTTTAGGTCCCACGTAATAGGGGATGAGCCTATTGCCGTACCGGGCACATAACCAGACTCCGTGCTGCTACTGAGAATGTCCTAGCGGAAAAACCCAGTAACACTTTGCCCGACCCGGGAATTGAACCCGAGACCTCCCAATCCCACGCGCACATTTAATAGAAATTAATTAACTGAAATAACAATCGTCGTCTTCAATTAAAGATGGCTGCGAGGCTTCGAGCACGGAATATTTCAATGGAAAATAAATGAATGGACAAGAACAAGAGTACATTAGAGATGCTTGTATAAATTACTAGAGGACTCCCGCAGATACGCCCGCACATTTTATTTTAAGTTAGCCGTTTCTGTCCGACATGTCGGGATGATTTCGGGAAATCCTTTCTTACTGCACCGCATGTAGGTTACATATCAAACTTTAGCGTATACACCCAGCAGTGTTGGCTATGTGTTGTCTGTCAGTCCGTCAGTAACGCAAGGATTTTATATATTAAGATATACAGATTTCTCCCTCTATCTTTATTAACCCCCCCCCCCTCCCCTCCATCTCTCTCTATCTCGTGTGTACAGCATGCCTATGCCTTATATTGTAAGCGAAGCCAAAAAAGAGATTACAATACACGTGTCAACACAGCGCGGATCGGCACGCAAAAATTTATAAAACACATAGAAATGCGCATAGCGTAACTTGATTTGTCGATCGTTATATATTGGCAAAGTTAAGCATCGCTTGCGTAGGTCACCACTTTGACACCCATCAAAGTGGTGACCGGCGTGCTTCGAAGGGCACATACAGTGTCGGTGTCGGTTTTTGTCTTTGTATAAGGATCGTCAGATGACAGAGGCCATCGGGCGGCTATAAAAAATCGCCAACAGAGTTAGCCACACACGGAAAACAACATTTTACACAGACTTCTCAAACTTATTTAACTTGATTTGTGTTATTATGTCTTGTGTTCAACTGGAGCTTATTCTTTCTTTTTTGCTTCACTAGCAGATTTACAAGATCTGAAGATGCACTTATATATCAAAGGCACTGGCATCTTGGAAGCAAATGTTGTTTCAATAAAATTGAAACAAGTTGCAGATTGAAGTCATTTTATATAAAATGTAGCCTTTAGTTCGTGTTCACATGCCGTGAAATGTAATGTGGATTTCATTTGAAGAGAAAATAAAGCCTTGAGAACTGAACGTCGGTTGTTAGAGCCATGTGCGTCGAATTTTGCTAGTGATTCTAAGCGTTTTCTACAAAAGTTATATTGCCAGCAATGCTCCTTCGATGGAAATATGGTAAATAGTTTTACAATGAAATCTGTGGTACATTTGGTATTGAGATTTTATGTAGTAGCATACTTGATTTTTACTTTGGTATATATTATAATAATTTGTATGAATCGACTGGCAAAAATACCATTAAAAAACATTACACTCCTTTTTTGGGCAGTCGTGTAGAATATACGATGTCTCAGTGCCTTTTTGTTCTGCTGAGCTACGTAACTCGCTGCTTTTTGTACCATGACTTGTGTCATGTGCTTAGGTTTTTATTAAAGTGTATTTTTTATTGAAAAGTCTATATTGTCTGAACTTTAGTTATCACAAAGAACTAGGCCATAGTATCTTTCTGGCTCGCCTTAATTTAACCTACGATTGTATCCATATTCGTATAATATTTATTTATATACATATAGTAATACATAGGGTTCCTATCAAGAACTTAGGGTCCCAATCCAACCTCAAGTGGTGCACCTGCCGATCAACGGACGAGGCTCTGGCTAACAAAATATCCCGATAAGCGGCAATAGGCTCGCCACCTATTACGTGGGATCAAAACACTGGCGAAAAGTGGGCGTTTAATATGCCTCTGCCTACCCCTTCGGGGAAACAGGCGTGAGTCTATGTATGTATGTATGTATGTATGTAGTAATACATTTAAATCACTAACCTTAATCAGGGGTTTCTCTACATTAATCAAATATACGAAAATAAATGTTTATTTACTTCCTTGGCGATTTGGCGATAAAGGAAACTGTGACTACTCTCCTTTCCGCCAAGTGATGAAGTGTTTCCGTACTTGTGTTGGAGTGGTTGCAAATATTAAAATGTTCTATGGGGGATTTTCGTGACAATCATTAAGTTAAAGCCTCAAGGAAAATGAAGACAGAATACGAATTTCGTATCACTTAATATTGCGCCGCATGCTACAACATTATTGCTACGATCATAATATAACAGGGAATATATTATGCGAGTACAATGTACATATATAACCATAAAAAATATAATATCTTTCACTGCTGCACACGGGGTGTCCTAAGACTATGAGTAGACTTCACACGTCCTTAGAGAATGTATTATAGCCTATGTTTAGTAGTATTTTAGTCTTGGCAAAGTCTTGCTGCATACATAATGATTTAGCTAATTGCCTTAACAATTAACAATACAAAAAGTAATACTTCTGGACATTAATTAGGACATTAATTCTGCAATCTAAACTACATTATTCTTTATTTTATGTAGCCCAGATTATTTGCCATACTTACGTATATATTTATTCGTAAAATAATATTACTAAAACTTTACATTTTCTTTCTTTTTCAGAAAGTGGAAGAACCATTCCTACAAGCAGCGAAAACGACACTTGGCGATAGATACACTACTAAACATAGAAAACATTTACAAATTGACCATAAAATTTATCTTAGAAAACCTGGTATAAGGGTACGAGGAAAGTGTTACGGAAAATGGCACGAAGGAAACTTGACATAAGAATTATTCTACTTAATTATATAGTTAGGTTACAATCAAATGCTACAAAATTGGCCAAGTCAAGCCCAAAAAATATAGTCATTAAATAAAACATGTAATTTAAGGTAGTGTAATTTTAAGTCTTATCAAAATAAATTATCACAAATATTTAGCTATAATTCTTACACATTCACTAACATAATTTGGTATCTTATTAGCTTGTCTTAAAAATATTAGAAATAAATACTTCCCACATAAAAATCTTTCATGTCATATGATTCAGAAAATGCTGGAATCTATCATTCGTTTGGCTCAAACTTCAAGAATCTATTTTTAAAAACATTATCATTTATTTGTCACTTGCATGATCTTTACACATCTCAAGAAATACATTTATTCTTATGACATCTTAAATAATTAATTATCATCACATCCTGACACATATCATTCAAATCATTCATTCTCCTCACACTCTTACGGATCTCAATGAAATCATTCATTCTCACCACATCCTAACAGATCTCCATCAAATCATTAATTCTTACCACATCCTAATAAGTCTTAATCAAATCATTTATTGTCATCTCATATTAACAAATCTCAATCAAATCATTCATTATCATCAGACCTCTTAGGAACCTGTCAGTAAAAGGATTATCTTCGCCCTTACTGCAGAAAGTCAAAGATATTTGTGCAGTAAATTCTTGACCATGCTTTCTCTTCTGACTGAGCCTTTTACATTTGTAGTAGTTTGATTTATCATCTCAGCCCTCGTGATTCATTCATCTTTTATTTACCGTGCTCACTATGGCACACACGTGGGCCCGAACTTGGCGGACAACCAATTCGGTTTTCGCCGAGGGTTCTCCACGATTGATGCCATACAAACAGTGAGGAGCCTGGCGGAGGACGCAGTATCCCGGGGCGAGGTGGTTCTGGCGGTGTCGCTTGACATCGCCAACGCGTTTATCACCTTGCCCTGGAGCGTTGTCAAGTAGGCACTCATCTACCATCGAGTGCCGACGTATCTCCGCCAAATAGTCGGGGCATACCTATACGAGAGGTATGTGGTATACTCGGGTCACGACGGTTGGAGTCAGCTAGAGATGTCGTGCGGTGTTCCGCAGGGGTCGGTTCTTGGTCTACTCCTGTGGAACATCGGCTACGACTATGTGCTGCGGGGTGCGCTCCTCCACGGCGTCGGCATAGTCTGTTATGCCGACGATACGTTGGTCACAGCCAAAGGTAAGACGCACCGGGCGGCGGCCATACTGGCGACGGCTGGGGTTGCACACATAGTGAGTCGCATCCGGCAGTTGGGCCTCGAGGTGGCCTTGTCAAAATCCGAGGCCATTTCGTTTCATGGGCCTCGGAACAGGCCACCTGCAGGGGCCAACATAATGGTAGGAGGGGTCCGCATCGGCATTGGGACGAGCTTGAAATACCTCGGGCTCGTTCTCGATAGCCGATGGGACTTTCACCGGCATTTTGAGCGTTTGGCACCTAGACTCCTGGGGGCGGCGGCCGCCTTGTCGAGGCTGCTGCCAAACCTACGGGGGCCGAACGCCTCTTGCCGGAGGCTCTATGAGGGAGTCGTGCGGTCGATGGTCCTATACGGGTGTCCCATCTGGGCTGAGAACCTGACGGCCCGCAACGTTCGGGCGCTACGCGCACCGCAGCGCGCCATGGCCGTCAGGATAATTTGTGGCTACCGCACGGTCTCCTTCGGAGCCGCGACTCTCCTCGGCGGATGTCCGCCCTGGGACCTACAGGCCGGGCTGCTTGCGTCGCTTTATAAGTGGCGCCGCGAGGCCCGGTCAGTAGGCGGAGAACCCGCGCCTCGCGAGATTGAGGCGTGACAGGCGGAACTCCGACAGGTCCTAGTGGCGGAATGGCGACAGCGACTCACGCACCCCAGCGCGGGGCTTCGCTGCATCGAAGCAGTGAGGCCCGTACTCGACGAGTGGCTGGAGAGACGACACGGCGACCTCACCTTCCGGTTGACACAGGTGATAACCGGCCATGGTTGTTTCGGCCGGTTCCTGCACCGCATTGGCCGGGAGGAGACGCCCGGGTGTCACCACTGCGGAGATCGCCGTGACCCAGTAGAGGACACGGCGCTGCACACCTTGGCGGAATGCCCTGCTTGGGCATCGCAGCGCCGAGACCTAGTCGCGGCGATAGGAGTGGCCGTACTCTCGCTTCGGACCTTGATTCGTTCCATGGTTCGAAGCGAGATGTGTTGGGACGCCGCCGCCTCCTTTTGTGAGACGGTGATGTCGATCAAGGAGGTGGCGGAGCGGGATAGGGAGCCCATGCGACCTGTCTCCACCCGCAGAACCGGGCGTCGTCGCCGGAGGGCGTTCAACGATCTCCGGCCACCGTGAGTACACGCCTGCGGACGGCGGGCCTGTTATACCGCCCCGGTCCGCGAGGCCCGAGAGGCGGCGCACGTGTTCCGCGTGCGCCTCTCGTAGCGTTAGTAGACTACGTCGTTCTTTTCCGCTTGTAGTATGAAAGAGGATGTATGAGGCCAAGTATGATGGATGCAGATAGATGCATGCGAGGGACGGGGCCCACTCGCGCGGGCCAGCTCAGGTGGGGTCGCGGCAGTAATGCTAACGCAGATCCCGCGACCCCGCCATTCAATGGGATCGGATAGAGGAACACCATGGTGGTTTTAGTGGGTAGTCCCGGCGCTTCTCGTCGGGGAGTCTCCACACTCTCCCTAGACTGAGTCCCTTTAGGGGTCCCCCCCCAGCCTGGTGGGGTAAGCCCGTAAATTGTTTGGTTTCCCGTAAAAAAAGGGTTTCGGGTTCATACCCATGGCGCGTACTACTGTCGTAGTATGTGCAAATTGAGTTATGAAGGGTAGCTTGCTAACCGGTGAAGGGAAATATCGTGAAGAAACGTATATCACTGAGAGTTCTAAGTAATGTTCTCGAACAGACAGCTTCCATCCTCGCTTCCAAGTGTGATCAGCCGCAACGACGCGTGCACTGTACAATAGAGTACCACCGCCGGTCCGATGTCGTTCCTCGTCCTCGGAGTAAGCTGCGTTTGTCCGTCTTGGTGCGGAATGCTGCCTCGCCACCAAGGTCAACACGACGTACGCACTGTCCTGCAGAGTGCCGCCGTCCTGCAGAGTGCCGCCGCCGTCGTATGCCGCTCCGAAATTCTCCTGCTGCCCATATTGCCGTGATCGCTGTTGTTCGTATTGTATGTTCCACTTTTAGGTTCCACGTGTCCTGTGTTCTCCGCAGTTAGGTCGTAAGCCCTTTCGATCGTAGTAAAAAGGGCGAGTCGTCTCCAATGAGTCCAGGATGTCTCCGTGCTGTTCGCTGTTGCCACGCTGCACATGCGCTTGTATGATTCCGCTGACCAACTGCACGTGCGTCGATGCCGCGTTGCCGAAGCTGTGCCGAAGGTTGCGTGTTCGATGTCAGGGTTCTGAAGTAATGATGTTGTTTGTGTGGTGAGATAAAAGAAAGAATCCAGGAAACGAGATCTTTACTGTGGTACTACAAAATATATGTACTTATAAATAAACTACTTACGACCTAACTGTGTGGGAGCGGGCCGCGCTAATACAATATTACGCCTTGTATTTAATTTGTAGCGTCAGCAGCCGCTACATCTTCTTTCTTCTTTTTATTTATTTATTAAATCATTACATACACAATACGTGGGATCAAAACACTGGCGAAAAGTGGGCGTTTAATATGCCTCTGCCTACCCCTTCGGGGAAACAGGCGTGAGTCTATGTATGTATGTACATACATAGACTCACGCCTGTTTCCCCGTGTGTATGTACACAATAGCATAAAGGTGGACTTAATGCCGTGGGCATTCTCTCCCAGTCTATCTTAGAGTGGTGCAGAGAGAAAAGAAGTACCTAGGTGTAATATAATGAAAATTAATTCTTCTTTTCGTGTGAGTGTGTGGCGAACTCTGGTGTCGGAGTTTTGAGACCTCCGACATGGCCTAACGATCCTTGTCCTGAGACAAGAACCGGGACCGACAGCTTTACGTGCCCTCCGAAGCACGGTAGCGCTCTGATGTAAATGCCACACGCGGTCACCTATCACAATGGCGACCTGCGCACGCCTTGCTTAACTTTGCCGATCTACTACGAGCGGCAAGCCAAGTCTCGCTATGAACGCTACGTTACAAGAAAAGTAAGAAATATGCAAACTTGCTACATTCAGCGGCTGATGGTGGACCTATGAAGATCGGCAAGCTGCTGAAAGTACCACTAAACTTTCACTTCAGTTATCTTTATCTTATTAAATAGTTCCAGATCATATACGATACAAAAACACAACACAAGACTCTCCGACTGTTAAATCATGTAACATTAGCGAGGGTCCCTTTTTGTGACACTCGAATATGACGAGGCGGTAAAAATGCGTAGTAATAAAAAATATTCATAACCAAAATAATTCACTAAAAGAAGCCAGTCTTTGAGTTCCTAAGTATGAGCAGAATTAAAACTCAACGTCTTTACTCTCATATTTTGACTCCTAACACAACTGAATCTTCTCGCGTATGCATTTTAATATTTAGTACATTACCGCCTGTTTGACATTTGAACTAAGATCTAATACACAAACAAGATCGAACCTATGACGTCCAGTTTAGCAATTAGAGTCACTAATCACCAAATAGATATCTATAGTCACTACCGTAATGTCGCTTATGTACCTTCTTATACACTCACTTGACTGAAGAATACTTGCTTTCTATTACGTAGGATTTAAAATATACATAGCTTGCGAAGTGTCGGTGTAAAATCTTGTTAAGATTTTAGAAGCGTACGTAACTTATACCGAGAGTTATTCAAGTTTTCTACATAG
Source organism: Euclidia mi (assembly GCA_944739405.2). NCBI lineage: Eukaryota > Metazoa > Arthropoda > Insecta > Lepidoptera > Erebidae > Euclidia > Euclidia mi. The sequence continues at coordinate 36,383,843 of OX123191.2, forward strand.
TACACCACCCACCCGCTGTGAAAAATTTTTCTTAAAAAAGTTTATTGACTTTTGACATGCATTCTAAAGTATTTCTATTAAATGGAACATGGGAGTACCGTTAGTGTTACCGAGTAAATGAAGTCCCTTCAGTTATTCAACACTCACGCAATAAGAATAACTCCTGTACCGCAGGCTAATTTACAAACATTTTAAGTACAACCATACTCTAAATCAGTGTTTCCCAAACATTGTTCTGCCATGGCCCGGTAATTTTCACATTGCCCCTTCGTGACCCATTGATATTGAATACTTTTAAACCCAAGCTGGTTCCATTAAGGTTAAATAATACACATTGTAATAAGACAAATAATACACAGTAGAAATGTTTTTTATATAATACAAGGTACATATAATATTTTGGTATATCGCCTATTTAGTCACTAAACTATACGTCGGTCGATACTAATCGATAGTAGGTATTATTTTTAAAACAAGGCGGGAATGTTGCGACCCGGTATTTTATTTTGACGGCCCGGTACTGGGTCGCGACCAGGCAAATGGGAAACGCTGCTCTAAATAACTATTTGTAGATCATGCGTAGTGTTCTTCAGTGTGAGAATCGAATACGCAATACTCAATACTCTTTGGTTACTACACCATCTTTACTACCAAAATCTAAGTTCTTCTTGTTTAAACATTTGTTGCGACATATGTAAATTCATAGCATTAAGTAATTAACTTTAAAAATACGTTCATAAGCGTCACTTTCTAAATCTATAAATAATTCTAATTTCGACTTTGATATATTAATATTATCTTGCAAGCGAAAATAGATTCAGAAATCAGTAAATATTTAACAATTTTCTGTAGAGAAACAATTACAGCTGAGTGAAGCAGACAGATGTGGTTGTATTGAGGCCGTGACTCGAGGTCAGGCGGCGAGGGAGGCTCGTCAGGCCGCGGGCGGACAGATTGACGGTGGCACTCCACCGACCTCGGCTGATTTTACGCTTAGTTGTCCACGATATACATATATTATATTTACTTTTTTTATTTAATTATTTATTTTGAAAGGTAATATACAACTACATATAATGTGAACATTTTAAGCATCTACCTGTTACCGTTAGCATAGATAAATATAATACTTTACAGTACAGATGCCGCAAGTCGTCCATAAAAATTGGCCACGTTAGATCCTTAATATTAGACCTTTATTTTTATAAGTACTTGTTAATACCGTAAATAATACAACAGATGGCGCTAGCGACGAAAAAATGGGAGGCAATGGTAGCGACATCTTACGTCTCATTTTGTAAGCAATGTTATTTTAAATTAAAAAGAAGAGATGGCGCTATAATAAAAAAGCATTCTGTCTAAAATGTTAACAATATGATATTTCACCTTGTCACCCAAGTGTGCCTCATTTCAAGGTTATAACACGATCAACCGATCTAGTAGGTACCTATTTTACGTATGTACCGGGGTGGCGTTAAAACATCTAGCGATATTTTTATGACTTCGTGTCTTTCCGTTCAAAATTTGGAATGCACTTTGTACACTGTTCCATAAAGCTGATATTTGACATACTTACGTAAGTTTGGTGGCTATGTTACGGTAACATTGAAATGGTGCAGTGATGAATGACCTTGTGAATGCACCTTGGTCTGATGATGAAGCCGGGAAGGTGGTTACAGGAACTTCTAAACTACATATTATGATAAACTACTCGTGTTTGGGCTCGTTTGAATTGACTTGACAAAACCTATGTCCTTGTGAGGTTGCCTTGGTCTGATGATGAAGCCGGAAGATGGTCACAGGAACTCCTAAACTACACGTGATAAACTAGTAATGTTTGGGCTCGTTTGAATAGACTTGACAAAACCTATGACCTTGTGAGGTTGCCTTGGTCTGATGATGAAACCGGAAGGTAGTCACAGGAACTCCTAAACTACACATGATAAACTAGTAGTGTTTGGGCTCGTTTGAATAGACTTGACAAAACCTATGACCTTGTGAGGTTGCCTCGGTCTGATGATGAAACCGGAAGGTAGTCACAGGAACTCCTAAACTACACATGATAAACTAGTAGTGTTTGGGCTCGTTTGAATAGACTTGACAAAACCTTTGACCTTGTGAGGTTGCCTTGGTCTGATGATGAAACCGGAAGGTAGTCACAGGAACTCCTAAACTACACATGATAAACTAGTCGTGTTTGGGCTCGTTTGACAAGACTTGACAAAACCTATGACCTTGTGAGGTTGCCTTGGTCTGATGATAAAGCCGGAAGGTGGTCACAGGAACTCCTAAACTACACATGATAAACTAGTAGTGTTTGGGCTAGTTTGAATAGACTTGACAAAACCTATGACCTTGTGAGGTTGCCTTGGTCTGATGATGAAACCGGAAGGTGGTCACAGGAACTCCTAAACTACACATGATAAACTAGTCGTGTTTGGGCTCGTTTGACAAGACTTGACAAAACCTATGACCTTGTGAGGTTGCCTTGGTCTGATGATGAAGCCGGAAGGTGGTCACAGGAACTCCTAAACTACACATGATAAACTAGTCGTGTTTGGGCTCGTTTGACAAGACTTGACAAAACCTATGACCTTGTGTGGTTGCCTTGGTCTGATGATGAAGCCGGAAGGTGGTCACAGGAACTCCTAAACTACACATGATAAACTAGTAGTGTTCGGGCTCGTTTGAATAGATTTCACAAAACCTATGACCTTGTGAGGTTGCCTTGGTCTGATGATGAAACCGGAAGGTGGTCACAGGAACTCCTAAACTACACATGATAAACTAGTCGTGTTTGGGCTCGTTTGACAAGACTTGACAAAACCTATGACCTTGTGAGGTTGCCTTGGTCTGATGATGAAGCCGGAAGGTGGTCACAGGAACTCCTAAACTACACATGATAAACTAGTCGTGTTTGGGCTCGTTTGACAAGACTTGACAAAACCTATGACCTTGTGTGGTTGCCTTGGTCTGATGATGAAGCCGGAAGGTGGTCACAGGAACTCCTAAACTACACATGATAAACTAGTAGTGTTCGGGCTCGTTTGAATAGATTTCACAAAACCTATGACCTTGTGAGGTTGCCTTGGTCTGATGATGAAACCGGAAGGTGGTCACAGGAACTCCTAAACTACACATGATAAACTAGTCGTGTTTGGGCTCGTTTGACAAGACTTGACAAAACCTATGACCTTGTGAGGTTGCCTTGGTCTGATGATGAAGCCGGAAGGTGGTCACAGGAACTCCTAAGCTACACATGATAAACTAGTCGTGTTTGGGCTCGTTTGACAAGACTTGACAAAACCTATGACCTTGTGAGGTTGCCTTGGTCTGATGATGAAGCCGGAAGGTGGTCACAGGAACTCCTAAACTACACATGATAAACTAGTAGTGTTCGGGCTCGTTTGAATAGATTTGACAAAACCTATGACCTTGTGAGGTTGCCTTGGTCTGATGATGAAACCGGAAGGTGGTCACAGGAAGTCCTAAACTACACATGATAAACTAGTCGTGTTTGGGCTGGTTTGACAAGACTTGATAAAACCGTCAAAACCTATGACCTTGTGAGGTTGCCTTGGTCTGATGATGAAGCCGGAAGGTGGTCACAGGAACTCCTAAACTACACATGATAAACTAGTCGTGTTTGGGCTCGTTTGACAAGACTTGAAAAAACCTATGACCTTGTGTGGTTGCCTTGGTCTGATGATGAAGCCGGAAGATGGTCACAGGAACTCCTAAACTACACATGATAAACTAGTACTGTTTGGGCTCGTTTGAATAGATTTGACAAAACCTATGACCTTGTGAGGTTGCCTTGGTCTGATGATGAAGCCGGAAGGTGGTCACAGGAAGTCCTAAACTACACATGATAAACTAGTCGTGTTTGGGCTCGTTTGACAAGACTTGATAAAACCGTCAAAACCTATGACCTTGTGAGGTTGCCTTGGTCTGATGATGAAGCCGGAAGGTGGTCACAGAAACTCCTAAACTACACATGATAAACTATTAGTGTTTGGGCTCGTTTGAATAGATTTGACAAAATCTATGACCTTGTGAGGTTGCCTTGGTCTGATGATGAAGCCGGCAGGTGGTCACTGAAACTCCTAAACTACAAATGAGAAACTAGTAGTGTTTGGGCTAGTTTGAATAGACTTGACAAAACCTATGACCTTGTGAGGTTGCCTTGGTCTGATGGTCTGTGGTCCCAGGGTCTGTGGTGCATGCTACAGATAATATTATAGGTACATTACTATACTAGGTGGTGCTTTCCTTTGAGTTCTGCTTCGTGAAAATTGTTATTCTTTACTTGTATTATTATATTCTTAATTAAATTGGTATTCAGGCGAAATTAATGTAACCTAAATGGCGAACCCCTGGCGAAGCGAACGTCGAGATTGCAAAAGGGGAATAGGTAGGTAACTATTAAAATGTAGAAATGAAACAACAGTTCATTTTATTTTTTTATTTATGAAACCATGATACCTCGTCAACTAACAAAAAATCTTGCAAAAACGTTGGAATTTTTTCTCTTCAACTTTCACGGGAACGAAGTCGCGCGCAAAAGCTAGTCATTACAATTGGTTTATTAATTCGGCCTTACAAGCAAGTTATGCAAACGTGCAAGTTAGTTATTTAGATAATTAACTGAAATCCAGATGTTGGCAAATTAATATTTTTAAATTGATAAATTAGGTCGTTTTTTATTCCTCCATTAAAGTGGATAAACAGAATTAGATAAAAAACTAAATTTAACTATTATAAAATCATTTACTTTGTAGGATTCGTAATTTTGAAGCTGATTGTAACGATTTTTTTTTAATACTTGCAACACTTTCAAAGTATTTCTTACTTGAATTAAACGTACGCGATCGTGTCTCGCGTTTTGCCGATCCACGATCGTAACGGAGTAGGATCATTTCGCCTGTTCGCGTCCATTTAGTATAGTTGGCAAGTTTGAAGAAGAAAATAAAAATGTTCCAGCAAATTGATTCAATGAAAAATTTATGTAATACGTTCATTATATAGTCTATTTTAATAACAACTTTCAGTTTTGTTTGAAACTTGTTGTGTTTTTTTTTTAAATAGACAAACTTCAAAATATGGCATATCCAAATTGCGTCCACCTGTGGACCAGTTCGCGTCCACCAGCTTAGTCTTAACAATATCAGCCTTATAATCCTTCACATAAGGGTGAAATTGTTAAGAGTTTGGCTTTTAACAATTTCTACATTTAAGATTAAAGTTATAAAAAATCTACATTATTATCATTATTAAATCACTTTATAGAAACTATAAATAACTATTTATTGTTCTCAACATCGACGGAACTTATAATCAAAGATAAAAAAATAACGATACATGTTGTCCAATATTGTGGTCTTCGGAATAGCATAATTTTTACATAATTATGTACATATTTGTCTTATCGATTTCCACTTCTCACGAATATCACAAAACGCTTTCTTTATTTAATCATCTTTTGTATTTCTTTTCCTTCTTCTTTCTTGTCTCCTAAGAACTCATATTGAATATAAAAAATATGGAATAAAAGAAATTAAATGTAATAATTCAATTTTAAACTCAGTCTTAATCAAAAATGCATTTTAAATTATAAAAAAATATATATATAGAATGTATTTATGCGATCATTTCTATTTCATGAAAATATGGACGCAATTTGCTATAATATTATCCCTTGCAGGTATAGTTTGCGTCCACTTGTGATCGATTATTATATCGATTGTATCTTTTATTACAAACATAATAATGTGGACGCAAATTGGTCATTACAATTGCATAGTATTAATGTTAAAATAAACAAAATCCCAATTTATCTCTCATATTTTAATCACATAAAAATAAACAACTAAAGAAATCATAAATAGACGAGTTCGCGTCCATTGTGGACGCAAAGTGGAAGTTTTATAAATTCGGTGTTGTAATTCGCGTCCACCTTATTTTAATTGTTAACTATAAAAAAACAAGCTAATTCATAATTCATACTATTCGTCTTTTCATTATTAATGTCTAGAAACAGCTATGTATCCTAAAATTCACATAAAACAATAAAATACTTACCGTCAAACACGCCGCTTCACACTATTTTTTTATTTATATCCCGCGCATCTGCACTCTTTTGTTGAACAACCGAGATGATTTAATTTTTTTAAACAGGATAAGCTGGGCGCACGGAACTTTTGTCTATTTGTGCGTATCTCTTATACGTTGAGGTATTGGCGATACTGACTTTTCATTTTATTAGTGTGTTAGTATACTTATTTCTGAGCATTTTTAAAGGGAGGTCCGCAAAATGGACGCGAATTGGGGGATGGACGCGAACAGGCGAAATGACCCTACTTTTACTTTAATGGGATATTATTCCTTACCGCCATACATTTACGGAACTTTGTCGCGCAAAACACTAAAATATTTGCAACACTTTCAAAGTATTTTTTACTTGAACGCACGCGAACACGTTTCGCGTATTACCGACTCCCGACCGTAACGTAGTAGGGTAAATACGCTAAATGTCGGCATCCTTACGGTTTTTCTGTTTTGGAATCGGTCTGGCACCATCAATTTGCAACGAAAGGATAGCTTCCGACGCGGTTTTGGATAGTTTGATAAATCTATTTCATGTTTATGGGCATAAGGTTGACATTTCTACTACAAGGAAAAAGTACTAAGGTTTATATGCGTCGAGAACGAAAAAACCCTAAAGTCGGCCATTCACGGGCCATGGTCGGTCGCGTTTTTCCCAAATATCGGCCGGGTATAGGATGTTTTAAATTAAGACGGATAAATATTACTAATATGATTTATTTTGGCAGGAGTCTCACTAAGTATACGTTATTAATCGTATTTGTTTAATAGTAGGTAAAGTATTTTTTTATTTGCACTCAAATAACGTTAGGTAAGTATTACAATTTATAACAAAGTAAACATCAAAACAATTATAATTAGTTCTGGATATCTTTTCAAAAATAATTCATATCATTTTTGGCCCAGAGTATCATTATTGAATATATTTATATTTTTAAGCTACGTAATTAACATGGGTTAAGGTAGCAAGTTCCAAAGAGCAATTTATATCTTATATTTCCATACCATAATAAGCTAATATAAATGTTTTCAATAATATCAACTCCTACATTTAAACTTAACTCTTTATATTATAAATAAATAATCATCACCAGCCTTTAACAGTCCACTGCTGGACTAGGCCTCTCCTTTGACAGGAGGAATTGGCCTACTATACCACGCTGGCCAAACGGGTTGGTATAGGGTTTGTATCAAGTTTTCCTTCTCTACAGTGCTGTTCTCTGCATAATATGCTCCCTCTGTCGGCTCTTACGACACCCATGGGATGATATGGGGTGGTGACATTCCGCATTCTTAATCCGTCACCACACGGACGAAATAAATAAACGTATAGTAAATATTTAATTTTGAGAAAATAAGAAAAGTAATCAGCCTGTATAGTTGGGCTCGAATTCGAGGCTGGTCGACATTACGATCTTTAATGTTTCTAAAGCCAGCCTCTATTTTGTGTACATTATTTCTCGAGATTCAACTAATATCACCCCGGCCGGTATTTGGCGATTAAACGTAAAATAGATTTATTTGCCTATATGCATTGCAAATTCTCTTATTAAGGCAATGGAATTAGTACAATTGGAAATTATAAAACAGACTGCATTTACTTTTAGTCGGCCACGGCCGAGAATCCGGTTTTAATTCAAAATTGGTATTCTATTGGCGGCCTCCTATTTTCTCTTAAAACAATACGTTAAACATTGAAAAATCTATCTCAAAATATAGTAAAAATCACTAATTACTAATAATAATGCTTAAAACAATAAAAAAGGAATGTCTGACCGTTCTAATATCAATCCCCGAAGTGTGGGTATTCACAGCAAGTAAGGTACTTTAAATATGAAATTGACGCTTCGACGGCGCAATCGCTACTGACGCTCAGTGTGCGAAGAGTGTGTAACGTAATCGGAAAGTAACGGTTGTACATATAGATTATGAACTAAGATTGTAATTCGAGTGGCAAATTTGTAACTTCAATACGTTTTAAGGCCTTGCCACACGGAACAATTTTACCACTGATCAAATTTTCAATTGAATTGGCTTTGCCCGTCTACACGACACAATCAAATCACTGATTTTCATTCCGTCCACCCGATTGGTTAAAATCTGGTGGTACCGCCCACCCGATGAACTTGAGTTGGACGACTGGCGTCTACACGTCACGATTTCATCAAGTGATTTAGTCAAGTTGGACGTAAAATCGTGACGTGTGGCAAGGCCTTTAAATGAACGCAAGCCGAAAATGTGCAGACGGCCGAAGTTTGGGGAGGGGCCGACGTATGGCGTATTTACCCTACAGATACTTTTATGAAATAATATTCCTTACTGCCATACATTTACGGAACTTTATCGCACAAAACACTAAAATACTTGAAAGTATTTTGAGTACTCAGGAATATAAAACTTGCAAGGTTTTGCGCGACAAAGTTCCTTAAATATATGATAGTAAGGAATAAATTTCCATGAAAGTATTTAGAAAAGTCCATTACCTAATTTTGCGATAAACATACTTACTTGTATTATGATAAGGTTTATTTTTCAATACAAACTTGCATTACCAGGGCGTCACACGAAGTTTTCTATACTCGAGTGCCCAAAAACTTGCAAGTATATTGATACCTGGTTTTCGACCCTGGTATTTTTATAGAGACGCACTTGGTGTACTTGGTACGCGATTTTGCAATTGTGCGACTCATGAAGTCATGACTATCGGCATAGATAAATTTAATACTATACCTATCGGGAACCAAGCGAATGAGTTCTAGACTTCTAGAGAAGTCGGATATCAAAGTTTAAAAATGCGTTTTGTTTTTTTCATTAGCTTGATTTACAACATACTCAACATCAACTGTTTATTAGTTGCTATTGTCTGTTCAAGATACCTACGAAAAAAATAAAAGGTAAAAAATATACAGTATCATTTATGAATTGAAGGGACAGGCGTATTTTTGTAAAACTAACTGCATCTTTCGCTTGGAGTATTTAACTTAAATCTACTTTTGTTGCGAAGGCGACATTAAAATAACCATTTTATGGTTTGTTTACATTTGATTTTTTCGTATCTTGAACAGACTATAGGTAGGTAGGTACCTATAAATGTAAGACGCATATTGATTAACATAATTTATGAAAATTTATTATATAATACTACTACAAACACAGTAAGTTTTTATTATGTATAAAATTTAAATTACACTACTTTTACGTACTTAAATGTAAAAACAAAACGCAATCGCTCGACTAGGTACCTAAGATACAGGTACTTTTTAAAATAAATGCTCATGGCCGTTCATTGGTTAACATAATATTTTACTTTTTCAAATATTTGATGTTTATTTAATAAATATTTATTTATTTTACCATCTACAGATTAATACCAAATTAAATAAAAATAAATATATACATACGTAAAAGCGCCATCTATGAATGCCGAGTGAAAGTTAACTCATTGTAACGTTTTACTACAAGCTAGTACGTATTTTGGCCACCAGAGCAACGAAGTGCACATCATATTTTTCAAAAATATTCATATTCAATTAAATGTTTCATTTTTTTATTTAATCGTAATAAAGGGATTTTTTAATTAATAAATATCATATTTTAGAACTGTATTTTCTTATTTATCATTTATGCATGCAAGTCATCAATAACAATCGATACTAGTAAAGCCATCTGTTGAGAGAGTTAAGAATGACGGAAAACGTTCTAAGGAATGAGACCCCATGCCGTTAGTAATGTTTAGCAAAAAATACGAAAAAAACACGGTTATTGTATGGGATCCCCCTTATTATTTTTTTTTTTTAATTTTGGTATTTGTTGTTATAGCGGCAACCGACATACATAATTTGTGAAAATTGCAGCTTTCTAGCTATCACGGTTTATGAGATACAGCCTGGTGACAGACAGACATTCAGACAGCGGAGGCTTAGTAATAGGATCCCGTTTTTTACCTTTTAGGTACGTAATCCTAAAAATTAAAAAGGTTGGTTGAAGTTATTTATATTTGAACCTAGTTGAAATCCAACTGTGTGACTATTACAGGGTACATTAAATGAACTGCAGATGGAATGAAGATGTTATAATATCTAACGCAAGCTTATATTTTTTTAAGAATCTGTGACGTCTCACTGCAGGACAAAGGCCTCTCCACTGTTCTTCCATCTATATCTATAATTTACCTCTTGGCACCAATCCCTCATGAAGGAGTCGAACCCATCCCACCATCACCAATTATAATCTCGCCACATACGTATATATGTAATAATACTGATTAGTTCTACAAAGTACGAATAATAGTTCAAATAAAATGAAGCAAAACACCAATTCTAAGATGTTATTCAAACACCAACTAAATATTAGATCTAACTAAAAACAGTTAAAAGCTAAATCATTCTTGACGACCGGTTGGCGCAGCGGGAGTGTAAGCGACTGCTACGCCGAAGGTCGCGGTTTCGATTCCGGCTCAAGTCAAACATTTGTATGCATGAACATGGGTGTTTGTCTTGGTCTGGGTGTTTCTATGTACAATATGTATGTATTTACAAAAAAAAAAAGTATATATGTATGTTTATCCATTATCTAGTACCCATAGTACAAGCTTCTGCTTAGTTTGGGACTAGATGGTGTTGTGTGAATGTGGTAGAATATTATATTATATTATTATATTCTTAAATTAAACTAACCTAATTTTAGACACGGTAATGGTAACGGTAACGGTCAAAAAGAACATTAATCAAAATCGAGCTTGTATTATCGAAAATTACAAGTTTCATCAATTCAATTCAACATGCTGACTAGCCTATTGGTGGCCTCGAAGGTCGTGGGTTCGATTCCCACCTAAGACAAATCTTTATGTAATGAGCACTATTAATTGTTCTGTGTCTGAGTGAAATCCGACTAATATCTATGTAGACATTTGACATTATTAATGAATAAGTATGCTCATCAGTTATCTGGTTGTCACAGTACAAGCTCTGCTTAGTTTGGCATCAGATTAACGTGTATCTTATGATTATTAAGATTACGATTTTAATTAAGATCTTGTTGAAGTTTGATGTATAACACCTGTGTATTAATTCTCTCTTCAACTTCGTATGCACAAAGGAAGACACCATAATCCCAAGTAATTGTTGATTATTTGTTGAAGCGTGAAGGATCTATGTTGATTGAAATCCGTCATAATTAAACAATGGAACCCGCGATTCTCCTGTATGGAATTTCGTTTTCACCTTCAAGAGGTACCTGATTTTAAATTAATTACCTATAATGTTTCACATTCTGCAGTTACTTTGGCTTGATCCACATTGTTCATCTGGTGTCCTATTTTCACCGTGGCATGATTTCCTAGGTGAAATAAGCGATGACCGCCGCTCATACACAAGCAACATCAGAGGAGACACATGTGGTTTTCCACTCATATGGCATGAGAAAATGAATAGGAGGAGGATGAGGAAGAAGATAAGGAGATGGAGCCTCTGGTACTCTAACTGAACGAAACGCTACAGTATAGGTACATACTGTTATTTTACGTCGATACTCTGTGAGAGGGTAGTAATGCCCCGATCAAGCCGGCCATTCATGCTGATATTAGAAAGGCTCTACTACCTAGTATCCTATACTAGGAGTAAAACTGTGTAAGAAGTTGGTACTTAAGTATCATTGGCACAAATATACTAATTATTTTACACAAAGTACAATGAAATGACTACATATACTGTGCGGTTTATCTTTGATGTGGTTTAAACATCTAATTGCAGAGTCGAAAGAATGTGTGAACAGAAAGGATTTGCTTGCTCTAAGCACTTAAGAAAATGAATTCTAAAATGAATTTGAGATTCAGGCATTGGATTGGCACTGCCGATTGAAATACTTTACGAAGTTGAAAGGCAATTTCGATCGCAAAACGAAAACTATTGAGAGTGATCCGTAACTATTTTTAGCTGACACGACTTTGATAACTGTGTGATAAATAATGTTTTGTGGGGGACTTGAAATAAAACTCAATGGACTCGTTGATCAAGTCGGGTTTTATAATTTTTTGTCAGCTTTATTCTGAGCAAACATAATTATTTATTAGGTTAATTGTAGATTGTTTAATGGATTGGAAGTTTTGAAAATTTTGGCCAATAAAATTTAGTGCTCATGTAAGACGTGTTTTTAATACAAGGATGTTAATCTGTCATCTGTAACTGACCCATCAAAAAGTCAAAAAGTCCTAAGTAAGTCCCAAAGTGACGTATTTTACAAAGTTAATTAAATAATGAATCTACATCATCCGATAGTGCTCGATCCGGTGGTACCTAAATATCATCTGTGCGTTACTAACTCTAAAGAAAGGTAGAATCATTCTGTCTACATATCACAGTTGCCCAGGGCACTGGCGAATCATTTCATATGCTTATCAAACAGAGAGAGACAAATATACTTCTATAATTACCTGTCACGTACCTCCGTCACGTCACGGACCTCCTACAAACCAGAGTTAATTGTACTTTGTCGGCAAATATTTGTACTCAGTATATAGTGGAGGCTTCAAGTGTAATGTGAGCTATCATAGTGTGAGGGTATCAGAGTTAGTGCTAGTATACTTTGTAAAGTTTCCAATTAACTGGAAATCGTAGATTGAATTGAAGAATTGTGGATTAGTTTTACTTCTTTAGCACATCTTCATCGTAAAACATGAAACCGAAACTATCCTTTTTCAATAAGGTGGTAATCTAGCGCCGTTAAGTTCATGACACATTAGGCAAGCAACGCAACGGCACCGCTCCAACCCAGCGATTACTTGTCATTTAAACTTGACTGCACGGCTAGTCTCCGCTTGACACTGCGCCGCGTGCTGTGGGTTCGATTCCCACACGAGACAACACGCGTGTGATCTCCAAATAGTTGCTCGTTATCCGTTGGTTGCATGTTTGTAAAGTCACCCGCGACACAAGATTTATTTCTAGTGCGGGAGTTTTTTGGAGGTTTTTAAAAAAAAATATAGGAATACAAACATAATTTTATTAGTTTGGCAAGCGCTGTAACTGAGAGGAACAGCTAGTAAATAATAAATGATATAACATAAATAGGTATTGTTCTACATTCGCTACTTGGCACAATCCTAGATTTTGCGTCATCAGGTTTTTATTTCCCTTACATTAAATATTAACTTGCTCCTTTTATATATATATATATCTTGGCAGCGGTTGCCTTCTGATCCATTAACTTTGTAATATCTATCACCTTAACACGCGGGTAGTCACGCATGGGTCGAAAAGACCCAGTACTCTAGTTGTTGTACCATAACTATGTTTGTGTAAGTTTAGTCGTGTCGTCGCGCTAGGTACCTTCAAGTAACCTTATAGGCTATCCACACACTCAGCCACAGCCTGTTTTCGCGTGGTGTTTGGACAGTATGGACCTATCAAGTGAGAATGGGTCGTTTCGACCCTTGCGCGAAGTGATGTGTAAGTGTATTTTTTTATTGCTAAAATATTCTCTTGATTTTATTTCTTTGTAAATATGTCACGAAATGTTTTGAATGACCAAAAATTATAAATTATTTAAGAAAAAGAATACATTGAAGGAGAGATTTCGTCCAACATTAAAGACTATTGAGAAATCGATAACCAGGATTCAGATTGTTTTCAGAGTGGCTAAGACGAACTTTCTGAGGACGATGAAGTTCTTAAGACTGGAGATTGTCGTTCCGGACTTCCGGCAATGTCTCTGCCAGTTTGCTGCAAAGAAAACGCAAGTTCAATCATGATGTGCCTCTGAGTAACGTCCGTCAAAGTTACTGCCAGGGTTGGAATGGCGCTTGTGAACAAATGTTTGCACTCATAGTCACTATCATAAGCCATATTCAGATGTTCTATCACTACATTGCCCTGGCATATACGAAACAGAATGTTTCAAGTACCTACCTATCTTACCTACTATTTTAAAGAGCATGTCATTACAACTTCACCTATACACAACAATCTAAGGAAATATGCTTTCTACAAAGCCTAACCCACCCGCGAGTTTGAAACTTAGCGAACAGTCGTAACCCACAGAGCGGTGTTCAATAACTTTTTATATTACAGGAGTAACATATTAAACGGAATGTCTATAACTTCAGCTTACGGACAAGTGCTGTAGAACTGTACGCTGTATCTTTAGCCTTATTATAAACTCACGCCTAATGAGGTAGGCAGGAGTGTAATATTACACCCACATTTCGCATTATGTATTGTAGGTCCCAGGTAGTAGAGGACGAACCTTTTGCCGGACACATTGCAAGACTCCGTGCTGCTACTGAGAATTCGAAAAAACCCACTAACTATTTTGCCCAACTTTAGTCTGGTCTATTGAGGTGATATGTGATTAATGCTAGCGTTCGGGATGGATACGTCATCGGATCAGTATGTGACTGGTAGACTGTGAGTGAGTGAGGTATATATACAATTGTGGCCTTAACATTCTTGCAGCAAACCACAATATTGTAACATAAATTTTCTTAGCTTCTTGTTTTAGAAGATATTTGGCAGTGATATCCTTCTGGAGAGACTGATTGCTTACTGCTACGCAGACGGTCTTGATTTCAAACTTTGAACTCGAGCTTTTGAATTGCTTTTACTGAAAATCAAAGATCCTCATGTTTGATTTTCAGTAAAAACAATTCAAATGTGCCATGTCAGAGAGTTCTCCATAATGCTCCCGAATAACATGTGAAGTCTGCTAACCCGCATTTGGCAAGTTTAGTGGGCTCTAAGCTAAGCTTCTCATAGTGAAGAGAGGTCCGTGACCAACAGTGAGACAGTTTATAAATAAATAAGTCTGATGATACTGTGAAGAACAAGTGACAAAATCTTAAAACATATAGTTATATTCCATATTTCCATATATGAATTAAGAATAAAATATGTGTCTAATAAATAGTCTACAGCAGTGGCTATTCTCATTACATATAAAATATTTCATTACCTACAGAAAATACATTAATCTTCTTTTTTACGCTACCTAATTACTTTTTTGTCGAATAAGAAGCGATTATTCTCTCACAGAATAATTTAATACCTACTACACATATTAGTCTATTAATTACATATTAGTGTGCATTTCGGCAAGCGACAATTGACAATTGTAACTGGCGAAGTGTGGGTGTGTAATACACCTCTGCCTACTCCTTAGAGGATAAAAGGCGTGAAATTATGTTAGAAGATATGACAATTGAAAGCGCCTGAAAGTGACTTAACTTGTTTCTTACCACTAAGTGCATTGTTCATCTTGTCTATTTCACCGCCCTGGTTTGTCCGACACTAATTACAAAATACAGTAACTAAATTCTGACTACGAACTACCTTGTATGAAGTTATATAACTTCCACTTGACTTTAAAAAAGCTATTGTTTTAATCAAGAATTTTGTGACCGCCAGGGGATATTTTATTATGATGTGTGTTGGGTCATCCCTGTCCCTCTAATATGGCGAGAGGGATGATGGCTGGCATATGCGTCATACTCGTGAACGGGTGCTACTTGCGATGACTGGTCGATGACGGTCTTGCGGGCTGGTATTACATTTTAATATTTACCTGCATCCTTTCTACCATGGTTCTGATCACTAATGCGGATTGCCTGCATTATTAGGTATATATAATGTAAGTGGATGCTCCTGTTTCACCATGTCTATCTATTCTGAAGAGGCTTACTAAATGAACATCAAAATGAAAATTAAGAATTATGCTTGAGTATTATTATGTACAGTAAATATATACAAGTGATATAGAAGGTGTAACAGTTGCAGCACCTTACAAAATGTAAATTATGTGTATTATGCAAAACCTGGCGATGAAAAAGAGTGACCGTGAATTTTATTGCCCGTTCTTTCTCATGGTTCTACGCCCTTGCTTTGCGAACGTGGCAGTAAATGTAAATGTAGAGTCTTTAAGTAATTATTTTATGAATTTATTATTTTGACGTTCATAAGCGTCACATTATGACCCAAATGAATAAAGGATTTTGACTTTGACTTTGACTTTGATGTCAAAAAACCATCATAAACAATCTTACGACCAAGACGTTAACAAACATTACAGCTGAAATCATAACCTTTTTAAGTAGAATAGAAAATATGACCAAAATGACTCAGAATTCCTTGGTAGCAAATTACAATTTCATTTTACTCTCAGTTGGTCAAGAATAGAATTGCTGACCTACATAGCAATCCATTGTACCGAGTACCTACCTACTTAATATAATCTGACTTAATATTTTCTCGTCATCATAAAAATACGCTATCTATTCAGTCCTAAAAAAAACACCCACGCTCCAACTACCAAATAATTTGATCGATTCACAACTGATCGACTTTCACAATAACTTCGTGAACTATTGAACCAATTTTTCAGCTGTGTGTACAGATATTTATAGGCACTCTTCAATGTATATAAAGCATATCGTTCATATTTTCCAACGGAAACACGTGGCTTGTATATTTTTATTCCACGCCTGAACTATTAAGGAAACTATTAATATATGAAGGATAAATATAGGTGGAGCTGGGCAAAAATTGTTTTTGTGGCAAAGCTTTCGCTTATAGAGTATAAAGCTGAAAACGTTGTTATATTTTATGCACTTTTTTCTTCTATTGCTGTTATCAAACCGTTACTTATAGTTTTTGAAATGTCAGGGATTTACACAGTTGAGCCGCTGCTTACTTGTCCCTGGGTACAATAAATGTTTTCTATGAAACGTATTTGAAGAATGACAAGTACCAATTTTCGGACATTACCGTGACAGTGCACAAGGTGTAAGGATTTTGTAACGGAAACGACTTTTGCTGTGGTTTCAAATTAAATAAGTTCAAGTTACTACTAACTCCAGCATGATATATAGGTAACACCTACATTTCCAAGATATACTTGCTAGTTACTTCGTGTAGTTATACTCGTAATCCTATTTATTATGAAAGTATTATAAGGAGTCCGGATTTCGTTTCTGTGAAGCTTTTATATAATACGAGTAGATACTTATGATTGAAAATCGGAAGTCACGGGACAGGTTATTCTCGCCCAAACTTCAACATAAATCCAATCGACAATCTGTATATAGGTATAAAAATAGCCAATGCCTGCAGCTAGGAATTGTATATATACTCGTAGGTAAAGATCCTTGCGTTACTTTCTCACTGAAAGACAACGCACTGTCAAAAATACTGGGCACAAGAAACTGAAATTTGTCACGTTTAATGCTTGGGGCCCATAAGGGTGCTGGTGACTACGAAGGGATTTGCTGGAACTCCCATGGGATCGGGAAGAAACGCTTACATAAAATTAAATGACCGGGGTTAGCTGCGGACATCGTCTAGTTCATATATAAATACATTCTCTAACCGCCTGAACACATATGACTTAACTTTACGAACCCATAACCACGAAACGACTATCCATACTGCTCTATTAATATCTAAAGTTTGATCTACAGATATCATGGATAATATTGTCTATTTCCACGGCAACTCTCGTTATAAAGTCTATTCTAGTTTGAAGTTATAGTTTCGGAGTCAGTTTCAGTCCATACCTTTGTTGCAAGCAATGTTGTACGGAAGTTGGTAATTGAGTAGCGATATATTAAAAGTACTGACTACCACATAGACCCAAAGGGTATCCTTTAACACCGATAGTACTATCGGGGTAGATTGGAAATGTTTTTAAAAGGCAACTTCGGTAATTTCAGCTAGGAATAATTCGGAGATTAAAACCACAGATAGTATTAATTATTTTGGTACTAAGCTGAGTGATAACATACCTACGCAGTGATAGCTTAAAAGGAGACCAATGGACTGCCATGCACTGGGTACCAGGTTCGTATCCACGGCGCACACCACTAACTTTCCGAAGTTATGTTCGTATTAAATTGTTAATTATCGTTTGCCCCGCGCCTCGTCCAGTACAATCCCGGCTCTCATAAAAATCTTTGACAGTCGTTACGGTAGAGTAAGTACCCGCCACTAAACTGGCACTAGGCCAAACCATGGAATATCGCTATGCCTTTGGGTTTCGGAGGTCAGACGCCAGTCGCCCTGTGGAAAACCTGATATTCCCTCATGTATTAGGTATGTGCATAGACGAGTAAGCGGACCCTGGGATCCGAGGCTCCTGCGCTCCGGGCGGATACAACCGTGATAAGGCTAGGACGATGACGCTGACAGAGGTTTCCGCTTGGATAGGTTTTTGTGATATACATAAGCGCTACCATGCTTCGGCAGGCACGTCTCAAATTTCCAGACCCGGTTCTATCTCTAAACAATTAAATAAATCAATACCCTTGTGCGGCCTGTAAACTTCACATCACGTCAGCATAGTTGGCCACATACTCACACAAAAACAAAACGAAGAAAAAGCTATTACCACCTCAAAACTAAACATCGTGTGTCCAATGTGTTCTCGGTTGACTAATAATGTGGTGGTAAACTCCTTCTCATCAAGCTGTGTACAAACCTAGTCATTGTTCAATGGAATGTAAATCAACAAGTACGCACATAACAAAGTTAACATACGACTACGGTAACACGACCGCCGTGTTTGTCGACACGTCAGCGTGACTGGCGATTATAAATCGTATGTGTTAACGGAAACACGTTGGATATTTAAGGCTGTTTTGTATAATTTGCATATAATTATATGTGAATTCATATGTAATACTAGAGAATGCCCGCAGATACGCCATCATATTATTTTTAATTTACCCGTTTCATCCTGATCTCGTGGAAATTTTGGGAAATCCTTTTATTGCACCTCTTTTGTACGCTCTTAGAGAAACATACATGCGAAATTTCAGCTTCTTGCGCCCAGTAGTTTCGGCTGTGTCTGTTAGTCAGTCAGTAACGCAAGGATTTTATATATATAGAAACATATCAGTCACTCATATAAACTGTTTCACTGCTAGCTACGGGTCTGTTCTCACCACAAGAAGGGTTATGACCTAACTTTTCTTATAGAAGAGAGTCTACAATGCTGGCCAAGTGCGAGTTGCATCCACACACACTTCCACGTTTACAATAGTAGTAACATAACGCGATTCATAAATACATAGTCGCGCGTTACATAAATATATAGTCCGTGTGGTGACGGATTAAGAATACTGAATGTCACCACCCCATATATTCCCATGGGTGTCGTGAAAGCCGACAAAGGGAGCATACTTACTATGCAGAGAATAGCACTGCAAGAGAAGGAAAACTTGATACAAACCCTATACCAACCCGTTTGGCCAGCGTGGTACAGTAGGCCAATTCCTCCTTTCAAAGAAGAGGCTTAGTCCAGTAGTGGACTGTTAAAGGTTGATGATTATGATATAAATATATTATTAATATAACATCGGCGAAGGACGAGGACCAAGGCGAAATTTTAAACTACTAACATCCTTTGAGTTTTTCCGAATACTCAGTAGCAGCCCGGAGTTTGGCGATGTGCCCGGTAACGGCAATAGGCTCGCCACCTATTACGTGGGACCTAAAAATTCATGGCGAAATGTGGGCGTAATATTTATCTACACCTCTGCCTACCCCTTCGTGGATACAGGCGTGAGACTATAAATAGAAAAAAATAACATTCTTTGAAGCATATAAGCATTTCACAGACACGACAGGCATGATACCAAAACAAAGGGCTGCTATTTAAGAAAATATTCTATACCTGAGCCACGTATTTTACCACAAAAAATGCTCGCCTAAGATTTTACTCCGATAATTGACGCATTCACTTCGACTTATCTACAAGGACGAAAAACAACGGCAAGTTATTCATTATGATAGGACGTTTTCCGGAATGACAAATTATTCTTAAGGACAAACAGGTTTTGTTGGTAAAAGTACAATTTAAGGAAAATATGCGGTGGAAAATATCGCTCGTGGAATTATATTTCTTTTTAATTTTTTACTGTGAAGCGTCTTTAAAATTTGGTCTTGAAGCATTTTTACGCATTTTTCGTTTAATATTTAGTTAAGGTTCATACATTGGTATATTCCGGGTAAAATAGACTAATTTATGTTTATGATTTACAAGTCGTTTGCCGCGGTTTCGTTCGGCTTATTTATTCTTGTTATAAGTTACAATTAACACCACAAATTTTTTTACTTTTAAATCTACTTATGTCGGCATCTATAACACCATTTCCTACGCTTATTCCATTCAAATTAATTTTCTTTTTACTTCGCAAAAAAATAGCGTCCAGTCCTTTAATATTTTAATCACACAAACATTTGTCTCAGGTGGGAATCGAACCTATAACACTTGGCACAGTTGTCAATTTCGATTCTATCATTCAAACCATGCACTACAGCTTTGAATGTTAATCCACTTCCATTTTGGCATAATCCAACTTAGGATAACGACTCGATTCAGCTTACCGAATAGTACCAAGTCCCGTATACTTTGAACATTCTATACATACAAACGAGTGTTTATTTTAATACATACAGTTTATAATCTTCCTAAGTTTCATTCAAACGATGCAACGGTTTAGCCGTAAAAGTAGACAAACAAACTTACAGACAAACTTATTTTACAGTTACAGTTATACAATAATACAATCAAAGTATTAGTGTGTAATATAATAAAACGTATTTTTATATGTCATCATCGTCCCAGCTTTATGTCGGGTGCATTCAAGATTGCCTTTGTGAAGGGTCGGCTTTCTAGTCTAATAACTAAATATTAGCTTTACCACAGAGCGACTGCCGTAATCCAAAGGCACAGCGAGTGTCAGTATATCCAAGGCTATTGACTGTCCATATTAACTGTCAAATACCTTTACGACTACCGACATCTTAAAGTGCAGTTCTGTTTGTAGGTATCTATTCTGGATTATTGCTGCCTCCATATGCAGAATTATACGTATAATTGAAATAAAAGAAAAACATATGACTCAAGTCAAGAATTCTAACCACTTTGGTCAAAGCGACGCGCTTGAAACAATGGATATTTCATATAATAAAAATACATGCAGTTATTTTGAACCAAAACCATCCAGACAATATAACTGATTAGACAATAATGTATATCGAGTTTATTTATTAGTGTGGTTTTCAAACGGCGGCCGAGGTAAATAAATAAGCCTGAAAGTATCATAAATAAGCACTTTTGCAGTAGTAGTGTTGTTAAGTACCTACCTATTAGAAGAGCATTTTCATGTGTATATGCTTCTAATGGTGCACATATATTTGAGCATTCACCTGTAATGACCATTCTTGCGAATGTTACAAAACAGCAAAACAAACGAGTGCGTTTAGCGAACGTTCTGGCGAGCATTCTAGCGAATTGATAGTAATTTTGCTTTGATGTTTTTGCTGATTAGAGTGTTCGTGAAAATGTTCGGCTACACTGACACTAGTCTAAACCATGGAATATGGCTATCCCTTCGTGTCACGGAGGAGAAATAGGCATTAGCTCTGTGGAAAAGCTAACATTCAACCAAACCTTGGTAGACTAGTAAGTGGACCCCTGGTTGAAACTGGGATAACGTTAGAAGGATAGTGGTGAAAACCGTTCAAAAATTAATTTGGTGATTTTTGAGTTTATTGTATTCGTGCAGACAGGCAGGATGGCTGAGGACTTAATTTTATAATATACGAGGCCTATTAAAAATGTGTATTTTTAATAGGCCTCGTTACATAAGAAATAACTTATGAAAATAACTATACATATTACTTTCGCCAACAAAACAAGTATCAAAACACTACCAAAAGAAAAATGTATTACTTTCTCAACAGTTGCAATCCATCCAGGAAACATCATAACTTGTGCGGTGTTCTTACTGCGAAGATTGCTTGTACCCGACAGGTTGTATTATAAATCAAAACTTACAAGTTTTTACACGCCTCAGATGTTTTCCCCTGTGTTTTGTTTTTCTTACCCCTTTTAGGTACCCCTTCTCTGTAATTGAGTGACGGGCCCATAGCGCTAGGAGAATTTCAAACAGTTGGAGCGAAACAAATGCGATGAAGAATGAAACCTACAATTGCTTTTAACCACGTAAGTTACTGTTGCAAAATGCTGTCCTAATCAATTGATAATTTTTTTTGTTAAAAAAGTTGATATCAAATTAATTTATTTACTGAGGTTAAAAATAATACTAGATGCAGGATAGCCTACGAACAGAACCTAGAAGGAACTTTTTTAAACAGCTAGTACCAGGCTCGAAGTTGCAATATCAGGTTAGTTAAAATAATCAAAATTGAAATGCATGTTGGTTTAAAAAGCTATATATAACTATTTGGAATTGTATCAAAGACAATATAAAATGAAATATAAAAAATAATTTCCATCCATGATAAAATGTACAGTCTGCACTGCTCAAACAGAACTTGGCTGTCAATTGCATGGTTGAAAGAATAGTATCCTATTCCACACTTATATTGCCTTATATTGTAGTTTTACAGTATTTCTATTTTCTTATAGAAAGGAAGGGTGGAAGGGGAACTGATGTTCGAATTGCAGACATTTTTCGCACCGATCGAAATGTAACAATGCGAATATTCCACATCGATATATTGATACGTAGTCGCGTCTCTGATAGGTTTGGCATATATTAAATCTATATATTTAAAATCCTTCCTTCCTTCCGTTACTACATAGTAAAAACAGAATAGTAAGATAGCTTCATATAAATCGGCCGCCGCGCTGCCGCGCTGGTTTGAATGTACGCGTGAGTCGCCGGCGCTGTGTACGCACGCACTTTTCACGCACACAATCTCACGAGCGCGGCAAGCTCGGCGCGGATTCAGTACGGGATGCGCCGCGCGTCTGATCGAGCGCATTCATGTAGGTACTTCACTGCTCGCCCGCTTGAATTGTTTATATACATTCAGTTTTGTAATAAACGTTATTAATAATATACAATGTGTTAAACGACAGTAAATTTAACTTGTTACTTTTTCTCATTAAAAAGGCATTTAGATAGTTATATAACGCTTAGGTAGTCAGTAGGTATTTGAGAAAAAATAAATTCAAGCTTAAATTGTGAAGTATTCAGCGCGATCACTTAAAAAAGCGGCGAAAAAGCGCGAGCGCCGACAAAGCCGGCGCCGCGGTGTAAACAAGTGACAACCCGTGCGTCAACGCAAGAGTAGGCAATTAACTCGCCGAGCGGCCTTAGCTAACCTACTATTCTGCTTTTACTATGGTTACTAACTGCCTGACAGACAACGCACAGCGGAAACTATTGGACGCAAAAAGCTGAAACTTACAATGCTCTTGTGGAGCGTAGAGGTGCACTAAGAAGGGATTTCTCAAAGTACTTACGGAGTCGGGTAGAAGCAGTTATACAAATATTGTGGCTATCCACTAGTTCTCTATCATAATCACACATGCTTTGAACCAAACTCTTCTATACTGAAACCTTGAATTCATTACTTTTAGCAAAGAACAAGCTTCTCATGTAATAATTAAGCTTATAACGACTATATTATATTAACCCAATTGCTTTGGCGTTGTACTAGACTGCGGTAATCTACTATTTTACTCTCACTACTATATAAAAGCGAAATGTGACCAAAGTATTGTTACTAGCGCAAATATCGGTGAGAATAAAAGCAATAAAGGGAATTTTACGAGTTTTATGTGAATGTTTACTGTCCAATATTATCCAAATTGTTGTAGAACTCTATACATGCAATATCTTTAGTTGTTACGAACTGTTGAACATTGAATTCGATAAAATGGACAGTCGCGTGGAAATATCGTCACTTCAATAAGCTTATATTATGGAGGTGTTTATTTAATCTTGTTGTGGATATTGCACTGGTAATCCGTTTTTTTTTATTTTGAGTATGATTGGCACTGGTGCTGTGGTGGTAAGTTTCTCGAAATTATATCACATTACTAGCCAGATAACTTGTTTATTTCCTTTTTAGTTGTATTTTAATGGCTCTAGGAATAAATCCTTTCTCACAGTGGACGTTACGAGCTCAAAGAAAACTCAGACTCAAAACAACAATATCTAACAAAGTATTGTCTTCTGTAGGAATCGAATTTACGACTCTCGACGCAGAGCCAAGTGGCGAGACGACCTCTTGGACCACTACGCAATACGTACTGTCGGTAATCCCACGTTGGGCGCTAATAATTATATTTAATCATGAAGGGTTCGATTCATACATTTGTGTGCATGAACATGGGTGTTTATCTTGGTCTGGGGGTTTATGTAGGGTGTATGTTTTTACAAAAAAAAGTATATATATTTATGTTTATCCATTATCTAGTACCCATAGTACAATCTCTGCTTAGTTTGGGACTAGACGGTAATGTGTGTATGTGGTAGAATATTATTATTATAAAAATAAAAATAAAGGTTATCTTGGCAATCAACATTTTATTTTCTTTGTCATCATAGTATAAGTTTCTGAATTAGTTATCTAACAGTAAGCTTCGAGTGCTACCTATTCGTTTACCTGAATGATAAGTAGTTGCGCCCCATGTCGGGCGTCAATATGTAGATTATCTTAGTAGACGAATTTGATATTAAAGCAATAATTACTTTCCTTATCATTTTCTATCAGTACGCTTCGATCGTTACCCTTTCATTAACCTGAATGATAAATTGTAGGATGAGGGGTATCATAGTATTGTCACAGTTGAATGCTTTCAGTAACGAGTTCACCATGCCGGTTCAGTCGACCGAAACTCTATTGACATTTGGAAGCTATTTCATTTAAGCGATCGATGGCGTGACTTTTTTTATAAAATGGACTTTATACCGTTGCTTTTATACTTTTTGAAGTACAAGTTACTGTTTCAGTGCACAGGTTGCGTAGTGATCTTAGTGGTCGCCTCGGATGATTATTCTGAAGTAACTGGTACTAGCGAGATTATGATCTCGTTCGACCTATCATAAAGAATGGAGACAGAAATAAGGGCTAGAAAATAATGAAAAAAGGATGTCGTCGCACTGCTATTATAAATACGAAAAGAGCTATGGCAGATTTTTAGTTCAGTGCACTAAAAGCGTCTTAAAAACTCATTACAACCAAAATTCATGAAATATTTTTATACGCTCTTCCATATTTTAGTCGAATTTAGATAAGGCTAGATAAAAAGATTAAAATTAAAAACAGCTATTATGTTAATTGATTTCCGGATTTTCGTAATGGCCATTTCTTTGGTTTTTCAGAAAGCCACAAGTTTGCTAGAGTAAATAATTATCTTTCCAAGATAGAATCTTGAATGATTTTTTTATAGATTAAGAGATTTAAATTGTTCTTTAATATAAATAATACTATTTTTTCATGCATACCTCTATTTTTATGTGGATTTTAAATAAAGTACATTATTAAAAACTCCTTTCGACATTTAAAGTAGGACTGGGCGCTGACTAAAAGACTGCCATTCAGAGCTATAAAAAATACAACATGACATTTGACATTTCGATTTTTTTCACAACTCGCTAGCGCTAGTGATGGGTAGCACACTCTTCCAAAATGAGTATCGTGCGAGTCACTCTTTTTCCGAAGTGTGCTAGCACGAACACAGAATAAAGAATAGTACTATGGCGAGGCCGCGAGGTGTTGGTGGCACAGTGAGTGTGTGAGTACACATAGTGTGCCGCACTCAGGCGACATCGCACCGTGTGTCGTCGTGAGTGACACGGCACACATTAGCACACTCACAGAACACGGCACATTTTGACGTTATTCACCGACTCACCGCTTGATAAGACATATTTGAAATGAGTAACTTACTGTATTATGCTTTGAGATTTGTAATACTTATTCATATAATAACTTGAGTATAGGTATAGTAAATATACTTAAGTATTTTTCTGCATCTCATTTATCAAAGCACAAAAGCAATAAATAACTCAAGCAACATCGAGTGTGCCCCAACTGTGCTGTGTGCTAGCACGTCAAAATAAAAAGAGGGAGTAACTCACCACACCGAAGTGAGTCAATAGAAGTGTGCTAGCACATGTGCTGAGTACCCAACACTAGCTAGCGCCGCCGCGCTTGTTTGTTTGTGTTCTGTGGTGTTCTGAGTGTTTTCGTTGCTCTTCCCCAGTTTTCTGTATACTTTTTGACCTGGACTGCTCAAGGACTCTGTTTTCGCTTCTTGCTATATGACTCGGACTGTTTATGGACTCTGATACTCTTTGTGACTTGTGCATGCTTAAGGATTCCGATAATGCCCTGTTTCTTGGATATTGTTGTGTACCCGGTTTCTACAGCCAAAATGAGTGGTCACAGAGTACCTTTGTGAGTGGTCGTGGTCGTGGCCACGGCAGATCCTTTATGACCACACGGATTTTATGTGTTAACTGTAACATGCGTACGCTAGGATGTTGCGCTCATGTAATGACCATCGTTTGGTATTTGGGATGGGCTAGACACCAAGAAAATATCTTAGCACCAGCTGCCTTTTTAGATGATGTGCTAGTTATAGAGCATGATGAAGAATAAAATATTGTAAAATGAAATCTTGTGTTTTTACTATCCACTCTACCTTTTTTCCATACACATTAGGGAACCTGAAACATATTTTTATCCTTGGTAATCCTATGTAAGTAACACGTTAAGGAACCGTCGTCAGCTCATGATTTACTACTATTTTACACGACTGCCCAAAAAGGTAGCGTATTTTTTTTTTGTATAATCATAAATCATATTTCATTTATTCATGCACCATAAAAAATAAAATAAAGAATAGATACGGTTATCCGCAAAAGGCTTCATCAAAATGTCACAGAGAATTATCAGCAACATGCTTCATCAAGTGAGTATAGACTTTACAGTTCATGTATGTGAGTTTCTTTATGGCGCCATAACTTCTAAATGGCTGAACCGATTTCGATGAGTGGGCTATTGTTAGAATCCTCACGTGACATAGGCTATATATTTTTTGGGAAATCAGTCGTGTTTTATGTTTCTTTGAAAAACGTTCAGTATGTAAATAAATAGTCAATATTGATAGCAGATGTTTAAAGCTGTATAAGAGCATCTGATTTTAACGACATATCTATGTATGTCATGATAACAGACTTGTATTTCTATGCACAGAGGAGCTTATGATATTTTGTGGTCACAAATCCAAGAAGTGTCCACACCTGGGGTTGCTTAACTTGCGTTATCGTTAATATTGTTTACTAGTGGGCATAAATAGTATTATGCCATCGAGCTCCTTCAGTTTTATTTACCAATAAATTATTATTCGATGCAGCAATATACTAAATAGATGCTTAATAATGACATAACCTATAAAACTTGTAAGCATAATAACTCAAAAACCTGGCCTTCTATAGTTACGATTTTTTTTTTCTTAGAATCAGCAATATATATTCTATCAAACAAGGTATATTTTATTATGGCAGGGGTAGGCAGATTTCACACCCACACTTCGCCAGTAATGTTTCGTTCCCAATGCAATAGGCAATAGGGGCGAGCATATTGCCATCTATTGAGCAAATTATTAAGCGAGTGATAATTAACATTTTTAATACACACATAACTTAGAGGTGTGTGCCAGTTGTACCAGCCCGCCTAGGATACGCACCACGAGATATCACACGCGTGAATGAAGAAATATTGTCGTTATCGGTTAATATCTCGTTTTCTTTAACATGCGCGCCACGATAGACAAGCTTCACGTCGAAGAATTCGCTCTCGTTGCACGAGTAACCGATGTTGCCCTTTGAAACATAGAATGTCAATTACGGCATTTATTAATGTAACCACACCGGTTTAGTTCATTCAATTTGTGCTCAAATGGCTCAAAAGACTTGTATCCACCTCTATAGTTTATCATATTATGTACTATTTGACATTTGTAATTTGTATGACTGTATTGTTTAATTCAAAAGTTGATTAGTTTTAATTCGAAACTGATGTCAATACCTACAAAGTATTAACAATTGTTACCTACTGTGTTGAATAAGAATGAGGTCCCATGCGCAGCTTCGATAATAATGATATTAACTTATCTTTAAATAGACAGGCAGGCCATCTGAATGAGGCTCGAGATCCGTGGTAAGCCTTTCTATGAGAAACAGAGCCATTGGCCAAAGCAAAGCCATATACGCCAAAGCAACTAGAATTCGCTGTCGTTCAACGTAAAAGGGTCACAGAGATCCCTAATTCGCTTTCTTTGAACTTTTCTCGCGTGGCGCTCTTCATATAAGGTTATTAAATAATTATAATAAGGGACTGCCATTTTCTTTGTTGTTTTAAAGAAATATTTTTAGTTACTCGTGTAGTTCTCGTCGTATGAAAGCATGACGACTATTATTACTATTTTAGTTGTCAAAATTTGTCATAATCGAGTAATATTGGGCCGTCATGTTAGGATTCGTCGAGAGAAATGCCACAGATAAGTAAAAACGACTATTATAGCTACATTTGAAATAACGAGTCGAATCGTGTGTGTAACCATGTTAGAGTCGGCGAGTTAATAGAGATAATCGTCATAAACACGAGTAAACGTGTAGAGATAATTTTCTCGTGGTGCGTATGCTGGACGGGCTGGAGATCGAACCCGAAACCGTCGTCTCGGCAGTCCGTTACGTACACCACTAGGCTATCGCCTATAGAATTGTTGTATTTTATATTGACTGCTCAGTTGGCGTAGTGGTTTAAGCGGCCGCCTCGCCGCTTGACACTGCGGCGAGTGTTGTGGGTTCGATTCCCACACGAGGCAACACTTTGTGTAATTCACAAATTGTTGGTTCGAGTCGAGTGGGTGTTCATTGTGTCCGTTAGTTGTATGTTTGTAAAGTCCACCGCGACACAGGATTTAGTCCTAATGCGGGAGTTGTCTTACTTAAACAATAAGAAATATAAGGTTTCATTAAAAACAGGCACATAAAAAACTTGCAATTTTTTTGGATAGATGTATCTATAGTAGAGGCAGCGATAGCCTAGTGGAGATACCAACAGACTACCATGCAGAGGATATCGGGTTCGAATCCACAGCGCGCACCACTGACTTTTAGGACTTAAGTGCGTATTGAATTGTTAATTATCGCTTGTCCCGTGCCTCGGAGAGCACGTTAAGCCGTCGGTCCCAGTTGTCATGAAGATCTTTGACAGTCGTTACAGGGCGTCAGTACCTTCTCAATAAACTATCACTAGCCTAAACCATGGAGTAAAGCTATCCCTTCGGGTTGCGGCGGTCAGACAGGCAGTCGCTCTGTGGAAAAGCTAATATTCAGTCAAATCCGGTTAGACTAGTAAGTGTACCCCAGATTGAAACTGGGATAACGCTAAGAGGATGATGATGTATATAAAGAAGAAAATTTCAAGGTATGATAATACCTAGTAGTTGGCAAAGCCACGACATAGAATATGTCTTTCTAAGCCTAAATCTTGTTTCATAGTACTTAGACATTTCTTTATATTTAAAATATATTATATTTTTCTATTAAAACCTCACAAACTAATTACTTAACGATTGTTTGTTTACTCAAATTGTGCTATTACTGTGCATCATTTGAGTAACTGCCAATTAAAACACCTTGCTAAACACGATATAGAGTAACGATTATCGAATACAATTGAATCTATTCGACAGCTCAATAATAGCGATGCGCCAAGTAATGTAGTAAAGTTGTTGCCTGGTAGAGATCGCTCTAAGCGATAAGGCCGCCTTTTGTACTTGATTCATATTGTAAAATCTCCAAAGTTATATTTCTGGTGTACAATAAAGTATAAACTATAAATAAAGATATCGAAGTAATTCTGGAAGGACGATCACAATTATCGATTTTAGAGTTTCGCCTTCTGTATTGTTTGAGGCAGCAATTGCCTAGTGGGGAGACCAGCAGACTGCTACGCAGAGAATCTCGAGTTCATGATCACTGACTTTTGGAAGTTTAACCTCTAACGAAAAAGTAAGTAGAAGGGCACTTTACACGTCTTTTAAAACTTAAAGTTTCTTTCATCTACACAGAAAATGACTTTCAAAATACAAAATACTATTTCCAATACTTTTGTAATACCACACATATAATAAAACTATAAGTAGTACTGAACACACGATATAAAATTGATTGGCAAGCTGAAGCGCCAACGGTTATGGATTTGCATATGGCCGATATCCTGGCATGCGTCCTTTGTAATAAGCAATAAAAATTACAATTCAATACGACAGTGTCGCATATGCATAAAGTTAATTGTCAACCATAACAGTTAACAATAATCCAGTCACCGATACATTAAATTATAATAGACGTGGTCCCACTGCATTGAATAATATCGTCGGTCGAATCACGAAAAGGCGTAACTGTGTATTAGTAAATTTTACAGCAGAGCCATTTTTATGAAATCATCACGTTATAACTTTATGTCTTAAGATTTAATGTGCTTGGTATGATATTTATGTAAATATGTGGCTAAGATTGATCATATCATTAACTGTAGTTTCAGTGTACTGTAGTTAATTATAAGGATATTTATATTTTTTTGAAAAACGTTTCACTTACGCCTTTTCGTGATGTACTCCTAATATCAGTCATTTCACTTATGTCAACGTTGGTATTGCTTTAAGTGAAATTGAAAACATCGGTATGCATAAAAAAAAAATTCTTTCATCAAATCAAGTGATGTATTATTCTCTATGTAAAGTAAGATCACCTAACGAATCAATCAATCAGCCTATCGCAGTCCACTACCGAACATAGGCCTCTCCAACACGCGCCACAGTACACGGTCCTTAGCCTTCCGCATCCAGTCTGTCCCAGCCACCTTTATCAGGTAGTCGGTCCACCTAGCTGGGGGCCGCCCTACCTTACGCTTGCCGAGGCGTGGTCTCCACTCTAGGACACGCTTGCTCCATCG
The DNA here is from genome assembly GCA_944739405.2 of Euclidia mi. Lineage (NCBI taxonomy): Eukaryota > Metazoa > Arthropoda > Insecta > Lepidoptera > Erebidae > Euclidia > Euclidia mi. The sequence continues at coordinate 36,414,730 of OX123191.2, forward strand.
GTCATCTCTCCATCGGTCTCAAGTGGCAGTGGGCTGGCCATATCTGTAGAAGGACTGACCTTCTACAGATATGGCCAGCCCATTGCCACTTGAGCTTACTGATTCTGTGAGCTATGTCGGTAACTTTGGTTCTTTGCCGGATAACTTCGTTTCGGATTTTATCCTTCAAATAGACGCCAAGCATAGCCCGTTCCATAGCTCGCTGCGTGTTTTTTAGTTTGTGGACTAGTGAGTGCCCACGTCTCGGCACCGTACGTCATAACAGGTAGGACGTATTGGTTGAAAACTTTGGTCTTCAGGCATTGCGGTAGGGGCGAAGAGAAAACTCGACGTAGCTTGCCAAACGCTGCCCAACCCAACTAGATCCTGTGGTCGATTTCTTTCTTGAAGATGTTTCTACCAAGCTGGACTACTTGCCCAAGGTAGACATACTCTTGAACAACTTCGAGCATCGATCCGTCGACATAAACCGGTCCCGGCACAATATGTTCGTTGAACATATTCTTGGTTTTATCCAAGTTGATGCCAAGACCGACCCATTGAGAGGCTCCATTTAGGCTGTGCAGCATCTCGCTCAGCTCTTCCATTCCATTCCATTCTCTCTGTGACGATGACAATATCGTCGGCAAACCAAAAGTGGGATATGTACTCGACATTAATATTTATGCCCAGTCTAGTCCAGCGTCTTAACGACGTCTTCGAGTGCGTTGGTGAAGAGCTTAGGCGATACAACATCCCCCTGCCTTCTCTTCGCAACTCAACGGGGCTAGTTTTACTGTCCTGGAGCTGGACGGTCATAGTGGCCGTGTCGTACAAACATCTCAACACCTTGATGTAGCTTTGGTCTTCTGTGCAATCTGCCTAACAGTATGGATGTGGTCTACGGTGCTGTAGCCTTTTCGAAACCCGGCTTGTTCCGGTGGCTGGAAATCGTCGAGTTTTCTGGCGCGGCGGTTTGTTAGGACTCTCGAGAACCACTCGTAGACGTGGCTCAGGAGTGAAATAAGTCTATAGGTTTTCAGCAGGGTTTTATCACCTTTTCTGAAAAATAGAACCACAGCACTCCCACTCCACGTCTGAGGAGTTAGGCCTTGGTGGGTAACGGAATTAAACAGGCTCGCCAGATCTTTCAGAACTGCTGTCCCACCTGCTTTTAAGAGCTCTATGGTGATTCCGTCATCCCCTTGAGACTTGTTGTTCTTAAGCTGCTCGAGAGCCACTCTAACCTCGCCCTGGTGGATATCAGGGATGTCCTCTCCTTGTAGAAACTCTCAATTTCAGCGAGAATCTCTAACTTGGAGGTTACGGTTTTGCCATCCGCAGTAATGAGTTTCGCAAGATGAATTCTCCCAAGCTGGCGAGCGAAGACTTTGATGCCTCGATTCTGTTCAATCGTAGCCGTAATGGCGCGGGTATTGAAACATCGGAGGTCACGTCGCACCAGCTTCCGGATCTGCCCGTTAAGGTTTCTTCCATCCGTCGAAGACGTCTGCGCATATGACATTCCTCTTCTTTGCCTCATAAGTTCGAGAGTCTGGAGCGAGAGTTTACTTTGATTGTTAACGCTTTTTCGGGGTACACCCTTCCAGACACATCCTGTAGCGTTTTGACCACAGTGACGGTTTTCTCGTCAACAGTGTCATGGGTTTCCAGCAGTTACAACAGAAACGAGTTTCGACAGCTCTGGGTTTCACTCGCGCAAAATTATGTTACGCCTCTTCGTGAAAAAACATTATGCATGAACAGGCGTAACTAGCGATATGTCCCTTCGTGATTTTTTTAATTAGAAGGAAAAGTAGATAGGGCTTTTCGCAACGGTCTATAAGTTCGGTTTCATTGCAGTTTTGGCTACGCCTCTTCGTGACATACTGAAACTTGACCTATAAATGTCGATGATGCTAATATCTCAAAATCAAAAAATTTGTTGGATATGTCCTTTCGTTATTTGACCGACGATATGTCTAATACAATGCCATTCTTTGTACTGTTTTTAGGTCTTAGAAGAGCCGTTTGCATAATCATCATAAATATAAGACTAGTAGATGCCACTGCAAATGCAGTTTAGGTTACAAAGTTTCTGTCCGATCCCGTGGGCATTTCGGAAAATCCCTTGTTATGGCACCTACACATCTTCTCGCCAAGAAACATACGTACATTCCAAATTTCAGCTTCCTGCACCCAGTAGTTTCGGCTGTTCGTTGTCAATTAGCGATGCCCGATACGTATCGATATTTTGGTGTATCGATACAACGGAATGCGATATATCGATATTTTGTATCGATACACATCAATACGATATTTGGCTGTATCGTATCGCTTCGCCCGAATATCGTATCAAAAATATCGTATCATACCGGGATTGAATCTATGAAATATTTAGACCGTATATTCAAACTGGCGGCGGCCGATTTCTATGAAGCTATCTTACTAAGACTAACAAGAACAAAGATTAAAAATGTAAACAAACTTATTTTTTTTTTGTAATGCCGCTTGCTGCCACACTTGTAGGTGCGGCCGGCTCCGGTATTTTTGTGTAATACGATGCGGGTAGATCGAAATATTATGACTTTGATGATTTTTATTAATGTAACTAGAGGACCCGTGCTGCTCCACAGCATATTTTAATATTATAAAAAAGCTCTTGCATATAGGTATGATGAGCAATGTACTTATCTAATATGTAAAAAGATGACATTCTTATCAAAAATATATATATCACAAAACTTATTTTCTCACAACATTGGCTTTGCGTTGCACCTTATCGTGAAATTTCCACCTTGGCATTACAGAATGCTTTGCCGCGCAATAGGGATATATATAATATGTATAACTGAAATAAAGTTCTTATTAACGACTTCAAAAAAGGAGGATATCAATTCGATATGTATGTATGTGATATTATTGGAATTGCGTAATTTTCATATATTATATTATTATGATAATCTGTTAGGACTTCTAAATAAATATACAAAATTTCAAAGATGTATGTATGTTTGTCTACGAAAATCTCCAAAACTACTGATCGGAATGAGACTGTTTCTTGTATTGGCTAACATTTACTCTAACTTAGGGAACAGAGCAAGTTTCATCAAATTCGGTTCAGTGGTTTTCAAGATATGGTCTAATTCGTGTAAGTGTGACGGTGTTTCTTATTGATGCGAACTAACAGTCTAAGGGAAAACTTCTAAAGTATGTTATATTTAGGTATTCCAGTCTATATAATTATAACTAACAATGAGGAAATAAAAACAAATTAAAAAACAAAATCGACTTCAAAAAGAAATGAACAAAAAAGCTATGAAAATAATAATAATCGTTTAATTCAGGTAATAAAAACCCATACAGATATATACCTTACAGGCTAACATACATATAATAAAATGTCTAATTACTAATAATACAACGCACAGGTGTTGTTTACAGTGGCGTGTTTCGCTGTGTCTTGTTGCGTAATCGTCCATAAAAACGCCGATAGACAACACCCTTCGGCCAAAACTCTTCTTTGAGGAACGTCTGGAGATGTTGAGTCGGCACCCGTACCACGTATGACTTAAAGTTCGTGTTATGGAGTGACTCCAATCTCTCGACTCTCAAAGTCCAGTTGGTTTTCAGGCGCAAATACTCCACGACCTCCTCTTCCTTTGTGGAGTGATGCAACCGGGATACGTACAACTGTGTGGTTGGTACTGCGGGACGTAGCAGCATATTAGACCCTGCTATCCCGGTACCACAAAGGTTACGGCACGATGGCTTCTTCTTCTTTTTCTCCACCTTGATGAAGCCGTCCTTGTCACACGTTGCATTTTCTGGGACTGTCCGTTCCATGTCCTTGTTACGGAGGGGCTCACAAACCTTCTGTTTACGCCCTTTTTTATCCTGGCGATTTGCTGGCATGGCCGCTTTGCTTTCAGCGGCAACAGCTGCATAGTCGCGCTTAGGGATTGACGCATCCTTTTGCGACAAAACCTTGACCGGTGTCGATGACCCGAGGTCAGCGACAGCAGACGTCACACCGCTTGCATTCCATCGCGGCGATAGGCGATCCAAGTAAATTCGCTGACTCGAAACTGCATTCAGATGCAATTTGAGCCCCGCGTCGTGTTTTTACATTTGACGCATGCGGTGACCTACTTGCAGATATAGCGTTTTGTAATAACATTACCTCTGTACGTAGTTCAGTTATGGTGTTATCTGATGTCTTCAACTTGGATTGAACTTCGGCCAGGCTGGATTTCAAGGATGTGATGTCCTTCAGTAGCCTGGTTACGTCGACGTGGTCAAATGTGACGGGCGGCAGCTTGTGCAGATCCTTCGCCACAAAAGTAGGCACGTCGTCTGGGTCGGTCACCTTCAGTAAGGTGATGATATCCTGAATGCTCTTCTCAGTGCCATCTCTTCGCCGAGACGGCATCTGGTCCAGTTTATTCAGAGTCTGATACAGTACTTTTTTACCAGCACTAATATCTTCTTCCTTAAAGTTGGACTTACAGATCTGCAAGATGCTGACCTCGTTCATGGTATCGATGGCATGTTGAATGAATGCCAACAACTCGTTAGCTATGAGTTGCTGTGAGCAGCTCATAGTTATAAAGTTTACACTACATTTATTAAATAATAATTATTTAATACACACGTAGCAGCGCAAGCACGTCCGCACTCAACGCTCCTAGACCGCTGAAAATGGAATGGTAGCTTTGGTAGCCATCATAAGTAACATTGCTACCAAAACTACAATTTCTACCGAAAATACTATGCCCTCCCTCCCCCCTGAACATCGAGGGGGGAGAGCCGAGCCACATACCCTCCACCTGCCCCAAACGGTTACTAGGTACAGAGTTGGCGGACGAGTCCCTTTGAGGGACAGTCCGTAACTGGATTTCATCGCGATACAAAAAAAGGGGGAGAATTCCTAAACATCAGAGATCAGTTCACCCAACATTAAGAGTTAACTGGTAACATTCGGGTAATATTACCTGCCATCATCGATAATTCACTATAGTCATAATTTTACCAACATCGGGTATAATTTTACTCACACCCGTATGAATGTAAGGCAAGGTCACCTTAAGGAGGCATACGGTTTTTCCTGGCAGTTACCGCAAGGAACTTATTAGATGCCATAAAAATATTTTTGAATTTAGAACCGTCCATGTAGAGGGAAAGCAATGGAATCATAAGAAATTTATAGGAAAATATTGAAAAATAAGTTCAATGTCCACACCTATCTTCCTTCAAACTTACCCAATTTAAATGAGCATACCATCAAATGAAAGAGCTCTTTTCAGCGCGTGTTTTAGGCCTATAAAGAAACGCCTACCTCAATGAGAACCAGATATATAGAAGCAGAAAGTCATTGAGTACGTCTACGAAAACGTAAAAAATGTATGGGAGAAAACTGTTTTTGCATATAACTTGATGAATGTGCAAGTTAGGTAATATCTAATGATCGATGACAAATCTATGCAGCGAGAGCTTTCATTTAAAAAAGAAATCATGCGAATCGGTTGGGTAGAACGGGCTGGCCGACTCGTATTATAAAACACAAATTCTTTTAATATATAGACTAGAGGACCCGTGCTGCTCCACAGCATATTTTAATATTATTATAAAAAAGCTCTTACATATAGGTATGATGAGTACATTGTAGCCTAATGTAATAAGTAAAAAGATGATATTCATACTGCTTGCATGACTCGTTGGTCTCGCGGCATTAAATATGTGCGCGTGGGATTGGAAGGTCTCGGGTTCGATTCCCGGGTCGGGCAAATTTTTATTGGGTTTTTCGGTTAGAAAATTCTCAGTAGCAGTACGGAGTCTGGTAATGTGCGGTACGGCAATAGGCTCGCCCCCTATTACGTGGGACCTAAAAATTTCATGGCGAAATGTGGGTATAATATTACACCTCTGCCTACCCCTTCGGAGATACAGGCGTGATACTACAAATAAAAAATATAAATAAATGATATTCTTACCATAAATGCCAAAAATACCATTTCTCCCAAAACTACTATTCCAACCGAGAATACTATTCCTATCAAAACTACTATTTGTACCAAAACTACTATTTGTACTATCACTATCATATCTACCATTTTTTAAAACTACCATTTCTACCAAAACCGCTTGTGCTGTCAAAAGTACCTTTTCTCTCAAACCTACTATTCTTACCAAAGCTAAAATTTCTACCATAACTACCACTTGTAATATAATTATATGACAATAGTACTATGAACCGCTGTAATATGTTCCACATTAAAAAAATAAGATGCCCGAAGAAAGTCCGTAATTTAAAAACACAAAAATTTTCCTAACTTAAAACGTAATTTAGCCGTACTCTATAGGGTTGATTTTCCTCCAGTTGGGGAAAATTCCTCAACATCAGAGATCAGTTCACCCAACATTAAGGGTTAACTGGTAACATTCGGTGAATATTACCTGCCATCAGCGATAATTCACTATAGTGATAATTTGACCAACATCGGATATAATTTTACACACCACCACACTCACACCCAACTCACACCCGTATGAAAGTAAGGCAAGGTCACCTTAAGGAGGCATAACGTTTTTTCCTGGCAGTTACCGCAAATAACTTATTAGATGCCATAAAAAAAATTTTGAATTAAGAACCGTCAATGTAGAGAGAAAGCAATGGAATCTTAAGAAATTTATAGGAAAATATTGAAAAATAAGTTCAATGTCCACACCTATCTTCCTTTAAACTTACCCAATTTAAATGAACATACCATCAAATGAAAGAGATCTTTTCAGCGTGTGTTTTAGGCCTATAACGAAACGCCTGCCTCAATGAGAACCAAATATATAGAAGCAGAAAGTCATAGACTACGGCTACGAAAACGTAAAAAATGTATGGGAGAAAACTGTTCTTGCATATAACTTGATGAATGTGCAAGTTAGGTAATTTCTAATGCTTGATGACAAATCTATGCAGCGAGAGCTTTCATTTAAAAAAAAATCATGCGAATCGGTTGCGTAGAACGGGCTGGCCGACTCGTATTATAAAACACAAATTCTTTTAATATATAGATGTGTAAGTACTATGGTATAGGTATCAGATCCCTTGACGTATTGGACAGCAAAGACTACTGCTTGGCCGAATCTTAGTACTTTAGCTCGTAAATATTTACGTCGGAGCGTTTATTCTCTTCAGCTAATAACACGCTAACTGAAAATCGAAACAGACTAGACCCACAACGGTTTTCGAAATTGCTGTTTCTTAAAAGCATAGATTTTAAACATTGGCAGCTGTAAAATAAAAATAGCATCGTAACGTTCACACATTCGAATGTACTATCACTTCTAGCTAACCGATTAAATTTACAAAATTTGAATTACTTATGAGTTTTATTTTAAAAATCCAATACGATATTTTCGATACGATATTTACCATATCGATACAAAGGCATACGATATATATCGTGTATCGATACAATCAGTTGCGATACATTACGATACGATATATCGATACAAAGCGACGTATCGGGCATCGCTATTGTCAATCAGTATCGGACGAATGTCATACATACAAATTACTTGTCCTAAGTGACGAAGCTACAATCATGGCATTTTGATATTGAGTTTCTTGTATAACGTGGGCACCCAATAAGAAAGGATTTTTAATATTTAATGCCACTGGGCAAAATAAGGATTGAGAGTTTAAGGCGGGCGAAACCACGGGTGACTGCTGGTATTACATAATATGGAGCCGATCTGTTCTAACGTATTGAAAAGTCTAGTCACCGATATGTTTTAAGTCAGGAATCCTTTTGGGTCACTTTTCGGCCTAGAGATACGAAAAGTTGTGTGCTGTGCCTAAGTCGAAATATACGCTGTGTAATGTGACGTCCTTCATCGCATCTGTCTATCAGTACGTTCACGATAAACTCAAAAAAATCCGAACGAATTTACATTTCCTTTTCACCCATGGCCATGATCGAAATGATTCATTAGGAATTTTTAGGGGTATTATTTATCGCGACTCGATATGCCATGCAGCTAGCGAAGCCACCAGTGGAAGCTAATAAAAATAAATTGCACACTTTTTCTCATTGCCAATTTCTCTTTTCAAATCACGCTGCCACCAACCACGTTGGCAACGTGATTTCATATAAACCTGGCTCAGAGACGAATATGACTCGTAAAAGCGCTTTATTGACTCGCCTCCATATTTGCAAATGTTTCTTTAATCTTTCACCCCACAACAAAGTAGGTACCTCTCGTTTGTAATGTAATTTCCCTTTCATAGCCCTTTGTTTCGTTTTTTTATTATGTTTCTTTGTGTGCGTTATAAGTTAGGTACACGCACATATCCGCATATTTCAAACGTAGATAGTAAAGGAACTTCGACAAATATATTATGGTTTATGTTTTCAATAATAATTAACTTATTTGTTTAATTTTGCATTCATAGCATGCTTTGATTATTAAGCTTTGATATTAGTGACAAAAACAATCAGTTAGGTCAGTGGTTTCAGAAATAAAGTCAGCAAAACCAAAAAAATCATTTGTCAACATACATAGCCCGTATCTGGGGTAAGTATTAACGGACCTGGGGTAAGTATTAACGTAAGGGGCAATTATTAACAGAGGCTAAAATTCTATAAAATAATTAAATAAAAGTCGAAGAAGAAGAAAGAATAATCAATATTTTATTTGAAATTAAAAAAAAATATAGTATGTAAATTCATTTAAATCCATATTAATGAACAATAATTGAATATAAAAGTTTAGTCTACAAAAAATAGTACAAATAAACGTTTTATTGTTATCTTTTAAAGCTTATTATTTATCACTTACAGTTTTAAAGTTTTTAAGGCTACACTAATGGTAATTTAAACGTATGTTTTTTTTGGTTTCGGACGTATACGTAAACGTATGTTTTGATTGATCTTATTGGCACATTTTATTAGATAGATCCTCTTGTAGTTTTCCTTTTGTAGTACCTCATTCTGCTAAAAATATACCTATTGTAAAAATTCTGTTAATACTAAATCTATACGGTGTGTTTATGGTGCAGGTGTATATACATGTTTATACTTACCCCACCCAATTTATTAATTTTAGCCCCAAGGTACCTTTTTTTACCTTATCACTTACAGAAAATAAACTGGTTAAATTAATTACAAACAAATCATATAGTGTCACTGTCAATAAAATAGATTTTGATTCAGGATAAGCTATAATTTGTTTCAGCGAATAAATAAATCTTTAATCAATTTATTGTAAAGCCCAAAAACTTCGTTTACTTGTCAATCCGAGGTCGATGTGCAGAACTATTACAAGTGACGGCTTGTTGGTAACTAATAAGTCATGTTCAGCTGTATATGTAGATCTCCTAAACCGAGTCTCACACTTTTAACACTTCACGTTTGGCAGGAATCAGTTTGTTAGTACCTACCGGCGTTAAGACCGCCCGCTCTCCCCTACTGACTATTAATGTTATCGCGAGATTGGTTGTATCAACGGGCCGTTCAAAATCTGTCTTTGTGAAGAGCCTAAGGGGAGGTCTATGTCTAGCAGTGGACGTCACTAGGCTGAAATGAAATGATGCGTATCATTAAGTTACTTTTACATCAGTGCGTCCAATAAAAAATAAAGTGCCATATTTAATGCCCTCCATTTATTTAATTTTGAATTTGGAACATTGAGAAAGTTTCTTTCTCAGAATTTAATAAAAATAAGGCAAATTTCAATGATTTTCTTTGAAAACCTTTTGCTTTATGTTAAATATTTAGATTTCTTCGTTTTAAATAATCTAATATTTAAAACGAAGAAATCTAAATATTTTTATTTTATTTATTATATTCTACATTAACATGTCATATATATAAATGTGTTAGCGTGTAAAACTAGCGTGACACCGGCCCGTTATTTATTTACCAAACTACAATGACCAACATTCTTGTTTAGCTAGGAATTATTCAAGCAAAAATAATAGTCATAGAATAAAAATAAATTAAATTGCTTTATTTATTTATTTTAATAGAGTAAGGTCCTAGGCCCGCCAGACCTTACTTCTTTTCTCAGAAACGAAATGTATAGGATAATGTAGTGTTAGTATGTGTTATGAGTGTACGCATAGTTGCTAGCTTGGATTTGGGCCATTTTTTTAGCTAAAGGGGCTAAAGGTAGACGGGAACAATTACCATATATTTTATAAATGCGCCTCCTAGCGGTCTCTACCGATCGCTAGAAATCAACTATTATTTTGGAAGCTTTAAAGGCGTCTGTTAAAAATTACCGTCGCCGAAATGAGTTCAGCAGTAGTATTTATGATTTTTTTAATCAGAATCGAAAATCAGCACTGAGTATTTGAGAAAAGTTAGTACAATTTTTACCTAAGTTGAGCACCTCGTACCAGTCGTACCTAAAAATTGGCCCTAGATCCAAGCTAGCAAGTATGCGTACACTCATAGCACATACTAACACTACTTTATTCTATAAAAAAATATAATTTAAGAATCTGATTAAAAAGAGTGGCTTGATCCCAATCCTGGTTGTAAAAAAATAATTTTGACGTTCATAAGTGTTACTCTGTTACCTATGTGAATAAATGAATTAAAAAACATGTATTATATACATGTCGTTTCTGAGAAAATAAATAAGGTCTGGCGGCCCTGGGATTTTGAACTATTAACGTAAACTGTGCTTGCCCAATGTTAAACATATGACAACCAATGTACAACTTAATATCTAGGATTGTGCCCGTCGAGACAACCATGTTTTTAGGTATTATGCTGGACACCAAACTACAATGGGGTTTACATATAGAAAGGTTATCGGGCAAACTCAGTTCTGCAGCTTATGCAGTAAAGACAATTAGATGCCTCACAGATTTAGAAACAGCTAGAATGGTTTATTTCAGCTTAATGTCGTATGGGATTCTTCTCTGGGGGAATGCTGCAGATCTTAATACAATATTCGTTCTGCAGAAAAGAGCTGTAAGGGGAATTTATAACCTCGGTCCAAGAGTTACTCTAAGATGAGTTCAAAGAATTAAACATTGTAACTGTTGTATCACAATATATTTATGAAAATCTGTTATAATAATATTTACATAAAAATATTGACAAATTTTGTAAAAAATTGTGATATTTATTTATTTATGGACTCACGCGTGTTTCCCCGAAGGGGTAGGCAGAGGTGTATTATTACACCCAAAATGTGATATACATTCTGTAAATACAAGACATAGGAATAATCTCGTAGTTCATAGCACTCGTCTCCACAAAATAAGTAGCTGTTTTAAGGGGCAATGTGTACGCTTTTATAACAAGCTCCCTTATAATATAAGAGACGTATCTATAAATAAGTTCAAAATTATTGTAAAAGCGAAATTGTGTTCAAAAGCATATTATAAAATATCTGAATATAGGTAAAGACGACCAAACGCTTGGGACTGAGCTGTTCTAATTCGACACACAAAAATAATTGTATAAAATGATTTTTTTTAATGACGTTTCGTAAGTACTTGCAAAGTTGTATTTTTCTCTCTTTTTTGTATCTATTTTTCTTCATTTATCTATACGCCATTTCACACTGAGGGTGCGGGTGGTATTTGTTGTCTTGGATCATATTCGTCTGATTTTGATTTATTTGTACGGAGATGACATATGTCACCTGCGCCTTCGTGTGTGAAATGGAATTCCCTATTTGTCAAGTGTCACAATTTTATAAGTGTAAACAATAAGCTATGTCAGTAAATAAATGTGTTCCTCTATGTGCTAAATGTGAAACGACCGACCGGGGTTAAAAAAAATATTATATATTTATTTGTGAATTAATATAAAATGGTACCAACAGAATATCAGCGCCACCTAGTTGAACTAGATGGCACTACGCTGAGTTGGGGGCCAATTCTGTTAATTTAAATACCTGTAATAATGTATGCTAAAAAAAATTAATTATTTCGTAACAGAATAAATATGTTTTCTTTCTTTCGTTCTTTCTTTAAATAAAGAAGTATTTCATTTCATTTCACTTGTCTGAGTTTTAGATGAGGTTCACTCGTTCGTTATCATATTTTTTTTATATATATTATTATATTTTATTTCTTATGATGTTTTAAGCGTCCTAGATAACGGTATCTTGTCTAATAAAGGAAGGACTTCATAAACGAAGGAAGTCATCCTTCGTGAAGCAAAATTGTTTATGCCCTCCATTCATCTAATTAACCCCTCACCTGATCTATAGTCATATTATGACCGATGAAAGTAGGGCGATTTTTGATACGTAGTCATATTATGACCATTTTTTATGTTCGCATTTCAAGTCTGTTTTCTCTGTTTTACCGATTTGTAGCGGCTTGCGATTGCGTTAGGTTGGTAGGACAATAACACGACTTGCGTATTGTAAACGAAAACAGGCATGCTCCAAAAAAAAAGTTTCGTCTAATCAAAAGAAAGTTCCCGCGTCACTATGCGTGTCCTGTCGCAATAATAAATTTTGATACCAAAAAAACGCTGCAGCATCAGTAAGAAGCAATTTAATCATGCCTTAGTAAGTATTTTTTCGTTTTATGTTTAAGTTGATAATATTCGTAGTGTAATTTAAGATTAAAGACACTTTTCCTTAGGTAAGAACCAATTCGCCCCGCACCCGTATATTTCATATGATTTTACGTATTGTTTCTGCACTTGTTGGTATTTTTTTTGTTGTATTGTTTGAATAATTTCATAAATTAATAGTATATAATATGCAGAAGTCCTTAAATTCATGTATTTTCTAAATATTCACGAAAAATATAATGCAGGTAACAGTCGGTCATTTTATGACCGGCTGTCAGGCCGAGTCATTGTCCTTTGTTACTGCAATTTTTATTTAATTAATAATTATTTACAATAACTATAAGATTGTCTTTGTTGAAATTTAAAGCTCCTTTTATACTCTTTAAGACTCATAAGTCTTTATTTTGTATTTTGGTTTGATTTTGTTATAATGAGCATAGTTTTAAATATGCCCTGCTTTGGACCGCCTAAAACGAGGGTCTTGTTAATTTACCTTTTGTTTAAAATTAATGCAATTCTGTCGCCTAAATTTATTGTGATTATTTTAACCATCAAACAAGCTTTCTAAATATATTTAAATCTCATGAGTTTAATGAAATATGTTGAACAAAGTGAAGGTGCAAAGTTCAGACATTTTTATGCAGTTTTTACGCGTACGGTATGAAAACGACAAAAACCGCTTATGGAATTTGTTGATTTACGTTAGATATTATTATGAAAAGGTGTAAATGTTTTTCAATATGCTTATTCGTTTATAATAGCAGGTAACTACAATTTGTTTATTTTTTTATATATTTCATCAGAAAGTCAGAATTTACCCAATTTCATTACATTTTTATTTTTCTCTTGAATACAGTTCGGTCACAGTACGATATAATGTTACCGTTGTACTGTAACATTGTAGATAATTTATCAAGGATTCTATCAATATATAATGTGTCAGGTATTTATAAACAGAAAGGCCATAAAATGCTAAATATGTGACCCACTCAAATCGCGCCGCGGCGCGTCTCAATTCGGCGATCAAATTACGGCAACATAGCCGCCGCGACCGTATCAGGTGAGGGGCTAATTGACTTACTCACACACATACACTCGTTTGTATTCCATAGCGTGGGTGCTACGACAAAATATTTACACTATCCGATAATTAATAGGTAAACAAACGAAACCGCCTTTTGTACACCTACCGCCCCCTAGGGGGGGAACTTAACAGGTGTTGTGAACAATATATAATACAATACAATATGGTGTATTTACTTTCATTATTTAAGTCAGATCCCAATGCGCTATATAAGCGAGTTTACTTTTATGTAACGTGGAACAACTTATACTTGAAGTGGTCTATTCGTGGGTGCGCTATTACGATTGTATTGGGTTTGAACCGCGATCAGGGGCAAACATTTCTTTTTATTATTATTCGTAGAAGAAATAATATTACCCATCGGTTTAGAGTTTATCATTCGATTAACAAACAGTATTTACCAACAGGTTATTGGAATGGCGTTGAGTAGGACAAGGGGTAGAAATGATATGCAATAATTGCGATAGAAAATAATGTTAGTAAAGCTTGTCTAACATTGTTTTATATGGCAAATTCTAATAGTAACTTTTGAATGTATAAAATTTATTTGAATTCTGTGATTTTTATTGTGAATGTAGTTTTAACAAAATAAATTCCAGTCCAACAACATTATATATTACTTTCATAAGGTCATAAAAATCAATTTTAATATTTTCACTATCCTGCAGAAATCTCTATAACTTCCACTAAAATCTAATTAGCAGATGTCTAAAAACGTATTTCCTGCCTACCCAATAATAGGTATTTCAGACGGTAATCTATACATATCTGTACATAGCATACCATTCTACCACAGGCAGTCAAAATTAATGGTCAGAGACAACGGGACACAACCAAGCCTATTGTTATCCACCCCGTGGATAAAAGCACAAAAGACCGACAAAATTCCTCGTAAGAAAACGAATCAATCGAATGAATGAATAAATGATTCTTATTTATTCACTCGCTCTACGTTGGCGCGTCTATTATTTCAGACGGAATTCGCCCAAAACCAAAGAGGGTGTGTATCGGAGCGAAAGCTAAGCGGTTTGCGATGAAAACATTCGCCGTTTAAGAAAGTTACGTAGAGCTTATCGCAAGAGCAAATGCAATGCAATGACAGTCAGTCGAGTCCCTCTGTGACCACAGCCGTTGCAAGACGGTATCATTCCATATCCTGAAACTGGTCTAAACTATAGATTAACGCTATCTGTATAGGTCGCAGAAAACAGTTAATAAAAAACTAATGTTCTGTCGACTCTGGTAAGGCTACGAAATGGAGTCATGACGTGTCGAAGGAAAAAGGTTTGGAGGACAATGATAAATATACTTTGCTCACCTCACTCAGTGCAAATTTATTTATTTTATGACACATGACAGAGACACATTGAAATTAAAAACAAACCTGTCGATCAATATAAGGACTGTGAAGTAAAATAATAATTAAATATGAAAAATTATAAACATATGTGTGAAATATTAAAATAAATAAATGCTATTATTATTGGTGAACATTTTCCTCACAGATCGCTTCCACCTAGCTCATTTTTTGTGCAGATACCACCTCTGGGTGGTCAAGCCACCACACGCAGTGAAGCGTCCAAATAGTTTGGGAAAAGCTGACGGCTTGTTTTTTTGTCATTTTTGGTGAGCCCTATGTTTTATTTCTATTGGCATTTCGCTTTTGAAATTGTTGGTCAAAATATATTGCGGAAATAAAAATGTCACATCCTGGTGTTTGAGGTATTTTCACATTTATATTTTCGACCTCTTGCTTTGAACTTTATTGTAGGTGATTTTCAAACATACGACCGGCATGGGAGTTAATCGGTGTCGCAGCTTATAGACGCGTGTTATTCTAAGAGTTATCATCATCGTCCTAGCGTTATTTAGCCCGAGGTCCGCTTACTGGTCTAACCAGATTTGACAGAATATCAGCTTTTCCACAGAGCGACTGCTGTCTGACATCCGCAACACAAAGGGATAGCGATATTTCATGGTTTAGACTTCTGACCTTTGGCCTGCAATTCTAAGAGTATTACTTGCACATTGCTCTCTGAGTGAATACTGGCTAAAGAAACTTAGAAATTAAGGAAAAATTGAAATGTTATATTCTCTATGTTTGCGTCCCTCATCGTCTATAACAATATCCTTTTAGACAAAGCTTCTATCGATATAATCATTATTGATTTTGTCTTAATAAATACACCGGTATAAGGAAACACGAAAAAATAATAGCATTTTGAACATTACCTTACAATTTGCTTTGTTTATCAGTATATATAATATTTTTGCGTTAATAATTGACTAACATACAACGCACAGGCGAAACTTTTGAGCGAAGCTGAAATATGGCAAATATGTACCTTGGGGATCATAAAGATGCACTAAGAAGGGATATCCCGAAATTCCCTCGCAATCGGAAATAAACAGTTTGATTCAAATTTAATGTTCGGGCGTAGCACTAATTCTTGTCAGCTTAAAATTGTTAATGATTACAATAATACCTATAAGTCCTTATACATGTATGTAACTTTTGGAGAACTGCAACAAAAGTTGAAACAATAATCTAATTTGCACCTAGACCGGAATAGTAACATAAATGTTTGTGTCCTGCCTCTTCAATCTATAAATAAACGGTTTACGAATGATACTAGGGAACCAGCGGGGTGTCAAATCCTACCCACTGTAAGGGAGACTGAAAAACCCCCTTTATAGCCTACGTCAAAGACAGTCAAAACCACAGCTTAAAGAAATACAGAGAGTAAAAATCTCGAAGCACCAAGAGACCTATTACAGATATTAGTATTTTATTGTTCTGTGGTCTGCTTTTTCCGCCGTAGTATTAAAATCGTTAAAGGCTTTGTTTCATTGTTATAGAAAATACAACAATTGTTTATGGTTAACAGTTATCATTGTTTATAATTTCGAAAGCAGTTTTAATTCTGTGGGCGTTAAAACAATGCGAAGATCCGGTTGCTCACATTGGAATTATTTTCATTAAGAATTTAATGAAAAGAGGCTTATTTTTATACGCTTATAATGTGCCGAGCTGTCATCAATGTCGGTGCAAGAGATGCATTTGGAAGTATTATCATAGAGCATAGATATTTATTTATAGAGATGTTTTTCTTATTGGCGCATTTAAGACAAACTTTCTGCGACCCAAATTGCCGCTTGGCGGCGTAACAGTCGCGTGAGTGTGTCAGTGCAACAGCTGTCTATTTCTTACGCCAAAGCAATGCAAGACAGATGGCCTAGGACCAAGAATCAAATGGACTCGACATTTGCGTACACCCGTAAAGGACGGATATAGAGTACATCCCGAGTTGGTGTTACCAGATGTTGTAAATTTTTACCCTACAATTCTACGAAGTACATATTAACTTTTAAGTAACATTGTATCAAACCTGAATTGAGTTGAATTGAATTCCATCCATACGGTGTGCGATAAGTATTTTTATACCTAATATTATTATCTATGTATAACAAAAATGTCGAATAGGAGGGACTGGCTTCACTCGCCAAATAAACACGAGGCTCAGAGTTATACATATATCTTTTATTATATTATTTCACACTCAAATTTACTGTCCTTTGAATAAAATTAATTTTGTGTACAAATTTCTTATTTTCTCTCCTTAATCAGACCACACAAAGATTTTGTTGCATAATGAATACGCACATTCAAATACTTTTTACAAACAGCTTTAATCAAAAGCGAATAATGGTTAAAATGGTAGGTTTTCCTAAAACACTTTTGTTCAAAGTGTTTAGAGCATACTCTTGCATATTTATTCGGATCCCAGTTTTCTCGTCCTGTTGCACGTATCCACAATTGTCGGGTAGTGCAGTCCTTTGGGAATAAACAAATAATTTCATTACTACGAAGAATCGGAGAACAAATTAAAATAAATAATTAATCTTAGGTTCATATGAAACCAAATAACGGCAAATTACCCAAAATTTGGGTAATTTCCCAAACACTTCTGTAGTATCCCTAAAAAACATTGAATGCTGTAATATTAAAAAGTATCGATGACGTTTTGTTAGCTCAACATTCAACGACCTATTGAAATCGATTGTGTAATACTAACATCGCGGTGATAATAAAATAGCCTTTTTTTGGTTTATTGATGTAATTTAGACATGTTTCCTTATGTATTAATACGCTATTTGTATCATTGTTTCAATATTTGCATGTATAAATAGATATTATAACTAAAATATCGTACTTACGAATGAAAGGTTATGTTCTCACATTTCCGCTCACTACGGCTTTTACAGCCTAAAATGTAACAAATTACCATAATAAATCTGATCCAATGATATTTTCACTAAGCATTCACAAATAATAACAATAATAACACAATATTTCGCGGATATTATCGAGAGCTCAACAGTTTGTTGGTCACAATATTCAGTTGTGACCAACAAAAAAAACGAAAACTCTGACAAAGACAAAAAATGCTATCTTTGTCTCTTTTACTCTTATGTATTCCTGTATGTCATTATCTCGGTCTGTCACGGTATTATTATTTGCTTGACAAATCCATAGAGATACTTCATCCTAGCAGATGGCGAACGACGCTAGCGCCGCCAACGGCACCAACTACGAACTACACTAATGACAACCGTCAATACGCCAACTTTAATCGGCACATGACATCCTTAAGAAATAAGCTTCTTTAATGTAAATCATCTGTATTCATTGGTATTAGGGTGGTTTATTATGGCCGTCTATGGAAGGTTGCTATTTGAAATAATAGAACTTAATGGACTTTTCGCTTTGAAAGAGTGAACTCGGTTTGTTTCCCGTTTAAATTATCGTGACGGACCGGCAGATTTCAATGTTGAAACTTTTTGGTCCTTTAAGGTCAAGTTTGTGTCTGTTACGCGGCCAGTTCGCAGGTTGAGAAATGTTTTCTATTCAATTAGGATACTCAAAAGAAATGGGGGTGGGTGGGGATGCACCAAGGGTGCACGTTTTCACATTTTATTTTTTTTATAAATAAGGATTTATGCGTCGTAAAAAATATGTTTCAAAATATGCACATCAAACCATTCCAAATGTTTCATCACTTTGCCTATATTGTCACTATGCAGTTCGACATTTTGAATGTCGTATCACATCGTTTACACGATAACAAACCCATATAGCTCACGTAGACACTGAGAACCGTGAAATCCTGCTAGCTAACGTGGCACACACTATACCAAAATTGTGCACATACCTATCTCTTGACATAGATTTACACACGTCGCCATATGTAGACTGCCATACTTCCGCCTATTGGTCCAACAATACGAAATTCATCAGAAATTACATAAAACCCACAACATATTCCCCAATTTCAAGCCCTCATCTCTCAGTGCATAAACTTTTTCCCTCCAAATTCCCTGAACAACAGTTGGTCAAGCCCAAAGTCAGGTTGTCAGTTCTGCTAACATGTGGCATGCATTATTCACGAATGTACGTATTTGATTTAACAATCACTGTGCAACGTAGATTAATGGATGCATAAACCAGGCATGTTATTGTTGTCTTATGATGGTTGCTGAAGATTAAGCGGGGTTTAATTTGGTTTGGGCGTTTTGGTTAAACAATGGTTTCGGTTAGGTTACGTAGTGGTTGGTGATTAACATATTACAGTCAATTATATTTTTCTTGCCGTCAAAAATATTTTTGATAGCAATATAAAAATTCATATTGAGGATAATCTGAGACATGTTTATGAACTTGCCACTTCTCATCGGAGCGCTGGACGTGGCATAATTTAAAGGGAATAATTATTATGTAGTATTTCCAGCAGTGCACGAAGTCAGACTCTGAATAAGGACGATCAATTGAAATTAAAATAAATAGGGATAGCAGTTTGATGCATATACAGGTCAACAGATAATATGAGATAAAATAATAATAATAAAATAAATAGTACTGATAGTCGTGACCCTTAATGGTCTTATTGCCATGAGCCTCGACCACCACCTCAAGAGGCTCTCGTTAGATGGCTGGAACAAGTCCTCTATACAGAAGGCAGTATTGCTGTACACGACACGTATCGTACGGAGGTTCCTTTCTCTGGAGCCCTAGCAACCGGTAGCTTGGTCCCTGTGCCCGATGCCGGTGGGTCTCCGAGGTTCCATTTTATTATATATTTAGTTTTATATTTATTTTATTTATTAAGTATATAAAATGAGATATATGAGAAAAAAATTATGTAAACGAAATAAATAAAAAAGTATTTATTTTCTTTCACGAAGGCCACTTACAAACTACATTGACTAATGTCTAGAAAAATAGATTACACCTTTGTGAGAGACTGGTATCTGAACTAGGAAAATTCAGTCAGACAGATTACCAGGCTCCTCGCACATTATTTCATAGTTAAAGTATCACTAAGACAGTGGCTTACAATTGACAATCAGAAAGAAAAGTGTGTGTGTATGTGTTTGTGAAGGATAAAATATAAGAATAAAATTCTTGCACGAAATAATAGTCAAAAGAGTACGCTACCCTCTATTTATTTACAAAGCTGTGCACAGATGATTCTTACTCAACCACGTCCGCGTATTTCTTATAAGTTTAAGACTTCTAACTAGAGCACAAATATTTTCATCTATCAAGGAAATTGCCAGACTCCGTCATAATTTATAAGAAAATACATTTAATTCTACCTATTCAAGACTCAAAGCTTTACAAACGACTGCAAACCAAACTGCAAAGTATGGGACACAAAAGACGAATATTTCACAAAGAACCTAATCTCCCTCCAATCACTAGTTTGCATACAATTTATAAGCTACTCACATTTGCCAAGTATCTGTTCTACCTCAAGAATTCTCTCACAAGCCAACTTATAGTTGGAACCGCACGGGCAAATTTCCTGAAGCCACAACACGACTTCGCGCTAAAGCTCGGTTTACTCCAAACCACTAATACATAACTCACCCCAATGTGTGGTACCTACTATGAGCTTTCTACAGTAGCTGACGTGAAAACGGAACGGACTATTTCAATATTAAATTTGATCTATGTATGGATACTACTACTGGAGATGCATATATGACATCTGCATACAAATATGTGAAATCAAAATGTCAAAAGTCTTTCGCTTTAAAGGATCCGTCATTTTTGCAACCATCGCTATCTAATCTACCTTTGGGTGATCTTTTTCTCAAAAAAGTTCATTGTTTTTCCTTCCTTGTCAGGGAACCTTGAAAACTACAGGTGAAACCATGTAGAAGCACTTTTTATGAATAGCATGATCAATAAAATTAGATACATTGCTATACAGAACTGACCATTCTCCAACCGGTAAGCCAAAGGTGATGATGAAAATCTAGCTCACCAAAATAAAGGATCATTTAATTACATTTATTTAGCACTACTTTTCTACAGCAGTAACGTTTTAAAGATAGGGGCATACAAAAAACCCTGCATCCACGGCGTTTCCAACAACAAACTGTAATGTACTAAAGCGCGGGGACTTAGTCTATCTGCAGTCTCGTACGGCGCATGCATAATTAAGTAAACGGAACTGGGCGATCTACATCACGAATGTGACGACGTATTGTGATGTCATTTACTCGTTTACATATTAATATGTTGTGTAGCATTGTTGCACCTGTTCAGGTTGAAATTATAGTAATTATAATAATAATAATAATAATATTCTACCACATTCACACAACACCATCTAGTCCCAAACTAAGCAGAAACTTGTACTATGGGTACTAGATAATGGATAAACATACATATATATACTTTTTTTTTTGTAAATACATACATATTATACATAGGAACACCCAGACCAAGACAAACATCCATGTTCACGCACACAAATGTTTGACTTGAGCGGGAATCGAACCCGCGACCTTCGGCGTAGCAGTCGCTTACACTCCCGCGGCGCCAACCGGTCGTCTAGTCCGTGTTTTTCTGTACTAGTACATCATTGAACAATTAGAGAACCAATAGTTACAAAATATTATTTAAAACTTTAGAGGTCTTTAATTTTGTTACAAATTGTTTTTTTGGGATACCGTACTTACCTACTTCAGTACATCCACGATCATAGCGCTTTCAACAGTGCCGAAATATCGGATACTCGAAACAAAGGTACGTGGTTTATATCCCGAAAGACAATTTAGAACATACAAAAATTTGAAGATTTTAAATTTTGATCTTAAAATTAGAATAGTTTTACAAAAAAGTGGCAGCAATAAACTTGTAATAAATACACGAGACTGCTACGCAGACGGTCACGCCAGTGCTACGAAGGTTTTCAAAATGTGTGTAGTGATACAGATCGTGTTGGTTCCCTCAATCAAGGTTGAGCCGTACGATTGCTGTTGAATGCGGGCCATCAGTGGGCCGAGTCAGTAAAAAGCGTCAGATGATTTCCTGCATTGTACTTGCATACTAAACCCTTTTTTTGTCTGGACTTTAAAAGATCAAGAAAAGACTAAAGAAATTGAAGTGACAAAAAAAAAACAATGACTTTGAGTTTGTTTCGGCTTTTCTTCTCAAGAAGTCATTTAGCTAGGAAAAGCCGGCATCATCTAGAATAGGGTTTTGACATGTATAAGTGTTGTAAACAACCAAAATGCAGAAATAAATATGTCTTTGTGTATAAAGTTGTAATTGTGAAATGTGTATAAAATAAATAAAAGTAATTAAAAGTAGTGGAGAACATTATGAATAAACCAGTATGTCTGCGAGTTTTCATAGATTAAAAAGTTTTTAATTTGTAAACATGTTTCATAAATTTTCTTACATTCAAATGATAGCGCTCGACTCGCGAAAAAACCAACAGACTGCTACGCAGAGGCTCTCGGTTTCGAATCCATGGCACGCACCTATTTTCAAACCGTTTTCGTAGTTATGTGCGTATTATTTTTTTTATTATAGCTTGCTAAACGGTGAAAGAAAAATCCGTGAGGAAACCTACGTGTCTGAGAGTTCTTCATAAGAATACCTGCATATCTGAGAATTCTTCATAAGGTTCTTGAAAGACACATGAAGTCTGCCAATACTCAATTGGCCACCGTGGCTTTGCTGTTTTCTTAGTGAGACTAAGCCCGTGCCCAGCAGTGAGACAGTTTATATACTGGGCTGGTGGTTATAATGGAGACTTTCTAAATGTGGTTTCAATTTTGTACGAAGAAGACTTATGGTACTGCAATGGTACTGCAAAGGTACTGCAAAGATTCAAAAAAATCCGTTTACTACTTTCGTTTTTACTGAAGGAGTAACAAACCTCCATATATGCTCGCAAACTTTCGCATTATAATAGAAGTAAGATTTTTACATACATACATACATGCCCTCGCTCACGCCTAAGATTTATATTTAATAAGTAAGATTTTTGTTGTATCTTATTACAATCGTCAATAGCACGTGCTATTAGAAACTAAGCTCCCTGTTACGTAGCCGCAAATCCCTCATACAATCGCACAGGGCACTAACACGACTTTCTTACTAGTCACATACGATCATAACATAGCGGGTCCTTAGTGCAGATATCCTTGCGCTGTACTTTACTTTGTCACTGCTTAGTGCTTTCAGTGAGCACTACTTTTATGCCTTACGATATGCTAGAAATACTAAAAAAATATTTCTCTATTAGTGCTGTGAATAGCGTATGTTACTAAATAGAGTATGACATTATTTTGGATATACAGTGTCATTACTTTCACGTTTCAATGCCATTAGGTAAGACTTGTCTTTCTTTTTGTAAGCTATCGCCTGGCTTTGGTCTAAGCCATGGAAAATCGTTGTCCTTTTGGTATGTGGAGGTTTGTCAGCAATTAGTTAGACTAGACAGAGGAAATAGTTAATACTTTGACGTGCTGAGTGGTTAATGTATTCGCATACACTAAGAAGCTTTTTATTGTCGTATTAAGTTGTTTAAGAGTTTTTGAATTGATACATGACTGCGATTTCTTTTATGTCATACCTAGTATTAAATCTACCACTAGCTTTAAATCTTGTCTTTGAATTGTTTTAATCCCGTTTTAATTTAATTATCCATCCATCTTCGTTTATGCCACCGCAAGTATTTAAAATCCTGCCGATGATGACTGAATATTAATTATATCGAAGCATGTTATCGAAATGACAATGCTTGTCATCGAAAGCTTCAATGGAAGTATGAAAGCAAATTTTCGATTGTAATTGAAATATGAATAAAAGCGATCGAGTTTAAAATACGTATCAGACTTCGAATTTTCTGACTTGTCTTCCTGTCTTTGTTAATGGTTGAAAAGAAAATTAGTGAATTCAAGAGCCGTTTAATATAAAATTAAATTAAGAGTGCTGTGCCGTTGAAAAATAAAAGACTTTTAGAAGACTCATTTTTAATAAGTAGGTACTTGTGTATATTTGTTTGAAAAAAAAACGATGTATTTACAGCTAAATAGATCCTTATGATTGTCACACGGGTTGGTTGTCACAGAGGTCATAATAGAATATCGAGTGGTCGAATAAGTCCATTAAACGGCATGTCGGAGTACGCTGACATGAGGTACAAATGCATGTGCTACTCCCTCGCTCCTACCACGCCGTTTAATTGTCTGTTATGGCCTCTGTGACAACCAACCAGTGTGACAACCATACTCGGTATCCCGAATGTAATTTCCACTCTATGGCGGTAATCCGGAGATGGTAAAGCTGGGTTTTAAACGTGTAAATTTTTTAGACTACACCTCCAATAGTCAAAGTCAAAGCCAAAATCAAGAGAGTATAATCGTCCCACGTGGGTGGAGCCGTAAGCGAAGTCTATTGTTAATAATATATTAAATGAAATGATCTTGAAATGGATCATTCTTATCATCATCAGCATAAAGACCTCGCCTGCTGAACGTAGGCCGACTTAAATGCGGAGATAATATTATGAATGATTATATCGGCCTTCGTTATTATAAACTTAATACAAAATACTATTACGACTTGAATGAAAATGTAAAATAGACTATCGTTCTGATATTCGACATAATAATCATGTTTGTTCACCGATCTGGTATAATCCCCGGTCGGCCATAATTGAGCTGAAGACATTAAAGACTTCTACCTGAAGTATTTATAGGGTTCCGTTGCCAAATATGGCTACAAACGGAAGCCTTATAGATTTGCCATGTTAGCCTGTTTATCTGTCTGCACGTCAGTATGTCATGGCCACTTTATTTCAAAGCTTTTAAGATTATACATTTGAAAATTGGAAGTATTCTGCGAATCGGTTCACGATTTTTATTCAAAAATAAAAAAAATAGGAAATTAAGGATAGTTTTCCATCCATTGAACTGACTTGAAATATTATTATTTTATCAGTATTAAGATCATGCGGGTGACTATATATAGGTCTAAAATGACATTAAGGTTGCTAAAACCATTGTTTCTCAAAATCAATCGCTTGAAAGATAAACGCTACCAAAGTGGTAAAATGTGTGTGTTTAATAATTTAGATTGTTTTTGTGCTATAGCTTAACACAAAAATACAACAGATATTGGTACATTTAGTTTATTCTTCGTTGAAGTTCATGTATAACTCTATTCGCCCATATCACTCAAATGAATCGGAAATAAAAGCTAAAAGAGAACACACGTATTTCGCACAAACAATATACTGGCTTCTTGGTGCCATTATCAGTTAAGGAGTTTGCACATGACATGTATGTATATGATATGAGCTATAGATAAAACTTTTAAGGAGTTGTACGACTGTCCACTGGATTTGCGCGTGACATTTTAATGAGGCCCTCTGAGTTATGAACGACCGTCCAACTTATAGTTGTATATTACAGGTGTGTCAGTGTTTATGTTTGGTTTGAAATTAATTAAATTGAGGTATCGGATGCCTTTATCAAGTAACTAGAGGATGAACGCAGTTACACATATTTTTAAGTTAACCGTTGCCAAATGCCCAATCCCGTGGTGGTGCCCAATGTGTATGTGCGTCGTCTGGCAGTCGGTAGCGCAAGAATATTACAGAAGCAAAATATTAAATTAAAAGTATTTTGTTTTTCATTTATTAAAATTCAAAGAAGTTACGCAATGTTTTTTTTTTACGATTCCTGTAATTAATATTTGCAAACCATTTGAATCGCCCACGCCATCGAGGGAGATTAAAAAATTATGAAGTTTGTGACATAATTTTTTTATTTATATATGATTTATTATTATTTAAAATAAGTAACACTGTCATGCAGCCTTAGAAAGCGATCTTATCTACTTCTACTTCCAAACCAATACCAACTGTATCGAATTCGACCACTTCTGTTACAAACTCATTTTTATTATTACTTTGCGAGTGGAATTCTCTATCCCACTTCGTTCAATAGGTAGTCAAACTTTGTTTCATGTTATCGATTGTACGCCGAATATTATTAGAATCTTTGCAACAAGATATTTGATGGAGATTAGTTGAAGTTTGTCTTTGAACTTTACTCGGTAGGTTTCTTAATATAAGTATTCGTATCTCACGAATTATCATTTTGGACTCTATACTGTAAATGATTACTAATTTCTTTTTAATTCCTTTATAGATAAAGTGTTGAATTTTCTTTTACTGTCACTTAACATTATCTTTATCATATTACCGGCTATTCAACAAGGGTAAATTACAAAAGTTGATTTGATACAAAACTGTAAATTGAAAAATGATTAACGATTAATTGAATGATATGTGTTTTGAATAGGAGTGCTATTTTAAATGGTCCGTGATTGTCGCTGTAGACGGAATATAAAAGTCAATTGACGTATTATATCAAGTGAAGACTGTCACTTTCAGACCAAATAGGCGGCAGCGGTAATTGCACGATCGAAAAAGTAAAACACTGACTCGATACCTGTAAAGTAATCGAAACGCCAACGGCCAAACGGCTTATAATAAATAATGTAGCTCCTAGATTATTCGGTTTAAATGTAATCTCATTTAAACCAATATAGATTAAAGTTACTTTAGAAATATACTTTATTTTGGTGTACAATAAAGGCTATTATATCGCGATACAATCCGTAAATATTAGTTTCATTTCTCAAAGACAAACCGCTGTTTATACCTATTTCAAGAGCCATAGAATAGCCCACAAGCCAATTACCGGCTGCCGGGGACAGCCAGTCAAGAGTTTCCAAACGTTAAACCCAATTAAACTTTGCTCCATCCGGAAATCGAATCTGAAACGTCACTATCGTAAGTCGTGTCCTGGTAGGCGGACTTTACTCAAAAAATGGCTGCTTTGTTTCTAGCTTTCTTATTGACAGTATCAGAATGGATTACAACTTTCTTTTTATAATAGCTAAATTTAAATGGCGTCTGATTAAATGTACGTATTATCGGACCTACCATAGTGTGTTGTTCTATGTATACATATGTATAAGAACACATGTCCTGATTGACACACTAATGTAAAGCTTAAACTTTTGAGGCTTGAAGCATGGTTGGAGATTGTATTTCTTTTATAACGTAAGGTAAAACCAGGGAAATTCTTTTTTAGTTTAAAAGCGAAACTGGGCTTTAAACTATATAAAGAAAAACACCACCATTCCAATATATGTTACTGGTCTAAATTTCATAATACATCGCACGGGATTATGCTATTGTAACCTACGCCGAAAACTTCAGTGAAGCGCATAGAAGGTATTTCACCTTCACTTTAAAATAATTACGCGAATAAGACTGGTTACGTACATAAATACTCACATGTGTACAAATCGCGAAAGTTTAAAAGTATTTTTGGAACATGAAAAGTTTGCCGACTTCCACAGTGATGAGACGGGTAGTATCGCTCACTAAATATAAAATTGTGAAGCCTCACTGCCAAGGGGACATGGTGTATTGAAATGTGGGCAATAGACAGCCATAAGCCTGCAGCTCATTATGGAAGACATAAAACCAACTTACATTTCATTTAAATGTATTAAACAAAGATGTATTTTTTTGGCAACATGTCTACTTTTAGAATATTCACTTGTGATTTTTCTGGCAAATCATAAGGTTTGATTATCTCTTCAAGATGACATCGCCTACACTAGAATAAAGTGTCGTGGGAAACAACCAATTTGTGGACCACACAAAACATTTTTCCGTGTACTGATCGAACCCACAAAACTCGACGCAATATTAAACGATGAACTGCTTCATCCACCACGCTGCCCTCGCCTCGCAGTACGTATTATAACTTGGTATTTCTGTATAACTAATATATCCGTCATACAAGGAAATATTAAATTCTTTCCTCAATTTGGAGTTCACTTACACTTAGAAGGGATGTTAATTAATATACTCGTTAAACGTAGCAGCTCAAAGACGGAGTAAGACCGATTGCCTCCACTACAAATAGGTATGTATATTATTATAGATGTTGCAAGGATACTATGAAATGCGCTTTTCCATCAAATCTCTAGTCATCATTTGAAAAGTAGCTGCTTAGATTGACAAAAAAAAGTTCAAGGTAATCTAGGCCCTGCGTCAAAGATTCGTGTTTCGTTTCATATATTATATACCACTAACGTGAAAGTACTGGTAATACCTACATAATTGTTAGTTGTAGTTGGAGGACTACTGGGGTCGTCTTTGGTACACCAAAGTGTATAAAAACATGAAAGTGCAAAAGAATAAAATAAGCTGAGTTTGACTGAAGTTTTACATAATGTCAGATTCAACAGTTTGTGTGCAACATTGCCAACATAATTATTATAGCTGCATGATTATTTCACATATAGGTCATGTTCACATAGACCTGTCACTCAGTTTTGACAAATGCAGAAGTAGAGTCATAGAGCATAGATATTTATTTATAGAGATGTATTTCTTATTGGCGCTTTTAAGACAAACTTTCTGTGACCAGTGTGACCCATATTGCCGCTTGGCGGCGTGGCAGTCGCGCTGTGACAGGTGACTCTACGAGTGCAAGAGAGACGAAAGTTTCTCCTGTGTCACTTAACTACGAGAGCAAGAAAGACGGAGAACGACGCCAGCGCCGCCAACGGCGCCAACTACGTACTACACTGACAACCGTCAATACGCCAACTTTAATCGGCACACGACATCCTTAAGAAATAAGCTTCTATTATGTAAAAATTTGTATTCATTGGTAGAGTGCAAGGTTTTTGAACCATTTGCTTTTTTGGAATTAAATTCCATATCTATCAGAGCTGTTAAATGGATATAAAAATTATGCTACATTCCACCCACAACTTTTACTGCGGGCATGTCGACTATCGCGACAACGGCAGCATATAAACACAAATTTATTAAATTTAGCGGATAATTTTATCAATATCTGTTCAGCAATGTTAGTGTAAAAGAAGGTTAAACCAAAAACTAACAAACACACTGCCGCATTTATAATACTATTTAAAGTATGGAATTACTTCATAAAAACTTATGTGTGATCAAAATAAATTCATTCATTAGGTACTAAATTAAGGTTAAAAGTTTAAATGAAAGCCTTACAGCTTAAGTACTCCATGTAAAAATATGTTTATGAACGAATTGCGTGACAATCGGCCGGTTTCTGAATTGAGAATTTCGCGTTGAGAACAATGTAAACACTAATTATATACTACTTAATCAATTTTCTGTTTCACAAAAAATTGTTTTGACACATTTGAGTATTTGTGCTTGTAAAATCTAAAATTTGACACAACATATGATCAACTCATGATCAACTCCATATCAACTCTATATTCGCGTTTCTGAAAACATTTGACACTTGTCAAACCTCACTTAGCACTGATAAATTGAGAAAAAATTAATTATACAACTTTGGTCTTTTAACCCGTGATCACGAGTAATATGACAGCCAGTATGTCAAACTGTCCACACTACGGTTGCTAAGCAGCGGTTACTTTATACTGACGTCTACACAACAAGAAGGTCGTTAAACAGAATTTATAGAAACAAGGTTCAAAGACTATTAAATATTTGGAAAATATAAACAAATTTAAGGGTTAGAAAATATAAATAAGAGATTTCCGTGTTAAATCAATCCAAATAATTACGCTGTGGCCTCCATGGAGGTATAATTCGATATACCTCAAATATACCTGGCCACAAATATTTTGTATTAAAAATAAAACTAACTGACTGACATAACATACACGTTCCGTTTTCACTAAGATACCGAATTCAACAAATTCAACAAACTGTTCATTAAAATAAAATAATCGTTGAAATAATTTTAAATACAACTTTATTTAGACTTTTTATTTGTTTCCGTATAAAAATAATTAACTGACAAGTGTGCTTCTTTGTAAAATGTTAATTAATACGAATTTATGGTTAGTACCGGTTTTTTTATTTGTATCGGAACGTACTAGTATTGTTCGGTTTAAGTTATTCATGATTTGAAGAAAACTCAGTTGAAAGTGCTTTGAAAAAATATCACTCTGACCTGTGAAACAGAAAAAACTTAAGTTGACTTCAACTAGTTCAGAATTTTTCAACTGATGAAAGCTGAAATTCTCAATTCAGAAACCGGCGGAATATCAATTAAACACAATAAAAACTAGTTTTATCTTTGGTTTAGTTATTCGTGCAAAACACCTAAGATTATAATCATAACTAACCTGTTTGTAAATTGAATAAATTGTTCGTTGTTCACACGATATCGCTATAACATGAAAGCCTACACTTAAACTTTGTTTAATAACGTGATTTCTGATAACACTTCTATAACGTTGCGGGGCAATTTAAATAACATACGTAATATGGAGTCTTACTTGTATTCCGTGTTGAATGTCAAAATAATTTCAATAGAACGTGTGCATTCAATTAAAACTTTTGCACGTTTTATTTTAGTTTAGTTCCGTAGTAACTGGGCTCTATGTAACGAAATGTATGTATTCCTGTGACAAAAGGTTTTGTACAATTCAAAGTGAGATTATATACATATACTAGCTTTTTCCCGCGGCTTCGCCCGCATGAAATTTAATAAAGAGAAGCCTTTGTACTTCCCCAGGTTTCAGACTATCCATATCAAATTTCATCACACATTAGCCGTGTAGCATGCATATATTATAAACAGATAATACTTAAAATTACTTTTGTTTTCATACTACAGGTCGTCAAACTTCAGGTAGAGATTAGTATGTAGTGTATATTATTAAAGTTATTGAAGAGCTTTTATACCTACTGAATAGAAGAGCAGCAAAAATAAATACTGAAAGCATTACCACAAAGTACAAAATCAGACCCCCTCTCCGCCCCGCTGCGCTTAAGCGCGCCAACTCATAGTAGGTAAGCGGTTTTAATAACGCTGCGCTTAGGTCAATTATATCGTGATAACTATTAAACTATTCGTCCAAACTACTTACTGTAAAAGACAAATTTCATCTACATTCAATAATGATCGGGCAACAAATCTATCAATTATGAAAACAATGTGATAACTTCTCTAGAATGAGCATTGTAAAAAACATAAATATATATTTTTTGTTATACTGTTTTTTTACAATAAAATGATGTAGTTAGGTTATGTACTAAAAGCTAAAAAGTAATTTGGCTACCACATCGCATCAATCTTCTCATCAATCTTGGGTATTGATTATACACATATAAAATCGTTGGGCAAGTGAATTTTTTTAATAATGTTTACTCTGGATACGCTACGCCCAAAACAATTTTTTTAGTTATTTTTTTAAGTTTTTAGTTTTGTTGTTAGTTGATACTTCTCATTCTTTTTAATAGTGAGCCCTTTTCTACCAATCAAGTCCTGTCATTCGATACCCATATTGAGGTATTTGTGGAAAATAGGTTATCTGCCATTTTGCGACGGCGGCCATCTTGGATTTTTCATAGTGAGCTCCATTCTACCAATCAAACCCTTTCATTTGATACCCATATTGAGGTTGTTGTGAAGTAATATGTGATCCGCCATTTTGTATCGGCGGCCATCTTAAACTATTCATAGGGAGCTCTATTCTACGAATCAAGCCCTTTCATTTGATACCCATATTGAGGTATTTGTGGAAAATAAATAATAAGCCATTTTGTGGCAGCGGCCATCTTGGATTTTTCATAGTGAGCTCCATTCTACCAATCAAACCCTTTCATTTGATACCCATATTGAGGTTGTTGTGAAGTAATATGTGATCCGCCATTTTGTATCGGCGGCCATCTTGAATTTACAATCATTTAAATCTTTTAATCTCGATGACAATATGAGTGTATACCAATTAACAGATCAATCATCAGGAAGGGGTAAAATTCCAATTACTAAATTTGACGCAAGCAAACAAAAAAAGATAATACAGGATTTTTGCCGACTTAGTTGATACTTTTCCTTGTAGTATGGCAACATTATACAAAATCTTTATAAATTGTAGCCTATGTGTTATTCTGATGTATAAACTATATTACTGTAAAGTTTCATCCAAATCCGTTCAGTAGTTTTTGCGTGAAAGAGTAACAAACATCCATCCATCCTCACAAACTTTCACATTTATAATATTAGTAGGATAGTAGTAGGGTGCATAGGGTTCCCACCAAGAACTTAGGGTCCCAAGCCAACCTCACCTGCAAGTGGTGAATCTGCCGATCAACGGACGAGGCTCTGGCAAACAAAATATCCCGATAAGCGGCAATAGGCTCGCCACCTATTACGTGGGATCAAAACACTGGCGAAAAGTGGGCGTTTAATATGCCTCTGTCTACCCCTTCGGGGAAACAGGCGTGAGTCTTTGTATGTATGTATGTATAGTAATAGTCAGCTCCGAAAATAAATAAGGTACTAGTGGACACGACCATGTTCTGTCTGTCCTGGCAATCAAATTTGGTGAAACACCGACTCTGTAGGAACAACTACCGGGTCCAATTGTATTTTGAAACTATCCAGGTGCCCATTGAAATATACACACAACATTTCATCCAAATTGATCAAGTCAATTAAAATATAAAATCTTAAGCTAGGTTTTAGATGCGAAAAGTAATGAGCGGATAATGGTTAAGCGAAGCGGACTTCGTTTTCATGAAATGTGTTTACTTTGCCACCAAGAGTTATTTAAGTCGTCTAATTCCACCGCGAAAGGGAAGAAGAATAAGCAGAGTGAGCTGAACGGAAAATGAAATATGAGTTAAATAAAATGAATTATAAAATTAATAGAAAATTATTCATCCTGTTTAATAAATAACACTTTTCTAAAAATAATCAAGCTCATTTTAATCGCTGGTTAATTTCCTCTTTACTCTTAGTTTGTGGAAATACAATATGTAAGCAGTTTCATCCGCTCTGCTTGCGGTGAAAACTGGCCATTACTTACTGAGTAACACATTCTGATTTATCATTTTTCCATTCCAGATTATTCGAAAAAAACGAAGACCTTCTCCACCTGTTCGAGAAATTCGCAGATCTAAAGGAAAACGGTAAACTAGCCAGTTCTGAGGAGTTAGCTGAACATGCGACGAAGGTCATGCATACGTTGGACGAAGGCATCAAGGGCTTGGGAGACGTGGATGCGTTCTTCGCTTACATAAGACATGTGGGAGCAACGCATCATCAGGTCCCAGGATTTAAGGCTGAGAATTTCTGGGTGGGTAAATTTTCATAAAATTATTTCAAGTTTTCAGACATTTATATATTAGTTTAACATACCTTACATTATAACCGAATGAAGGAAAAATGTATGATACCAAATTATTAAATATATACATATAATCCGATGTTTCATCTACTTTACAAGAGCCGTGGTCACGTAAGACTCTTCTTATAGCACAACAAAATTGGCTTAATACCAACTAATATTTGAAATAAAAATTACAATCGCATAAAATACTTAACTTACATATTCATGGACACTCACATTATATTATAAATCGTACTACAATTTTCATATTAAAAACGTAATCCTTACCACAGGTTCTTCCAATAAAAATAACAAAACAGATAATTGGAAATGTCAATTCCAAGCATAAATAATAGAAAGAACGGTACAAGATCCTTTTAATAGAAATTAATTAACTGAAATAACAATCGTCGTATTCAATTAAAGATGGCTGCGAGGCTTCGAGCACGGAAAGATTTCAATGGAAAATAATTGAATGGACAAGTACAAGCGTACATTAGAGAGCCTTGTATAATTACGAGAGAATTCCCGCAGCAATGCCTGCAAATTTTATTTTAAATTAAACGTTTCTGCGCGATACTGTCGGTATTTCAGTAAATCCCCTCTTAGGGGTGCACTCCTACGGTCCCCTAGGAACATATGTACATGCTAAATTTGCGCTTCATGCATCCAATAGTTTTGGCTGTATGTTGTTTGTCAGTCAGTATCGCAAGAATTTTATCTAGGCGGATTTCTCTCTCTGTCTGTCTTACTTTCAGTAAATACTCGTAAGATATACACAGCGCGGATCGGTACGCTAAAAATTATAAAACATATATAAGTACTCATAGAGTACCTTAACTTGTCGATCGTATTAGATGGACAAAGTTAAGCATCGCTTGCGTAGGTCACCGCTTGGATGATTGACCACTGTGCTTCGGAAGGCACGTAAACTCCTCGGTCTCGGTTCTTGTCTCTGAACAAGGATCGTCTACATCGTACGGTCTTAAAAAATCGACTCCAAAGTTGGCCACACACTGGAAGCAAAATTTAATACAGAATTCTCTAACTTATTTAACTTGATCTGTGGTATGATCCCGTTTTCAATTTGAATTTATTTTTTCCTTTTGCTTCTTACTTTCTTCTTGATATTTTTTACCAGATCTGAAGATGCACTTATATATCAAAGGCACTGGCATCTTCGAAGCAAAATGTTGTTTCAATGCTGCGAATAAAATTGGAACAAGTTGCAGATTGAAGTCATTTTATATAAAATGTAGCCTTTGGTTCGTGTTCACATGCCGTGAAATGTAATGTGGATTTAATTTGAAGAGAAAATAAAGCCTTCGGTAAACTGAGCGTTGGTTGTTAGAGCCGGGTGCGCCGAAATTCGTCTGTGATTCTAAGCTTATTCTGCAAAAGTTGCATTTCCAACAATGCTCCTTCGATAGAAGTATGGTAAATTGGAGGTTTAGTTTAAGCTATTTATAAGACTTAAAATTATTTATTAAAACTAATTAATATATTCAAGAAGTAAAAATTAAAAGCTTAAAAATTAAAATTTAGAAGGCGTCATAAAACTCATCCGTATCGCAGTGATTTGGAAGCGTGCCCAGAAGACTGGCAGCATTACCTCTTTGAATGGCTATACTGATCTTTTGAGCCAAATACGTGCCAGCCCTCTGGTCACGAGAGGCGTCCATGAGTCTCTTTGCGAGATCTCTAAAAAGTGACCTCGCACTTGGACCCCATGGCCCCAATGTTTCGACCCAAACGGCTCAAATACATAATCTCCTATTAGATTTACATATTTGCGCCGTTTGAGGGTCTCCGCTTTTGCAGCAGCAGCGCCCGCACCACTTGCTGTGCTGGGAAGATGAGATGGCGCAAGGGTATCGACACATATTGCGTCCCATACCAAAGGCCTAAAGGTAAGTATGGTAAATAGTTTTACTATGAATTGTGGTACATTTGATATTGAGATTTTATGTAGTAGCATACTTGATTTTAACTTTAGTATACATATCCCTACTAATATTATAAATTCGAAAGTGTGTATGTATGTATGTATGTTCCGTTTTCACGCGAAAACGGCTGAACCGATTTAGTTGAAATTTAATATAGAGATATATTGGACCATGGAGACGGACATAGGCTACCATAATTTGCAAAAAATAAACTGGGAGGGAATGTAGGGAGGATAGAAGTTAGTACGGCAGAAATTTTCCTCTTGGAAGTAAGAACGCATGCGCGAATAATTGAGTGCTGCGCATGTGCTATCTGTCAGTACTGTCACATCATACGTATTGTCATATTGTGCACGGTGATTACATTGTTCGCATCTGAGACTATAAGTATATTATCTCCTTACTTTAAGGTTCGCATAGCTAAATTAATAATTATATACTACGCTCAAACGGCTGAAACGATTTTCTCTACCTACTAAAAATTATAAACGCGAAAGTGTTTAAGTATATATATATTGAACATGTATTGAAACATGGCTTTGACATTTGTCATGGATAGTGACTGATTTACTTTGTACCCTATAGAGCTTCTGACTCTTTAGAATAATCAGGAGTGGCTTCACACAACTTGAGACTGAAAGTAGCTATGTGTTACCCCGAATATAACGCGCGCGAAGCCGCGGGCAAAAGCTAGTATAAGAATAATTAATAATAATAATAATAATATTCTTAATTGTACACCAATCGGAATTACATATAAAAATTGTGATTAACAGTTAATGCATAAAGGGCGGCCTTATCACTAAAAAGTAACTTCTTCCAGGCAACCTTTGGATGGACTGGAAACTGACGGATTTCGAAAAAGGGGTAATGTTGGTGTGTTCAGATATTGTACATTATTAATAGGATTTTAAACGATAAATAGGTACAAAATACTATAATTAAATAATGATACATATATTAATAAATATACTATACTTTGTTAATACTATACTTATATATATATTTATACATATACATACTTATAATATATGACTAAATGATTAGGAGTAAGTAAACTGTACTAATTGAGACAGGAAAAAAGAAATAGAAAATTAACAGTTTATGACAATGTAGAGGAGAGCTGAATGGAAAGGTAGTGGTCTCTTACTAATCTTTTAAAGGCTGACAATGATTGTGCTTGTCTGATGGATATGGGCAGTGCATTCCATAGCCGAGCAGCTTGGACTGTAAACGATTTGTCATAAAAACTGCTGGAATGCATTGGCATTTCCAATCTTAATTTCACCGATGACCTCAGCGATCTCGAATGTGTGTCATTGAGGAACTTAAAGCGTTCTTTTAAGTAAGGGGGAGTAGAAGGGTTAAAGAGAATATTGTAAAGCAAAGAAAGTATGTGAGTATTCCGTCGAAGGCGAATTGGGAGCCACTTGAGCATGTTACGGAAATTTGAAACGTGATCATATTTGCGTAATCCAAATATGAATCTTATACAGCAATTTTGAAGACGCTCAAGCTTATCAAGTTGCTCCTCAGTTAGATCTAGATAACTGACATCAGCATAGTCAAGGATTGGTAAGAGCAGAGAATTAGCAAGCGCAATTTTAGTGGCATTCGGCAAAAAGTGTATAATTTGTATGTATCTAATGGCAAGAATACGTTAATAATAAGTATCGGTTCTCAGTGCCCTTTTCTTTATGTTGATCGAAGAAACCGGCTAGTTTTTGCACCATGACGACTGACGAACGACAATATTTTTTAACTTGTATTAAAAAAGGTCTATATTGTCTTAACTTAGTAGTTATCAAAAATGACAAGACCGTAGCTTATTGGGTCGCAACAGTTTGACCTATTAATGTATCCATAATTGTATAATATTTACTTATTTAGATACTATATATCCAATGTCTTGATCTGCATTTGCAACATAGTTTAATGACTTATTATACTTATTCACCTATAATTATTTCAAACCCTATTTTGTGTACCTAAAACCCTATTTTCATACAATGTTACTTAAATACTGCCTCGTTGGTCTCGCGGCATAAATGTGCACGTGGGATTGGGAGGTCTCGGGTTCGATCCCCGGGTCGGGCGAAGTATTATTGGGTTTTTTCGTTAGGAAATTCTCAGTAGCAGCTCGGATTCTGGTAATGTGCTCGGTACGGCAATAGGCTCGCCCTCTATTACGTGGGACTAAAATAAATCTGGCGAAAAGTGGTATAGGTATATATACATATTAATATATAAGTCAGTAGATACAGTCATTATGATATATTATTTATTTATTTATTTATTTAATTGTATGGAAAACCAACAGCATTTACAATGAATTTTGTAACATAAATAGACAACAACTAGCCAATTACAGGTCTTCACTTTTAAGCGCTAATAAAGTCTGTAAATACGTGTGGATAACAGAATATAAAGAACAATATACACTAATAACTAATATTATTTCATTTGTAAAAATAATCAAACCTGGTATTCTAGGAAGAAATCTCGGCTTAGCAACCGCCTCACTGATGTTAAATTAACGTTAAAAATATCGATATCGTGAGATTTACAAATATTATTTAAAGTCCTGCTAGCTCGCCAAAGGAAAGTATTCTGTCGGTAATTTGATGACGCAAGGGGTAAATTAATGGGTGTATAATGTCGCATAGCTTTAACAGGGGTATTAAATCCAATTTTACCAAGAAGCTCAGGGCAATCAATAGAATTAGAAATAATTTTCAGCATATAAATGACATCTGCTATTTCTCGCCTCTTAACTAGGGGAAGAAGGTGAAATTTTGCACATAATTTAAAATAATCTTCACTTTTATAACAGTGTTTGATCCGATAACATAAATATCGAATAAACTTTTTTTGAATGTTTTCTAATCTGATTATATACTTGTCGTATCTGGGGTTCCAGACCTGTGACCCGTATTCCAGTATACTGCGAACAAATGTGCAGTATAGTATCTTAAAAGTTTTAGCCTCTTTGAAACTAGTCGATGTGCGCATGACAAACCCAAGAACTTGAGATGCTTTCTTTACAATGCTGTCCACATGCTCCTCGAATAATAATTTCGAATCATACACTACACCAAGATCACGAACCTTATGGCTACGGAGTAATTTATGTCCTTTTAACATATATTCTGAGGTAATAACAGTATTTTTCCTAGTGAAAGTAGCAATAGAGCATTTTGATGGGTTTAGATCTAACTTATTTTCTACGCAATAATCCTCTATACGCGATAAATCGGATTGAAGGGATTGAACATCATCGTGTGATGAGATCGGTAGAAAAATCTTCATGTCATCCGCGAAACAAAGTAATTTTGCAGTATGCAAACATTTGCCGACGTCGTTTACAAAGATTGCAAAGAGCAAAGGACCTAACAGGGAACCTTGTGGAACCCCGCTAGGGATAGTTACCCAACTAGAAATGTAATTATTTATAGCCACTGCTTGAGATCTATTAGAAATGTAAGATATAAACCATCTCAAAAGATCGCCTCTTATCCCTATTGATTCTAGTTTGTGAATTAAAGTAAAATGATCTATTCTATCGAAACACTTGCAGTAATCTGTGTAAACGACATCGACTTGTTTACCCCGGCTCATGCTATCAGTGATATAGTCATCGAAGAGAACTAGGTTAGAAATAGTCGATCTCCCCCTCATAAAACCATGTTGATAATCATTGAGAGAATTCTTCACTGCGGCATATAACTGATTATGAATAATCTTTTCAAACAGTTTAGCAATTAAACATAATTTAGAAACTGGTCGATAGTTAGACACTTCATTTTTAGGACCTTTCTTGTGTATTGGTGTTATAAATGCGGACTTCCAAATAGAAGGCATAACACATTCACTCAATGATTTTTCAAACAACAGACTGATAGGTATCGAGATAGTTTTAGCACAATTAACCAGTAAGAGAGGAGGGATTTTATCAGGACCTGCAGATTTATCCAGATCCAGTGATTTAATTGCTTTAATTACTTCATTGTGATCTATTTCTATATTTGAGATATATGATGTTGAATCGGAAACGTTTTGTGAAATACGAGAAGGTAAACCCTGAGGCGAGCTTAAAAATGTAGAATAAAAGTAGTCGGAAAATAAATTACAAATGTCTATGCCACCGCTAGCAATAATATTACCATACTTTAATGTGCTAGGGATATTCGAAGAATTTGATTTAGATTTGACAAACTTCCAAAAGTGTTTAGGATTGTTTTTTATCGAATTTTCAACAGAATTTATATAGTTTTGATAACATTCACTCTCTAATCTTTTAACTCTTGCTCTCAATAACTTATAACTAGCCCCATCTGATAAGTTGCCATAGTTCTTAAATTTTCTTAAATATTTAGATTTTTCATTTATAGTTTTCTTTAACGCTGTAGTGTACCAGACAGGGTATTTATCATCCCTAGATTTTTTTGCCGGTACATGCTTAGTAATCATTTCCTCTAAAAATGAATAAAAGCATTGCACTGAACATTCCATAGTTTTGTTAGAAAATAGTTCAGACCAATCGACTTTTGAAATTTCTTCATTAATCCTGTCGTAATTGCCCTTTACAAATAAGTATTTAGTATGTTGAGCAGGTTTTAAGTAGGTATATTGAAAACAATGTACATCAATATTGAGCGCGTTGTGATGAGGATCGATAAGAACCAATGGCTCCTCACAGTCAGAAACGGTTACGTCGTCAGTTGATAATACAAGATCAAGTATACGCCCATATCGATTATTGATCCCATTAAACTGATTTAGATTGTGAGTATATAACAAATCAACAAATGAATGTTCATCCATACTGTTTACACCATTATTATTATTCTGCCATTTTACTCCGTACAATCTCGAGCTTTTAGTTAAGACGTGTTTGCCATCCTGATTTCGATATTCCATAATAAAACAGCTTTTTTCATACAATACAATATTTTGCAAATGCACATCAACACACTGTTAAGTGATAAATTTATATCTCTACCCTGAATCAGTGGTTTCCTCTCTACATTAATCAAATATACGAAAATAAATGTTTATTTACTTCCTTGGCGATTTGGCGATAAAGGAAACTGTGACTACTCTCCTTTCCGCCAAGTGAAGAAGTGTTTCCGTACTTATATTGGAGTGGTTGCAAATATTACAATGTTCTATGGGGGTTTTCGTGACAATAGTTAAAGCCTCAAGGAAAATGAAGACGGAATACGAATTTCGTATCACGTAATATTGCGCCGCGTGCTACAACATTATTGCTACGATCATAATATATTATGATAACAGGGAATATATTATGCGAGTACCAAGTATATAACCATAAAAAATATAATATCTTTCACTGCTGCACACGGGGTTTCCTAAGACTGAAGATGAATAGACTTCACACGTCCTTCGAGAACGTATTATAGCCTATGTTTAGCAGTATTTTAATGCTGGCAAAGTCTTGCTGCATACATAATGATTTAGCTAATTGCCTTAACAATTTTTTTTTCTTAGGTACATCTTGCAATCGGTTTTGTCAACCATTAGCAGATCAGTTGCAGGAGATGTCGTTTGTAAGGTTCATTCTTCCAGCGAAGAATCTGCCTCTCCTGGCAAGGTATTTAAATATGGTGGCGTTTGAGTCGTTTCTTTTCTGGTGGTTTGCTTAAGGCCCAGGCCAAACTGTTGTTATGTGCCTGTATTCGGTTTTGGTAACATTTTATTCTGTGCTCTATTTCTTCTTTGACTGTTTTCATATGTAGATGCTCATGTAATTCTGCAGTTTTGATAAACCATGGAGCATTTGTGATGGTTCTGAAAACTTTATTTTGGAATCTCTGTAGGATTTCTATATTTGAATTTTTAGCTGTGCCCCATAGCTCGACACCGTACGTCCAGACTGGTTTTAAAATGGCTTTGTATATAAGTATTTTGTTGTCGAGTGATACTTGTGAAGTGCCTCCGAGGAGCCAATTAAGTTTTCGTAATACTATATTTAGTTCATCGCGTTTCTTCTCTATATGTTTCCTCCACGTTTGTTTTCTGTCTAGGTGTATGCCGAGGTACTTAGCTGATACACTATGTGGAAGTGTGTCGCTTCCAAAAGTAACTGGTGCACAGTCATCTTTTCTCAGAGAGAATGTCACATGCAACGACTTGCTGGCGCTGGCTTTTATTTTCCAGTCATTCATCCATTTGTGCACTTCATCGAGATGACTCTGTAGTGTTAGCGAGGCTCTAAGAGGATCTTTGTTATTGCACAGGATAGCTGTACCTTAACAATTAACAATAAAAAAAAAATGTTCCTGGACATTAATTAGGACATTAATTCTGCAATCTAAACTACATTATTCTTTATTTTATGTAGCCCAGATTATTTTCCATATTTACGTATATATTTATTCGTAAAATAATATTACTGAAACTTAACATTTTCTTTCTTTTTCAGAAAGTGGAAGAACCATTCCTACAAGCAGCGAAAACGATACTTGGCGATAGATACACTCCAAACATAGAAAACATTTACAAATTGACCATAAAATTTATCTTAGAAAACCTGGTAAAAGGGTACGAGGAAAGTGTTACAGAAAATGGCACGAAAAAAACCTGACATAAGAATCATTCTACTTAATTATATGGTTAGGTTACAATTAAACCCCCCCCGTGGGATCTCCACCTTGTCGTGGTGGGGGGGCTCAGTAACCGTGGATTGGTCACCCGCGGTGAAGCTAAGAGGGATCCAGGAGGGGACGCTCCGCGTGGGCTTGGAGGGGCCTGCGCAGGATGCGTCCAACGGTGCGGGTGCGGGGGACAGTTCTGTCTGTCCCTCGCAGTCGGGTGCGGTCGCGGGAGGAGAGGCGTGTCGGTGTTGCGTTGCCGCGCGCCCTATCTCCCGCGACCAAATGGGGGCGCACCATTCGATGCGTCGCGGTGGGGCCGCAGGGGAAGAGGAGATGCGGTGTTGCGTTGCCGTCCTCCCTATCCTCTGCGGCCGCTGGGCGTTTTGGCGGCGGAGTCCAACACCTTAATCCGTCGCCAAGGGGGTTTTGTTCGGGGCCCGCCTGACCATCTGGCGGGCCAATACCCGTCGGAGGGTGGCGACGAGTGCTTAGGTGATGCCCCACCCTCCGACACACGGGTACATGGCGGCAGTCGAGGTGGTTTTTAGTGGAAACACCACATACTCCGGCTCTTATTTACCCCAAGAGTCGGAGATCCGAAGGGATTTTCCACCTCGTAAAACAAAAAAAAAAAAAAAAAAAGGTTACAATTAAACGCTAGAAAATTGGCCAAGTCAAGCCCAAAAAATAAAGTCATTAAATAAAACATGTAATTTAAGGTAGTATAATTAATTGAAGTCTAATCAAAATAAATTATCACAAATATTTAGCTGTAATTCTTACACATTCACTAGCATAATTTGGTATCTTATAAGCTTGTCAACATTCAGCCATTATTTTAATAGTTACGAAGAAGTTAGAAATAAATACTTCCCACATAAAAATCTTTCATGTCATATGATTTAGAAAATGCTGGAATCTTTCATTCGCTTGACTCAAACTTCACGAATCTAATTCTAAAAACATCATCATTTATTTGCCACTTGCATGATCTTCACACATCTCAAGGAATACATTTATTCTTGTCACATCTAAAATAATTAATTATCATCACATCATGACACATCTCATTCAAATCATTCATTCTCATCACACTCTACCGCGTCTTAATCAAATCATTCAATATCACCTCACCCGAACAGATCTCTATCAAATCATTAATTCTTACCACATCCTAATACTTCTTTATCAAATCATTTATTGTCATCTCATCCTTACAAATTTTAATTAAATCATTCATTATCATCAGACCTCTTAAAAAGTTATCAGTAAAAGGTTTTTTTTTACCCTTACTTCAGAAAATCAAAGATATCTGTGCATCTGATCAGTGTCTGTCTGTCTGTCTGTGCAGTGAATTCTTGACCATGCTTTTTCTTCTGACAGAGCCTTTTACATTTGTAATAGTATGATTGATCATATCAACCCTCGTGATTCATTCATAATCTATTTACCGTGCTCATTAATCATCACTTTCATCAGAATACACAGCAGCTTTTCTATCTACCTCTTTATTCATATTAAAATGTATGATATTCATTCTCATCGTCATCCAATTACATGACAGATACTTCTCAATAAATTCACATTTCTGTGTTAATCACAATTTTATTGCTTATTTTATGTAAACGGCATGAGTCGTGATAAGATTTTAGACATTTAACATTATACAAAAATATTTTAGACTAATACACTCGCCAGCGTTAGATAAGGAATAAAAAAGTTGCAATTTTTATTTCATTCTAAACTTGGCCATATATATCAATAGTCTAAGCGTAAGGTTTCAATAAACTAAGATTTATTACAGCCTGCTATGAAAAGAACATACTAAGACAAACTGTAATGAAAACTTCGTAACTCTGACGGCTGTCGTTCATTATCGCGAAATTCTCTCTCAAACTTGAAACTCGGAAAAACTACATGAACTCATTCAATATTTCACTAAACATCTGAAATATTTAATTCTCGTTTACGAAAAAACTTGGCACGCTTTCTTGCGTCTCTGCAAGTTCGGCCAAGTCGTTTGAAAATGCGCATTTGTGAAATAAGTTAAGTTATATTTTAAAGGTATGTAAATTGTCGTTAGCTATTTTTGCTCTTATATTTAAATTAGAGGACGCCAGCAGCTATTAAATTTACCTGTTTTGGCCGATCCCGTGGGAATTTCGGGAAATCCCTTCTTAGTGCACCCCTACGGTCCCCAAGGAACATACATGGCAAATTTCAGCTTCCTGCGCCCAATAGTTTCGGCTGTAGCGTATCTGTCAGTCAGTCAGT
This sequence comes from Euclidia mi, assembly GCA_944739405.2. NCBI lineage: Eukaryota > Metazoa > Arthropoda > Insecta > Lepidoptera > Erebidae > Euclidia > Euclidia mi. The sequence continues at coordinate 36,458,721 of OX123191.2, forward strand.
AACGCAAGGATTTTATATATTAAGATGTAACATTGGAATGGAAGATATTAGTTCTACGAATACGTACCTAATTGCTGTTACTGTTATACTTACCAACACCTGCATACACCTGTAATGAGCATTCTTGCGTGTTCTGACAAATGTGTTTTAGCTAACATTCTTAAGAACGTTCTAGCCAATTTACAAAAAATTAGCTTTGACGTTATTGCTGATTAGAGATCGAAAGATCTCTAATCAGCAATAACGTCAAAGCTCTGTTCGTTATTCAGTTCTGCAAAACAAAAATTGGAAAATGCTCGCTGTTCTCTTACGGCCCTGTCACGACCTTGCCGCTCTGAGCGGCGGCTTAGCGCGGGGCGGCTAGCGGCAAGATCAAATGTATGAAGACGTTCGAAGCACGCCACGAGCCGCCGCGCACAGCGATAACGCGCGCGTTTTTTTTGGCGCGAATGGCTGCGCAGCGAGCGGCGCGGCGGGCGGTGTGGCGAGCGGCGGGAACAAATGTACTGCGGCCGAGTTCGACGCCACGACTCCGAGCGGCACAGACAGCGTTACGCGAGGGACGAACTAGGCGGTTAAACGATTTGTTAAATATTTTGTGGCGGTAATGAATACGGAGACATTTGAAATCGAAATTTTAAAATGGTCGCGTGTATGGATCCGCAACACATCAGCTGTATAAATACAAAAATGTTAATAAAACGTTGCGAGATGTAATGAAACAATGTTTTACAGAATGTAATGGTAGGTTTTAATATAAATCGCAAACATTAAAACATTGTGTAATGTACATATGTACCTATTTAGGTACAGACACAGCTACTATGAAAGTTAAAAGGTGATTTACCTACCTACTTAACGTAATCTACGTTGTGTAGGTACCTATTCAACGCCTCATTAATTGCGAATATGCATTATTCCTTTGATATAAAATACTTGTAAGAAATGAAGATCCAATGTTGACAATTTTGTAGGTATACCGTATAGTTACACAAAGATATTTTGGTTATCGCCATATTTATGGGTAACTCCGTCGTCCCAAATACGTCCACATTTGCCGCTGCGTTAACCGCTGCTGTGGGGTCGTGGCGTGCACGACGCTCTGCCGCGCCGCCCGCCGCGACGCGCGCCGCGACGCGCGCCGCTTAGACCGATCTCGTGAACAGGCCCTTATGCGCACCTATAAGCGCCTACATGCGCTTAGAGCGGTTTCAGATTAGCGTTTTATACGCGCGTATAAGCTCGTTTTTGGAAGCGCATGTAGGCGCGTACAGGCACGCCTTTTGGCACACGCGCAACTCGTACGAGCGTTGACGCGCTTCTAAGCTCTTATATGCACGAGCCGTCAGAATCCATGTTGACACTGACAAGATGTCACTACAGTTTCGAGCGAACACGCCGAAATATGCCTGTTCGGTTTTTGAAGCGCGTAATGTAGCGCGCTTGTAAGTGCGTATGCTGAAACGACCGTATACGCGCAGAAAAATACGCTAATCTGAAACCGCCCTTACAAAAACAAGCTTATACGCGCGTATAAAACTCTAGTCTGAAAGACTAGAGAGTCTGATACACTCTTAGAGTGGTTTCAGACTAGTGAATGCTCAGATGTATCAGCACCATAATAATAAGATTATAAATAATTCAAATCTGTTTTTCGTTGTTAAGCGCGTTTAGACAAAATCTTCAGTTTTATATCTATGATTATTTATTAACCTATTACATACCACTATTACCATCACAGACATGTATATTTACTGTATTAAAAATAAGCTTATGTAAATAACTGGACAACACTAGCAAATTTTTATGTAGTAAAATCAATACAAAGGTTTTCTATATGAATTTAAATTTGTTTTTATTGAAATAATTACCTGCCGAAATAAAATTTAATTATAATTATTTACAAACGCCTTAAATACACATATATTTAAGTATTACATTATACAAACATAATCTTAATATATAAAATCCTTGCGTTACTGACTGACTGACAGACACGCTACAGCCGAAACTATTGGGCGCAGGAAGCTAAAAGTTGGCATGTATGTTCCTTGGGGACGGTAGGGGCGCACTAAGGAGGGATTTCCCGAAATTCTCACGGGATCGGCCAAAAAGGGTAAATTTAAAAAAAAATTCAGGCGCTGGCGTCCTCTAGTTATTGTGTAAGACAAATATTCTGGTCAAATATAAATATTGTTATTTTATATTGAATATAATATAATAATAGGTATATGTAAATATAATGAATGCGTATTTATTTCTTTGTCCTTCAATTCAAAACCCGATCTATTCATAATATTCTCAAAGTCAAAGACACTTCCCAAGTGCTAATTAAATTCGTATTTTCATTCTAAAATTAAATTATACTTCCCTAGATTTTTGCCCTGGTCCTCCCCTTTGTATGGTGATTTTGGGACAAAAATTAGCCCAAATGTTATTATTTTATTTTGTTAAGTAGTTTGTATGGGTAGACAGATCGCTTGATGGTAAGCGATTGCCAAAGCCGCTCATGGACACACAAGCAACACCAAAGGAGCCACAAGTACGTTGCCGCCGTGTGGGAAAAGGTATAGAACGAGCGCCATAACAAAGAAGAAGAAAGGATGGGGTCTCCGGCACTCTCAATCTTAGTAGTAATAGCTACAGTTACTTTACGTCGATATGCTGTGAGAGGGTAGTACTTCCTCGATCGAGCCGTCTAGTTCATGCTCAAATCAACAAGATGCTACGGCCTATGGCCAGCCTATACCTGAATCAGTATTGAAATAATTTTGCGAAACTTGCTTAGAATCCCACACAGACGTAACACAATATCCTGTACAGTGATGTACAGTCGAATACAAAAGTCTACACCAAAACAAAATCCAATTCTTTTATGAATTAAAACTCCTCGATTACAATTCTTAATTTATAAATTACGACTACGATATGTTTTGTTTGTATAAAATTGCTACAATGTATCGAGAATAATTATTATTTGGGTCGATATAATCATAAAATTAATATAAATTAATATGTAACTTATAAATAAATTTAACAAAATTAGGATAATGTGTTTAGACTTATGTAACTGACTTTACCCACCTACACATGAAACCAAGATGGCGGCTCGATAGGCGTCTGTTAATCAAAGACTTCACCTCATTAGTGATCGTGTTCGGTAATCGTCTTAATTGAACTGGTCTCATAGTCTTAAAGCCCGATGGTGGTCTTCTGTACCATTAGTCCGTCATTTTTTGTTTATGAGCCATTAAGGTTACTGTATTGACTATTAGAATATAAACCATCTGGAAATTTCGATAGCCTATATAGTACTTTTGGCTTAATGAAGAATTGCAACCGCCAATAAGAGAATTGGGCCCCTGGCTTGTGTTTCGCAGCCTATTATAACAATTTCGTTCGTTTGGCCTTTTTACCTTATCAGCACAGAATTTCCACTTGTCTTTTTTAAGTGCTCCATGTGTGCTACACATCGATGTCAGTACAGAGAAAAGGTCTAAAGCCTCGGACAACATCACTGTGATCATATCCTGCAACAAAAGCGCAGGTAAAATTTCTCGCTTTGTTCAACTTAATACTTTGCTTTATAATTTTGAAAATGCATGATACTCTGATACCAAACAAATAAACAATCTTATTAGAATCTATAGCCAGTAACCGTAAAGTAAATCCACACTTGAAGAATTCAAACCCAATCCTCGAAATATATCCTTCAATAATTTTAGTACTCCAATATAGTTCACCCTAAATATAAACGTTATCTACCCACCCATAACTCACACGTTAGGTACGTGTACATCTAGCGAGATTGTGACCTTCCCTTAAATTGCCATCTTCGCTAGTAATGCCAAAAGTTCTAGGTCATCCGACCTAAGTATAAACTATAAAGGGATCTGCCAAAGGGTCGAGGGCATACAACCAAGAGGTTTATTACTTTCCTTGAGTATTTATTAACAACATTTTAGCCCAAGATTTGTTATAAAAAGAAAATCAGGTCAATGTAATAAATGTGTTATGGACGCTGGAAAAGCGGGATTGGGTGCTTTTTTTTCGTTCAGTGAGGATTTGGGAGGTCTCATCTCATTAACTGCTGAAGATATTAGGAATAGCCTCTATTATTAGTACTAGGTAAGTTTATATGCAATTACTATGTCAAACATTCAGGTGAAGGAATGCTATATAACGTAACTTCACGCCTTTTTATCCCCGAAGGGGTGGGTAGAGGTGTATTACACACCCACACTTCGCCAGTTATGTTTCGGTCCCAATGTAATAGGGGGCGAGCCTATTGCCATCTACCGAGCACATCATTACGAAGGAATGCTACTGCTGCAATAAACCTGAAAGTTTGTGAGAATGGGTGGATATTTGTTATTGTTTCACGCAAAAGGTACTAAATGGATTTTTATGAAACTTTTAGTAATATAGATTTTATGTCCAAATAGCATGCAGGTTATCTTTTGTTAAGATAACCGATACCTATGCTAGTGTAGTCGCGGGCAGTAGCTAGTATGGAATATGATTACAAAGTTATTATATCATAGTCAAATGTTGGAAAAAAGATAGCGATAGTGATCAGTAGGTTACCATATTTTTTTAAAAGCACCCCTAGCGGATCGTAGCGGGAAGTGCATGCAAATTGTTCCCACCGAGAAACGACTCAGAACTCGATCAAAACTGGCTCTAGACCTTCTGATATTTGTACCTGTATACGGGTTACAATTTCTGTGTTTAGATAACTAAACACAGAAATTAACTATTAACTAAACACGTAATAACATACATACATAGTCTCACGCCTATATACCCGAAGAAGAGGTAGGCAGAGGTGTATTGCTATACCCACTTTTCGCCAGATTTATTTTAGTCCCACGTAATAGGGGGCGAGCTTATTGCCGTAACGGGCACATTACCAGCCTCCATGCTGCTACTGAGAATTTCCTAACGGAAAAACCCAATAACACTTTGCCCGACCCAGGATTCGAACCCGAGACCTCCCAATCCCACGCGCACATTTATGCTGCGAGACCAACGAGGCAGTCACACTATAACATCTCACGGTGTGTTAATATTTTTAGGCAAATATTATCACTTGAGCCAGCAATTGCTTAAAAATACGAACATATAAGAGCCTCAAAGGTCATTCCATCTATTTCGTCCAATATAAGCGTGCCGATGTTTTAATTCAAGGCGATAGTGAATAAAACGTTCATAACCACAATACTTTTTGGAACAAGGCCAATAAATATAAACATCTTATCGAGCTTATTTATCATGGCGACTACTTACCTAAAGAAATAAATATTAAGTACAGTATATCACTAGGCTGCCTAGAGTGGCAATAAATTTTTGTAGTACCAATTTGGTAATAACTTCAATAACAAGGTCTTTTTGATGTTTTGCTATGGCAATTATATTATTCGTGGGGAGGAAAGGCTTTGGTCGAAAACGCTGATCAGAAATTTGGAGTAAGGCTTATTTTTATGGCTATAGAAATTACACGAATTAAGGTAAGCCCACAAATGCTATAATATCAAACTTTGTACGTTCGATACTCATTACGAAAAAGTAGATTAAGTTTACTGCCTGTATTAACATAATAATATAGGGCAGAAACTTAGGCGGCAGCTATTAACATTAATATTAAAAATAAACCAAAATGATTTGATCATAATATTATCACAAACAATCCATTTTAGGAACGGAACGCCGGTCTAAACAAAACGCGAGTTGGAGGTTTTACTGGCATCGAAATAGTTAATTGTGCCGTTTCGTCGCTGCGGAGGACTAACGAACAATTGTTAACTGGTTTTTGACCGCAACTTTGTTTGCGGTTAAAGGTGCCGCATGTTTTGTTCTGTACCAGCGATGATATGTAACTCTGCAAATTCTCACGCTAATCGGTTGAGTAGTTAAGAAGTGCAGATATTTAACAAATACACAAGCTCACATTCGCATAATGCTAGTAATATTACTCGTATCAATTACGTGTAATTACGCTGAAGCGATAGGTTTAAGTGTATTTCTCCCGGAATTAGCCAGGTGTGTTTTAACGGTCTGCAGAATAAACCAGTCACCTAATAAGTTGATCTTCTTTGGCCAAACTAACCAACGTAGACACCAGTGCAGTGTGCCCCTAAGAGTCCCAAGCCTTTAAAGTGCACATAATGTTTGTTGTTCTTTTGACTAAGATTTATCTAAAAAAATAGTATTTTTTTCATTCGCTGGAGACACATTATTATTTACACATTCTGAAGATGTATTATTCTGTCGGTACTGAGAACCTTTTCTCAAACTAGGCTCTAGCCTGTTTTCTTAAAAAAACAGCTTTATCCAAACTCACAAGATAAAGAGTTTCCCTATGTCATGTATCATATTATATGATTCGTAACGATTCCTTTTCTACTGTTTCTCTCTGAACAGCAAATCGGTTAATCAACATTTATTTGTATCTACGAAACAAACTCAAGATTTCGAAATTTTATTCATTCAAATGTATGATTTAGCATAAATTTTAATACACAATAACTTGTACTATTCTTTCAGCAATAAACCAATACAGAAAGTCTTGACGTTTCACTGAGTTTTACATTTGCATTTCAGAACAATTTTACAACATGTAAATGCAACTCAGTAAGATAACAGATAGCATTTTCTTTGCAAGCTCGAGAAAATTGCGTTCTCTTATTTCGCGATATTTCTTCATGCAGACAGAACAAAATTAAATAATTGCATTAGCTTTTCCACAGAGCGACTGCCGTCTGAGCACCGCAATCCAGAGGAATAGCAATACTGTATCGTTTAGGCTGCTATCAGTTTCTTCACTGGTAGGTAAGTACTGACTCCCGATATGATTTAAAGACAGTCAATAATGACTTTACCGCTTGAATCGTGCTACAACACGAATGGTTCTCATTTCTGCCATCTTGGACACAGAAATGATTATGTATTATATTGCAGTGGACAAACTTACTGACAAATATGTTTAGACCAGTAAGCGAACCTCGGTCTCCAATACAAAGACCAGGTTGGATAGCAATGCTAAGCCGCTATTGTGAAAATCCTCTAACATGTGTACATCTGTACATGGTGCCTCAGGAAATAATTACACATACATATTCAAACATGAATATGTATGTGTAATTATACGAGAGTGGTGGTTATAAACACATACGAGAGTGGTGTGGGGTAAAAGAAGATGTAGTGACAAGCATCGAGAAAGGCATGTTAAGATGGTTTGGGCACATGGAGAGGATGGATAGCGAAAGATTGACAAAGAAGATCATAAGAGACCCATATATAAGGCAAGTGTGAATGGAACAGGACGAAGGGGCAAACCTAGGCGGACGTTCTCTGACCAGATTGGAGACATCCTAAAAAAAAGGACAGGTCAGAAGTACCCTAAACGGCATGCATGAGAAACTTGATGGGAGTGAATGAAGCAAGAGAGGTATGTCAGGATCGTTGCAAATGGCGTTCCGTAGTCTCTGCCTACCCCTCCGGGAAACAGGAGTAAGTCTATGTATGTATGTATGTATATTCAAACACTTAATTCTTTAATTTGGACATTATTCTGTATTTAATTAAATTTAATCCTTCGGTAGCCATTTGTAGGACGGCTTTATAATTCATCTACATATGTATTCTTTATTTTTTTAATTCAAATCTGTTATATGTGTCACGCGAGTTTTCTGCTAGGCATTTAGAAATAAAAGAAAAAGCAGCTATAGCATTGTAGAGAGAAGAACAGACTGCTACGCCTGGGATCGCGACTTCAAATCTGCCAGGCGCACGACTATGAAGGTAGACATATTGAGGAAACTTGAAACCTGGCCTGGAAGTTCTCTGTAATCGAAATACATACAAGTTTCAAACCCGCTCTTGGCCAGCATTGTGGCCTAACACTTGACAAAGTGTGAATAGATTCTTCACTGGGCTCGTCTCATTATATTAAGTTGTTTCAATAATAAAATAAGTAATAGGAAATTATTCACAGTCTTCCATGTTCACAGTACCTATAAAGCAGCTGAAACGTCGGATAATCTATATATAAATAATAATTAATATAGTTTCGACATCATTTGGTTTAAATGTCAGTCAAACCAATTATTCACTATAAACTTCGTATACAGTTGTTTTATTTAATCGGAAATTGATATTATATTAATGTAAATCGTTGGAAGTTTCAGTTTGTTTAAAGTTAAAAGATAATATATAATTTACTAATCTATATTTATGTACTGCCTCCTCTGTCAAAGATTTGTTCATTCAGAAAAATAGATAGCTGCAATGTAACATGCCAATAAAAAGAATGGTCGAATACGTACTTTAAAATATCAACCAGATTTCCCGAACTCTGTACGGTAGGTAATTCAAACGAAATGTTCAATCTAGTTGAGTGGTACACCTACGTTTATCGAGAAAGTAGTTAGTAAATTTATAAATTAATAATAGCTATCTAGTCATTGATACATCTCTGTAATAAAGCATGTTATTATAGAAATGGCTAAGAATCCAAAACGGTGCCAAAAAGTAAAAAACGACCGGATCGTGGGAGGTGGGAATCCCGATCAGTTCGCGTCAACTACAATACATTGCGGTAGATTAGATAACCCTGTCACAAAGGGAAGTCAAAGGCACCTCTTCCCTCTGCCCCGATCGGCACAGGTGAAAGCTCGTAATGTATTTCTACTCCAAAACAATAATAATAAACTTGGTAGTGTAACGAAACAAGTACGCATACAAGAAAAGTCTTCTTTCTTCTTTAATTTTTTTATTTAATCATTAATTCATTACATACACAATAGCATAAAGGCAAAGGAGAGTCAAAAGAGAGGTCTGGTCCAGCAGTGGACTGTTAAAGGCTGGTGATGACAGCATAAAGGCGGACTTAATGCCGTGGGCATTCCCTCCCAGTCTATCTTAGAGTGGTGCAGAGAAAAAAGAAGTAGGTGTCATCATCACCAGCCTTTAACAGTCCACTGCTGGACCAGGCCTCTCCTTTGAAAGGAGGAATTGGCCTACTATACCACGCTGGCCAAACGGGTTGGTATAGGGCTTGTATCAAGTTTTCCTTCTCTTACAGTGCTTCTCTCTGCATGATATGGTCCCTCTGTCGGCTCTTACGAAACCCATGGGATGATATGGGGTGGTGACATTCCGTATTCTTAATCCGTCATCACACGGACGAAGTAGGTGTAAAATAATGAAAATTAATTCTTCTTTTCGTGTTAGTGTGTGGCCAACTCTGGTGTCGGAGTTTTCAGGCCGCCTTAAGGCCTCCAACATGGCCTAACGATACTGCGACAAGAACTGGGACTGACAGCTTTACGTGCCCTCTGAAGCACGGTAGCGTTCTGATGTAAATGCCACACGTGGTCACCTATCAAAATGGCGACCTGTGCACGCCTTGCTTAACTTTGCCGATCTACTACGATCGGCAAGCCAAATCTTGCTATGAACGCTACGTTACAAGAAAAGTAAGATATATAAAATAATGAAGAGATAGTGTTATTTGCTGATGATACATCACTTATCTTTAAACTTAGACGAGAACAATCAAATAATGACGATGTAAATAACGCTCTCTCTAAAGTAGTTCAATGGTTTACTGCTAACAATTTACTGTTAAATGAAAGAAAAACAAAATGTATACGATTTTCAAGACCGAATGTAAAACAAGTTAAACCTAACATATGTTTGAATGGAGAAGTGTTGGATCTTATTGATAACACCGTATTCTTAGGCATAACCTTAGATTCTAAGCTACAGTGGGGCCCACATATAGGTCAGTTGTCGAAAAGACTTAGCTCTGCAGCGTACGCGGTTTATAAAATTCGTCAGTTAACTGATATAGATACGGCCAGATTAGTATATTTTAGTTATTTCCACAGCATAATGTCATATGGCATTTTATTATGGGGCAACGCAGCTGACATTCAAACTGTGTTTGTACTGCAGAAGCGGGCTATTCGTGCAATCTACAGTCTTGGTTCAAGGCATTCACTGAGGGAAAAATTTAAAGAAATTAAGATAATGACTGTCGCATCTCAATACATTTATGAGAACTTGTTATATGTCAGGAAAAATATAAATATGTTTTCTAAATTCAGCGACATTCATAAATTAAATACACGAAACGAAAACAAACTTGTTCTACCTTCAACTAGACTACAAAAAATAAGTAACTCAAACAAGTGTCAAAGCATACGTTTTTACAACAAAATTCCAGGCAATATTCAGGAACTAAGTATTAATAAATTCAAGGTATTTATTAAACAGAGCTTGTGTTCAAAAGCTTATTACACAGTTAAAGATTATTTAGCAGACAAAAACGCCTGGAATTGAGTTTAAAAATTATGAATTGACATTAAATTATGAATTGACATTATGAATTTTGACATTTTGAAATTAGTGACATAATATTTTTATTTACATTTGTAGTACTTATATCTTTACATTCTGACATTTTTGATTTGACATTTGTAATTTTATTTATTTTGTTTTGACATTGTTTGATATGATTTGACATTGTTATTTTCTTTTGACATTTAAAATTACTTAAGTAATATATTATTATTTTATTTTTTAGACATTCTTAAATTGACATTCAATAATATTTTCTGACATTTAAATATATGCAATTTAAATTTTTGTAATTTTACATATTGTTTACAACATGTATTTTACTATGTATTAGCATGTAAAGTTGTGAGTACGATGTGGGCATTATTAAACATATAAACAAATGGTTGTGGCAACCTCTCTGATGGCTTAGGCTGACATGCTTATGCATACACCTTCTGATGGCGTGGAGGCATAGTGATACAGATCGTGCTGGCTCCCTCAATCAAGGTTGAGCCGTACGATTGCTGTTGAATGCGGGCCATCAGTGGGCCGAGTCAGTCAAAAGCTCCAGATGATTTCCTGCATTGTACTTGCATACTAAACCCTTTTTCTGTCTGGACTTTAAAAGATCAAGAAAAGACTAAAGAAATTGAAGTGACAAAAAAAACAATGACTCTGAGTTTGTTTCGGCTTTTCTTCTCAAGAAGTCATTTAGCTAGGAAAAGCCGGCATCATCTAGAATAGGGTTTTGACATGTATAAGTGTTGTAAACAAACAAAATGCAGAAATAAATATGTCTTTATATGTAAACTTGCTACATTCAGCGGCTGATGGTGGACCTATGAAGATCGGCAAGCTGCTGAATGTACCACTAAACTTTCCACTTTCCCTAGGCTTTCAACAAAGGTTTGGTCTTTCCCATTAAATAGTTTCAGATCATATACGATACAAAAACACAACACAATATTCTCCGACTGTTAAATCATGTAGGTTTTTAGGCATTAGCGAGGGTCCCTTCACTCATATTTTAACTCCTAACTCAACTGAATCTTCTCGCGTATGCATTTTAATATTTAGTACATTACCGCCTGTTTGACATTTGAACCAAGATCTAATACACAAACAAGATCGAACCCATGACGTCCAGTTTAGCAATTAGAGTTACTAACCACCAAATAGGTATCTATAGTCACTACAGTAATGTCGCTTATGTACCTTTTAAAAGCAGTATCTTATACACTCACTTGACTGAAGAATACTTGCTTTCTATTACGTAGGATTTAACATATACATAGCTTGTGTAGGTGTAAAATCTTGTTAAGATTTTAGAAGCGTACGTAACTTATATCGAGAGCTATTCAAGTTTTCTACATAGTACACCACCCACTTGCTGTGAAACATTTTCTTAGAAAAGTTCATTGACTTTTGACATGCATTCTAAAGTATTTCTATTAAATGGAACATGGCAGTATGCTACCGAGAAAATTGAAGTCCCTTCAGAATATTCAACACTCATGCAATAAAAATAACTCCTGTACCGCAGGCTAATTTACAAACATTTTAAGTACAGCCATACTTACTCGATATAACTATTTGTAGATCATGCATAGTGTTCTTGAGTGTGAGAATCTAATGCGCAATACTCAATACTCTTTGGTTACTACACCATCTGTGCTATCAAAACCTAAGTTCTTCTTGTTTAAATATTTGTTGCGACATATGTAAATTCATAGCATTAAGTAATTAACTTCAAAAAATTACGTTCATAAGCGTCACATTCTAAATGAATATATAATTTTTACTTTGACTTTGAGATATTAATATTATCTTGCAAGCGAAAATAGATTCAGAAATCAGTAAATATTTAACAATTTTCTGTAGAGAAACAATTAAAGCTATGTGAAGCAGACAGATGTGGTTGTATTGAGGCCGTGACTCGAGGTCAGGCGGCGAGGGAGGCTCGTCCGGCCGCGGGCGGACAGATCGACGGCGGCACTCCACCGACCTCGGCTGATTTTACGCTCAGTTGTCCACGATATATACATACGTACCATTTGTAAACTTTTGTTCAACTGTACCAGGTGCTCCTGTAAAATGGAAAAGGGTTGTATTTAACTGTTAGTCAAAAATACTAATTTTCCATCAAAAATACTAATTGCACCGCTAAGCTAAGTTGACGGAGCCCTGCTTCGCAGGGCTCCTATTTTTGAGAGAAGGGTCACAAGAGAACCTAACATAACCTATTAAGTTTTCTGAGTGGATAAGTTTCCCGAGCGGACGAAACTTTTCATATCAAATGATATTTTGTAAAAAGATCATCATATTTGGTGTACAAATAGTATTTTTGCTGTGAAAGTCAGTATTTTAGTGAAATAATAAAGTTTTTTCGCGTAACTCACTTTAGTGTGTTACATAACATTTTTGATACGCTGTTAAAAATATCCCGATGGAAAATAAGTAAAAAAATCAATACATATACGATAACCATACTTGTTACATCAATAACATATGCGCAGTCGGTTTTTATCATCTGCTTTCATGAAAACACTCGGAGCTCTTCTTAGCGTATCGGTGGCAAACACTTATATTTTTGGGGCCAAGAAAGCAGCCACGCTGACTGCATGGTGGGAGTCAGTAATGAGATCTTCCTGCGTGCTAGTTTTCGGACATGCAGGGCACGATGTAAGATGGGACATCGTTTGTCTGATCGGATCAGTCATCTGATTCCAAACTTAGCAAAGCCTGTCCACTCATTTGATATCTCAACAACAACAAAAACTCCCTTATGTATTATTGATACATACATATTTATTATATTGAAGGCAACCTACCTACATTTTTAATTTTATAACAAACCACATTCAATATTATCATTGTGAATTTATCCAGTGCAAAGTACAGGAGACCGTCATCTCCACCACAAGACTGTGAGTGCTAAGCACCCGACCCAGTAGATCTGTGTGGCCAGGCGGTGCGGCCATTATGCTAATGCAAAAGCTATTACTACAAAGTTCTATAAAAATGCTTTCTGAAGCTTTTGCGTGAAAGAGTAACAAACATCCACCCATTCATCCTCAGAATCTTTCGCAGTTATAATAGTAGTAGGCTGTAGGAGTTATTCATCTCGACACACATTTATCAAACAATGCAAGAAAACTATCTCAAAATAGATATCCATTTCCGAACTATATCACGTACACTGACTGTACGTACCTGTCTATTGAAAAGCCAATATGCTTACATGTCGTCGGAGGAGAGCACTAGCATTTTAGGCCTTTTCTGTTGGCGCTCCAGAGATGGACCCCAGATTTTAGCAGATTTATGGGGCTCAAGAAATTAAGACCCCTTTGTACGGACAGCATTCATCGAACCCGATACTGAAATTGTCCTCATCTGCGGACTTACCCAGGTGTTCAAGCTGATAGCTATCGAAGTTTTGGATATGAACAGGTGCTGATTGTAGCGTAGACTTCGTGAATCTTAACCGTTTGAGGCTTGTACTAATATTCAATGTATCTCTTACCAGATGGCATGAGACCACTTGAAACTAATTGCTTTCAGAGACATCATATAATATTTGCCCCTCCGTCGACATGATAAAGTCAATCTAATTTCTGGTAGAATCGTCTGAACTTATCTAGGTGCACTTGCAGTATTCTCGCATTTTAAAGAAGAAAGGTCTATGGGCAAAAATGTATGGGCTCCGTCCCCATATACCAACACACATGGAACTGATGCCAATGTGTACCTTAAGTATCCACTATTTGTTTAAAATCATTCTTTTTACTTAAATCCATGCGATATATCCATAAAAAAACAATTGATTTTTATTAATTATCCTATATTTTCATTTTACATTTGCAAGTTATTTTAACATTATGGTTATATTACAGTATAAAACATGATTTAGTAACGATACAAAATAAAAATAATGTATTTATAAATATATACTAACATTTAAATGATTATGAACGAATAATACGAAAATAAAAAAAACTAAAGTTGAAGATGTGGGAAAAAGGCTGCTAAAACCTTAAATGGAATTGTGCGGGCCATGTCAGCCGTATACATGAGGATCGTTGGGCGAAAATCTCGACACTGTGTGTGCCAGAAAATCGTCGTCGTCACCGGAATTGGCCCCGAAAACGGTGGCGAGATGACCTAGACCCCTACCGCAAGAGTTGGCTTGAGATTGCAGGCGACAAGAGAGCGTGGAAAGATCTGGTGGAGGCCTTTGCTCAGCAGTGGGACAGTAGTAGACTAAAGAAAAATTAGACTATAACGTATATAAATGAATGAATCATTTAAATTCATTGTCTTCTAATATTCATTCTTACAATGCTCATAGTAGGCAAATAACAATAGTAAAAGAGTGTTAATATTACTGGTCTCTTTTATATACTATATTGACGACCGGTTGGCGTCGCGGGAGTGTAAGCGACTGCTACGCCGAAGGTCGCGGGTTCGATTTCCGCTCAAGTCAAACATTTGTGTGCATGAACATGGATGTTTGTCTTAGTCTGGGTGTTTCTATATATAATATGTATGTATTTAAAAAATAAGATGTACAGTGTGTGTCATAAACCCCCGTCCGATCTCGAAAGGACATATTACTGACTTATCAGGCGTACCAGGAAAAAAAATAAAAAAAATCTAGGTCATCATAAAACATCAGAATAAATTTCCTTAGCTCAGTGCTAACGAGAAACATTACCCCGGAATTGGCGAAAATTCTGTAAACTAACAACACTCCCCTCAATAGCGGAATCCTTTATGATTCTTAAGGCCCATCCACACGGCACAATTTTACCACTGATCAAATTTTCAATGGAATTGGCTTTGCCCGTCTACACGACACAATCAAATGACTGAATTTCATTCCGTCCACGCAATTGGTTAAAATCTGGTGGTCCGCCCACCCGATAAACTTGAGTTGGACGACTGGCGTCTACACGTCACGATTTAATCAAGTGATTTAGTCAAGTTGGACGTAAAATTGTGTCGTGTGGATAGGCCTTTAAATTTATTAAAAATTGTCGGCTTTCGTCGCTTACCGTGTCAAAAGGCATGCCGCCTTTTTAAAATAGTGCAATTTTACCGTCAAGCGAGCCGCCGCCGTACACAAAGGGACCGCTCTAGTGATGTTTACGATCAACAGATAATATCGATTTATTTAATTTTAACATTACATGTTAAAACTAGAATGATAGCCTGCTAGGCTACTAGGCCAATGATAGCCTAGTGATGATACCAACGGACTGCCGTGCAGAGGGTATCGGGTTCGAATCCACGGCGCGCATCAATAATAATACATACATAATAAGATAATAAGACTTTTCCAAGTTACGTGCGTAATAAATAGTTAATATCCCTGTGTCTCGGAGAGCACGTTAAACCGTCGGACCGACAGTCATGAAAATCTTTGACTGTCGTCACGCGGAGTCAGTACCCTTAAATAAACTGATTCTAGTCTAAACCATGGAATGTTTTTATTTATTAACAGCAAATAAAAACATAAATTTACACAAAGCTGACGTTTTAGGGGTTTAGCTACCGATATTCTATCAGGTAAACAATAATATAAAATATCGATAGAAACAGTACTCCAGTGAATACCATTTGTTACATCTCTAATTATTTACCTATTTGATTTACGAATTAACTATTTGCCTACTTGAACACTCAGTCTTTCGCTAGCTTTCCTTTTGTTTAGACTTCCGCGTGAAATAGTAGATTCGTTAGGTATGTCATATTCAAACCCTGAATACTTTAACATGTTGATGTGCTTAGGTAGGAGTGAATGCAATTATGCAGGTGCTCGTAGGGAGTACGAGGAGCGGTATGCCAGACCACGGGGTCTACCCGTGCCGTCGGAGCGCGCGTTTCAACGGCTTCACCACCGGGTGTACAACACGGGCAGTGCTCGCGATGATTCGAATCGCAATCATGGTGGCAGACCACAAAGTAGCGACGGTGTAGTGGAACAGGTCTTACAATTATTCGCTGAGGATCCCACGCAGAGTACCAGGTGTGCGGCACGTAGACTGGGCACCAGTAACGCGCGAGTGTGGAGGATATTAAAAGAAGACGGACAGCATCCTTTCCACTACCAACGTGTTCACTCACTTATGCCGTTGGACTATGCCCACAGAAGACAATACTGCAGCTGGCTACTTGGCAAAGTAGAAGAGGATGCTACGTTCTTGGAGCGCGTGTTATTTACCGACGAATGTTGATTTGTGCGGACGGGTGTTTTCAACTGTCACAATGAACACGTCTGGGCTGTTGAAAATCCACACACGATGAAAGAAAGCCATTTTCAACATCGTTGGCGCATCAATGTGTGTGCGAGAATCCTCGGCGACCGTATTATTGGTCCGCATTTTGTAAATGAAACCATGAACGGTACCAATTATTTAAGATTTTTGAGGGAAGTTCTAAGTGACGAGTTAGATTCGTTGCCGTTAAGCTTCCACCGCAGCTTGTGGTTCCAGCACGACGGTGCCCCACCTCATTTTTTACGAGCTATGCGTGAGTATCTTGACGCACAGTTCCCTGGCAAGTGGATTGGACGAAGCGGGCCTATCTCGTGGCCACCAAGAACACCGGACCTAACGCCTTTAGACTTTTACTTGTGGGGACACGTTAAACAAATAGTGTACCAAAAACCGTGTGACACTGAAGAAGAAATGCGTGCGCGTATCGTTTCTGCTTTCCGAAGTTTAAACCCAGGAGTGTTAAGAAGTGTGCGTTCGGATATGGTGCAAAGGTGCCGTAAGTGTCTGGACGTGGGTGGCGGACATGTGGAGAATGACCGTCGCAACTTACAGCAAGTTGATATTTTTATCAATTAAGGTAGGTACCTAGTTACGTAAGATTAAACCAATTAAAAAGTAGGTAGTTATTAATGTAAGTACCGTAGTCATAGCGCGACGATTTTCTCTTAGATGGGTGACCGCGTGTGACATTACATGAAAGCGCTTCCGGGCTTCCGACGGCCCGTAAAGCCGCATCCAAGAATCGTTAGGCCATGTCGTAGGTATTCGAGCAGTTTGAAAACAGTGACACCAGAGTTGGCCACGCACTCGCACGAAACAAACAGAAAACCTTAATACTGTACTTTGTTTTACGGAGTTTTACCTAAACCGTCGAAGCAAAAGATCAGCTGTTGCATCAAGTGCATAAAATCTGTTTATACCTAAAATAATACTTGGCACGTGTAAAGGACGATGACGCGCGGCGGCGGCTTTTGTCAAAGGAGGCGGTCGGTTGGCCTATGCACTCAAAGGCGCCGCTTTTGCCGTCAAATTTTTATGAACTTTAGGTAGATACCTAGCTAATACGATTTATGAGTCTTTAGTGTTGCCATGGGTAATCTGATATGATATTATTTAAAATTAATTAAATTTACATGGGAAAATTTTATGTTGAATTTCCGTGAAATAATGACAAATATCTCATCATTTTACGCTACTCTACAACCCCTTCATTGATCGGACGGGGGGATATGTAACACCCTGTATATGTGTATGTTTATCCATTATCTAGTACCCATATTACAAGCTTCTGCTTAGTTTGGGACTAGATGGTGTTGTGTGAATGTGGTAGAATGTACCATAACTTCCTATAATAGATAAATGAGTAGGTATTTTACAATTAATCGTCAAGAATGCGTCAACAAAATATTTGTTTAAACGTTAATTACTATAAAAACCCCATGCATTTCGGCAACGTCGCCGTAATAAAAAAATATCTTCTTGCCAAGATGTGTCGATTGAGCTACATTACATTTCTGTTGATGGGTGGGGACGATTCCGCCCATGGTCCTTTAATGTATCGTATGGAGTCCTTCCTTCTCCATGAATTTAACAAGCAAGTCACCCTGTCAGTTGCAATGTCCATAATAATATTCTAATTGCCCGACTCTCAGCTCAGTAGCGCGTTGAAATCGTTTATGACAACGTTGTAATGGATTTTGCAGCTATGTACCTATTAGTTCAAGATAAATCCGCATGCATATCTCCACCTCGTCATCGGGTGGGCACCTCCTTGTGATTTTTGGTCGCGCGCAGTTGTAGATAAATTTACCGGCTTATAGTCCTCAATGGACTATTGATCCTCACCCTGTCTTCGGTCCTCAGATATGTTTATCATATCCCATAGCTTTCATCGCTTATAGCAACTTGCTCGATCCTTTTTCTACATCGACAATCTTCTCGTCGGTCTGCAGTGTACGTGTGTTAAGTTTTTCTTTTGCCAATTTTCATTAGTAGGGGTAGCTGGATCTCATGCAAATTCTCTATACCCCGCTATTCCTGACTTGGGTATCGGCCATGGGAACAGCGGAGCCGCCGGACCAAGAGCCGGTTTGTGGTGTGGCTCATTTTTGGGAGCTTCCGGGTCTTCTCATGATGCCCTTAAGGGAAACGGGGGGCAACTGACGCAGGTGGTGTGCTGTCTCAGTGAGTTTGGCCGCCGCCAGAAACTGCAGACGGATCACGAGAGTGTGGTCCTTGCCACTGGTGTTGTATCCGGGCGTCTAGTCCGGATGTGCTTCACGCTGCTAGCGAGACCTGACCCCACCGGCAGTATTCCCAAGAAGGGAACGTCCGGTGAGCGATCTACGAGCCAGCGGCCGCTTGTTCGTTGCTTCGCTTACATTGGCGAGATCGAGCTTGCCGGGGGAGGCTCCCGTCAAGCGCCCGCACTGACGAACTGGAGTCAGTCCGGTGTGGTTGGTACAGTGGGCGCTGATGGAAGGGCGCCAGCTCCCGCAGATGGCGGAAGCATGATCCCTCAGCGTGGGCGTACATGTCAGCGCTCAGGCGACCAATGAATCCATCGAGGCTGTCCATGCATAGGTCGCTGGAGATGACGTCTTTCCTCAAGTAGCGAGGAGCGTCTACAAAAGCACGTAGGGCGAGTGACTGATGCGCACGCAACCGTTTGCGGAGGGTCGCCGCTACCAGCACGTACCACTCTGGGGAGGCCTAAGTGAGGCGGGTGCGGATGTATGCCTTGTAGATGGCCAGCTTCGCACGGAGGGGAAGTCGGGACGTCAAGACAGGGCGCAGGAGAGCTCGAGTGGTTCGCGCTTAGCCAACAACGTTCTTGACGTGTGGGGGCCATCGTGAGACGACGGTCTTTGGTCACGCCGAGGTATTCCACCGTTGGGGTCCAGTCGACGTGGTGTTCGAGCATGGTGAGAGGCGGGGACAGTTTCCGTCGATTTTTGGGAGGTTTGCCGTAACCGCTTTTATACAAATCGTTTCACTATTATTCAAATCGTTCCAGGAATTAACGCGATCTACTAACCACAATTATATTATAATGGCTGTAATATTTGGCACATGGATCCACAGGGGATGCTTTGCCATAGATATAGGAGCTTCAGCGACAAATACAGCTAAAACCTTTTATGGTACCAAAACCTTCGCGAACTAAACTAATGACTATACTCCAAAAGCATTAAAAAGTGAAAACATTTTAACCAAAAGGTCCCTGTTGTGCCTATTCAGCGGCTTATGTTGCTAAATGCACGGTAGATTCACTGAGCACACACGGCCAGTCTCAATAAATAGATTAAATTTAATATAAGGACCGGGACCGTATATGAATACTATTTCAGAAAAAAAGACAGTGCATGATGTTGTTGATTTCTTTGCTTTAATCGATTTGGATACTAGAGATACATTTGACATAAGCTCCATACGAAATAAGACAAATATGTAGTACTCTACTAGCTAAATCCTTGAATATATCAAATTGGGACCAGCTGTTAGTATCAATTTTAAAATTATGACAGTAAATGCCGTTATTTTACTTTTATAAGACATATAAATGTTCGATATACACAATTCACGCTATAGGCTGTAATTAACAACTACTACTACTATCAACGAATAAATAGTTTAAAATAAAAAATGGAGGTGTAAAAATATCTTTCGATAAATACCCACGCTTCGGGTATTTACCCGGGTAAATACCCCGTATTTACCCAACAAGATAAATTCCCGGGTATTTACCGAGTAGAATCCGATCTCTACCTGAAGAGGTATGACAATGGTTAACACGTTGGCTGCGGCAAGGAAAATCATAAACCATTCATCTGGTGCGGCGGCAGGTCGAAATGTGCCCCCAACGATTTTTTCGCCAGTGCGTAGCAGGTCTTTTTCGACCCAACAGCACAAGCTTAAAATGCTATAACTTTGCGAAAACATAATGTATATTGTTTTTTTATTATGTTAGAATAAACTTGAACCCAGCTTCCTTAGGTTTGATTCGCCCCGGAATCTACCAAATGGGAATTGATATATAAACCAGGAAAAGCGGCAGGCCGATATCGACCTGAACCGCACTAGAAAGTATTTTTAGCAGTGATGGGATATACCAAAATAAAGGAATATCGAAAATAAAACAGAATCCAGTTTGATTGGTGCCGTTTATCGAGCTGCGATCGTGCATCTATTGTATATTTGATCGAAGCTTTTAAATCACCTTTCAAGCAAAAAAAACTAGATCAAAATCGTTCTAGCACCTCTCTGTTTGCGTCGGGGGTTAAAAAGCTCATATCACTGCACTTTCGCAGGTAACCGTACATTTTCAAATATTATAAGTACTACTATAAATATACGTGTAGGTAGTAAGCAAAACTTACCGCTTTTACTTGGTTTGCCATGATGTTTTGTTCCTAAATACTTTTTATTTTTCTTAATTGGAAATATTTCATCACTACTGTCACTATCAGTTATAATTGCAGGGCGAATCAATCGAAATCAAACTTCCAAAATTTGTATTTTCTTTTATTGTTTGCCATTGTCAATTTTATCGACAGGACACATGTCGGATAAGATAGATAGCACAACACTAACTGGCGGCGCGTGTGCTCTGTGCGGTATCGGGTCGCCGGCGGCCTGTTGGGTTGGCGGACTGAAATAAACCCACTGCCGCACCGAGCGGATATATTTCACCGCTAGTGCGTGGTATGCCGAAAAAGGCTTGCCCTGATGTTTTTATGGAGAATACCTAAAATTTTCATTACAAGCTGAAATATATATTTGTCTCTGTCAAAACTTTAAAAACACCTAAAATAATCGTTCCGCACCAGCGAGAGGGACATAGTTTTCTTCGTCCGCACCAGCTGTACGTACAGCGACAGGCCGAAAACGGCCTGTTCCGCAGTGAACGTGACGATGAACACGATATTCGTTCTGTCATCATCATCATCATCGGCCATGTATATATACTGTCCCACTGCTGGGCACCGGCCTCTTCTCATTATGAGAAGGGTAAGGCCATAGTCCACCACGCTGGCCAAGTGCGGGTTGGCAGACTTCACATGTCTTTCGAGAACATTATGGAGAACTCTCGGACATGCAGGTTTCCTTACGATGTTTTCCTTCACCGTTTAGCAAGCGATTATTTAATACGCATTTGTCATATATCCGGGTGTATTTAATCTATAGATATAAATAATATGTACTGATTTAAGAATGTACCTATTAAAATGGTTTAAGTTATCTAGTTCCTATAATACAAGCTCTGCTACATCTGGGATCAGATGACCGTTTCTAAGTTGTTCGAAAATATTAAATTATATTATTAATACAAATAGCATAAAATAAAAATGAATGGCTGAGAAATTTTCGGCCAGTCAACATTTTCGTGGTAATTATAAAAAAATATCTAAGAAAAATTAAGTCCTGTTACTGCATACTCGTTAAAATGTCTGACCTGATCAACCGTCAATCTCTAACCTTGAACCTGAGTAACATCAAAGCTGTATCTTAAACGCCTGCGCCATCGTTGTTTTCATTGACCTCTTATTTTTATCGAATACAACGTTAAGATGACTCTCCAAATCTCTTGAGAGAGTTAAGAGCTTACAACTGGTGAAAGGTTCATTACTTTCAATAAATCCCGAAGTGCTCATTTTCTTGCTTCCAGCCTTTGAGAGAACTGAAAGGAACAATGCGCTTATGATTAATTTTAAATGGCATTTCTTTTGTACTTAACGAACATGAAACTTTGATGTAATTTTTCGTCGTAGCTCGGAACGTTGTGGACACTATGGTGGTTTCAGTGAGTAAGCCTTTAACGTCTTTACTTCTTTAGGGGAGTGTCACACACCTGTCCTGTCCACCTGTCCCAAATTCTACCCATAGAGTGGTAGAAGTGATGCAATAAGTTAATACATCCACAATAGTCATATCCCTCTGTTTATTACAAAGGTAACAAAGCACATATCGTTCGATCGTATCGAACTTCGTTGTTCTAAGTAGCGAGACGATAGCTAAAACCACTACGCTATACGTGCAGCCCATGTCCATTAGCGCAGTAATACCATAATTCATAAAATTTATAAACCTATTATTTTATTCCACTTTATCAATATGAAACAGCAAGTTCATTTGACCCTATACTATTGAAAGAGTAGGTAATAAGGTGCAGTCATACATATTAAAAAGCCGCTAGTTTCCCAACCAATTAAGAGCAACAAGTAACCAACTTATGGCTATAAGCAAGAAATTCCTCGACGCTACATAAAAGAAACCGTCACGCGAAATTTCATTTTCATATAAGGTACCTCCGACCATATTATATTTAGTTGTGGTACAGACGGCTCCGTATGCCGCCGAATCTCTGGCAAAATACGCCACTAAATGTCGTTGAAGCTAAAAATTCAGATTGATTCAGTCAATTTTCTTCTTGTTTCCAGATTGAATGGGATTTTTTGAGTAAAAGCATGCCTGGTTTGATATTGATGTAATAAAATAGGCCAAGGGCAGGATGAACATGTTTATTCTTTGCTTATCTTATTATAATTTACTTCATAAACGAGGTATAGGAAAATTGCGTCGCTACTCGTATATCGTTGCTTGTTCTTTGTTTCTCAACCATTTTCCTGAATGTACATATAATTAGGTAAATGCTGTTTAATGGGCCTTGTTTTAGAAATGATAGAAAAGTGTAGTTATATATTTGGAAGGTAAAGTTATGAACGAGCTAAAATCCCAATCATCATCTCAGCCTAAAGATATCTATTGCTAGACATGGGCACTACTCAACGCTGTCCACCGAAACCGCCTGCATCTAACTGCTTACCGGTACACCTTTCGGAAGGCCTAGATCTGCTGCGTCGTCTCGTGCGTGGCCGGCACTCTGGAACCCTCCTACCCAACGCTCATAGATTATTCGAGCAACGCCCCATTGCCACGTATTCTCAATAAAATCTCTAAAGTTTGATTTTATGCTTTTTCATAGCTGGTTTTAATGCCAGCTAATCGGCTTAAACCTTCCATAAATTAAATATCATCTGCCACTACCACTGGGAAGAATGCTACGTATTCGATCTTTACAATTGTGTGACTCTGGTAAAATTCTATTATTCAGAATGATGCGTCCATTGCTTCAACTGCCTAAAGAGTTCTCCAACATTCTCTGCCCAAGTAAATTAGTCCCATTCAACACTTACCGACTAACTACGTAATTCAATATTCGATCTATTTATAGATCTGTAGATTTTAGATTCGTTTTTGACATAAGCTCCATACAAAATATCGTGGCTATAATGGAAGAACTAAATAACTCAGATTTTGGGCAAATTGACCTTTTACCATTTTCGTGAACATCAAACTGTGCCGCATCTTTAGGTCTAACAAACATTCTTATATCTTAACCCAGTCCAAAAATAAAGCCATTTTTTGTGTTTCAATTGTAGAAATAGATATGAATAAATGATCATTTTTGTTAGTAGAAAAAATTACTTGCTCTATAAATAAATGAAGAACTGTGACTTCTGATCACTTGATTACCTTTGAAATGAATTAGTAAAATTGAGTTATTTAGTTCTTCCACGCACAAAAATATTTTAATGAAACTAGTCAAGTTGAAGGCAAACTAAACAACTTGAGTTATTTAATTCGGGCATTAATGAGCGTTCTTTCGTTTTTAAATAAGTATTTTTATTTATTTCTTCTTCGAGAAAATATAAATTTATAAGAGATTTCAATCAAATAAATGTCAATAAGTGAAATTATTTATTTTTTCTATTTATAGTATACGCAAGTAAGTAAAGTTATCGTGCAAATCAGTAGTACAAATTATCGCGAAATAATGTAAAC
This sequence comes from Euclidia mi, assembly GCA_944739405.2. Classification (NCBI taxonomy): domain Eukaryota; kingdom Metazoa; phylum Arthropoda; class Insecta; order Lepidoptera; family Erebidae; genus Euclidia; species Euclidia mi. The sequence continues at coordinate 36,483,191 of OX123191.2, forward strand.
CTATAGATCAACCATTCTCAAAGTGTGCTCCGCGGAGCGCCAGGGCTCCACGAAGCATCTCTAGAGGCTTCACGACAATTTTGCTTCAATTAAAATAAAATTGCTTAAATATAACTAAATCGGTAGCAGAATACAGCAAAATGTTCGATTTAGATTTTAAACTCACTGCAACTTAAAGTAGTAGTACGTGCTATATGCTATGTTTTTACCGGTGATTTATTACAATTGGATAATTATATTAGAAACAGATATACTATTATTAGACATATTATTTTACTAAGGCAGGCAGCGATAGCCTAGTGGAGATATCAACAGACATTCACAGGGCTCGGGTTAGAATTCTAGGCAGTAAATTTTCGAAGTAATGGCAAGCCATAATTAACAATTTAAACAATTGTTAATTATGGGTTGCCACGGGCCTCAGAGAACAGCTCTTTAAGACTGGGTGGCGTGGACACCCCTCCTTACTATTTTCTGACATCAAGATTTGATGTCTTCCAGCCATCGGTGCAGGATAGGTTTCTTAAAGGCTTTAGTACCGTGGGCCAAATCCATGCAGATCATACGTTTTCATAGGTTATTTAGAAATCCGAAGAGTACAATCGGCCGCTGTGGCTAGCTTTTGTGGATTACTAAAATGCCTTCAACTCCATTGAAACTGGGCTGTCCTACAATGCACTGCCTACACTACATGTCTCTCAGAGTGCTTTGAAAAGGACAATGCTAGGGATTTCGCTAATGGATAATTTCCAGCTCGAGATTATCCGGCAGTAGACCCAAGTAACCGACATAGTTCAGAGTTATAGCAAATTGAATGGGGTGTCTTATGGTCTGTGGATTAAAAGCAGGTTCTTACATTAAGGCCACGCCTCGGCAAGGGTAGTGTTGGCCGCCAGAATGGGTCTTGTGGCATACACTGGGGAGGCCCACCTCTAGGAGTAATATGCTGATGAAATGAGTTAAATGAGAAGAAGTAGTTAATATAATTGTTTGACCCTTATTCACCCCTTTCCTATTATGAAAGCCGAGAAGAAGAAGAAGAAAGGTGAGAAAATTCCTCGCGAGTTAGCGAGCAAGGCGTGACGTGGTAAACCGATAATCCGAAGAGGTAGACAGAAGTTGTAATTATTACACCCACATTTGGCCATGTCATGCATTTTAGTTCTTACGTAAAAAGGGGTACTACGTAAAAATACCTACACTCTTGTTTAACCCGGGAATCGAACCCAAGACCTCTCGATCAACAGACGCAAAGATTATTTACTGGGCCATGGAGGCAATTAGCGACAAAATAAATATAAAATATACGAAGATTTGTATCAGTAATATAGTCTTTTCTGCAAATGTGGACCTTTTTGCTCAACTTCTACCTTCAATTTATCTAGTAATGAGGCGTAGTATGCTGCAGTAATAGTTATTCCTTTCGATCTCTCTCCATGAATACCCCAAAAAACTGTCAGCATCACTTTCCCAGCCGAAAAAACGGACTTTGTCTTTTGGAGCTGGTTCCTCCTTAGCAATTTACTGTTTGGAATGTATTACTGATATGGGCGTATAATGCTGTATCCAGGTTTCATCTACAGTCATTAATTGGACCAAAACTTGGATGTATTAGGCTTAAGCTACGCAAACAGAGCATTAAAAAATGTTAATTCGAACGCGGTTTTGGTCTTAACGTGAGCAAACGCAGCACCCATCGCGCTGGGAGCTTGCTGATGCTTATATCTTGATTTAATATGTAACTAATACATTTTTTGGTCATTTTCATAGCCTCTGCTATCTCTTTTACTCTATTCAGCAGTCGTCTAGCACCATTTGGTGAAAGGACAATGGCAGATCTCCATACATCAAAATGTCTGAAATTAAATTGAAGCGAACAGTAATAAAAAATATATCAAAAATTTGGCGTAAGTAGCAGAGTCTATAAATGATTCTATTTTCACTCAGGAAAGGTGGAAAAAGAAGATATCGGTGTTTGAATTTTTAGTTAAGAATGAACAATGTAGGTAAAAGGAAAGTTATAGTATGAAAGTTAAGCAATGTAGGTAGGTACGTTTGAATTATCAAATGACATATTATGTCTGATTGACATCAAAACGCGGAAGTATTTTGTAGCATCTAACTGTCACAGCCAAAGACAAAAGCAGAGCTGCACATTTTAAATCGATTTTATGTGAAATCGATACAAGTTTAAAACGATGCTGTGACGTTTTTATTTGATTTAAATGTTGTTTTGCTTCAAAAATATTAGCTTATTGATATTATGTTGATTAAATATTAAATAACTGCATTTTAAACCAAACCAACTTCATAAAGGTCGATCGTATCGATTACTTATTTAATAATCGATACGGATATAGCAATCACGTCTATTCCTGTCACACCATTGTCTATGGCAACAATCAAATAATAAAGTATTCGTAATCAATTGGAATACTTTTTATCATCATAAAATACTCCAGCTTTAACGAGACAAAGTGAAAATATTAAAAAACGTAAAAAAAAAACAATTTGTTTTGTTCATATGAAGTTTAAGGTCGCCACAACAAACCCAGACCAAATTCTGCCATTGTTCTTTAGCGAGGTTATCGTCAGTGGTTGCAGTTTTTGGACGTCCCGGACCTTCATCTGTTCCCTAGCTCTTACGACCAGGTTTAAATTCAGCTGCCCAAAATTTCTTTGTAATGTGGTAAACGATGGAGGTGAGAGGCAGCGATTGCCTAGTGGAGGCACCAATGGCAGTCCATGCAGAGGGTATCGGGTTCGAATCCAAGGCACGCACCAATGACTTTTCAAAGTTAAGTGCGTACCGTAAAATGGGGATACATTGATTAATTTTAAAATTCAATTGATCATAACTTTGCCAGTTTATGCTAGAAAAATACAAAATAAATACTGTATTGCCAACTTCGGACCTGCTATCATAATAGGACAATAAAAAAAGTTTGCGTTTATAGTTTTGGCGTAAAAATTCACTAAGTGTCGATTCAACTTTATACTTGCAATGGGATTATTTTGATAGGCCACGACTTTATGACGGAATATCATAGTATCCCTTAACAGGAGTAAAAAGCAAAAACAAAAAGAAATATTGATTACTTAGATTTCAAATTAGACCAATTTAAAAATCGGTGGGGTGACTTTGATTACAGGGGTTACATTGATAACAGATTTTAAGCAGTTTACTAGGTTGAAAAATAAAACAATCGTTTTAAGATAATCGAATATATGACACAAAAAACAATCAAACTGTAACATCATACTTATACTAAATAAAGGTTTAAAATCTTTAAAAACTTAAAATCTTCAAAAAACTCAAAACTTCTTGGAAAAAAGAAAAATCAAAAATGTTTCATTACAAAATTATTACTTAGAATAATCAGCCCTTTTTAATTTTAATTAGAGAAAATTATCAACTTTTCTTATACATTTAGTTACGATATCAGGAACTACATAATCAAGTCTTGTGGAAGAAATATTGAGATCATTACACAATTATTTTCATTAATGTAATTTGCTTGCTCATAGCTCTTTTACATCGCTTAACTCCATCGGTAACTTTTTGCTACACTTCTGCAAGTATTTCTTCCATATAGTTCCTATAATTGGGGTACAAGGAGTTTTTTATAGTTTCGCACCATTTTATCTGGGTATAAAAGTGGGTATCTTTGATAAACTGTACTTATTACATTAAGAAAGAAAAAAGTGGTGGGTAGTTGTGACAGCAAGTACAATTTGAAATTGCTCTACATAAAAAAATAATAAAACAGTTTATTTTAAGTTTATAATAAGTTTAATGACCAAAACAAATAGCTAACAGTAAATACCTGCTGGTTAAGTATTATCTCCAAAAACTGACAGATATACACATAATCACACACAATGGAAGGATTTGATGTCTCCAAGATCCTTGACATGCAGACATATTTTGAGGAGCGTATGGCTCGGTTTGAGGCAGAGCTTCAGAAGAAACCTCAACAAAGCTCGGGAAGCTTGGCAGACGACTTTGCCATGTTCAAAGCCTTTGTGTTGCAGTCCCTGAAGACATTCTCGCAGCAGCTTGAAGTTGTGGGTCGTGAGGTGGACAAATTAGAAATGAGGAGCCGCCGGAAGATATTATTGCTTCATGGTGTCGAGGAATGCAAAGATGAGGTGACAACTCAGGTGGTGGTGGAGACTGTCAAGCAGCGTCTTAAGATGGACACCTTCTCATCTGATGACATACATCAAAGGATGGGGCGTCAGACATCCAGCGGCAAAGCAAGGCCCATTCTTATAATATTTGAGTCTCCTGTGGTGCGGGACAACATGTGGTTCGCCAAGACGAAGCTGAAGGGAACGGGAATCACGCTCTCCGAGTTCCTGACACGCTCGCGGCACAACGCTTTTATGGCTGCACGGGCGAAGTTCGGCGTTGCGAAGTGCTGGACACGGGAGGGCTACATTTACATCTTGGGCCCTGACGGCAACCGCCATCGCATTACGAGCGTCGGCGATCTAGGCAGGATTAAACTTGCAGACGAGGAGAAGCCCGCAGCCAAACCACTTGCACCCAAGATCAAGCGAGCAGCCGCCACGAAGAAGTAGGCCTTATTCATAATATTCATTAATCCGTAGGTAATTAACGTTATACATATTGTTATTTCACCCTCACTGTTACTGTAATCACACTATTTTTAGTTTTATTTTTGTTAAGTCATGTCAACAATGAATGGAAAACTAATCTGTCATAATTGTCAGTTGTCAATTATGTCACGCAACGTTCCGTTTCTCGTAAAAAACAAAAAAATATGTAGTCTTTAGATTTGGAAATGTACGAAATTGAATTAGTGTTAATGCCTACTCTGAGTAATTTTGTGTGTTGGTATATTATTTTATCTTAATTTTATTGTTATATTTGTTAGTTTTAAATTTATTTCTTCACATTAGTTATCTTTCTTCGATAATACATTTAACTGGCGGGTGGACAAAATGAATACGCTTAACGTCTTAGATGAGAGAAATTACGAGATACGTCATCCCGAACAAGCAATTGAAGCCATGTTTATTTACATGTGTTAGTGAAAAGTGTTGCCACCCGTAATTTATAAAAGGTCTAAATTGTAGAAAATTACCATAGAGAATGCAATAAAAATAACAAAAGCAGAATTTTATTAACAAAATATATTTATTTTATACATTTTAACATCAACATTTAAGTTTTATACACTATAATTAACAAAGTTGATACCATTTTCATGTATGTGTGGTTATCACACTAAATCAAATAAAAATCGTCATTAGAAAAACGTGTAACATGCTCAAATTATACACATTATAAATTTACTATGCAGAACATGGTCAACCAAAGCGACATTTAATGTTTTGTGGGTAGGTTTACGCCAGTAGCGCAATAGGCGCAAATAAAACACACTATCGTTTACAAGATTTTATTTGGATACTTAAAACCAAATGTAAGTTTCTCATTGAAATCAAACTACGGTTTACAGATTCTATCGCGATGGTTTTAGTTAAATTACATTTAAACCGAATGATCTAGAACTACATTTTCTAATTATTACTAGGCGACATATATGTTTCTATTTGAAATATCCATATGAAATATCAAATATTTTATTTTTAAATTGCATTAACCAAATGGCTAGTGAAAAATAATAGAATCATGGATATATCTAAATAATAAATACAGTCATTTAGTTATTCTATTAGGTTCGCATAGATAATAGAGATGTCAGAAGGAACTGTAGATGCCACTAATTGAAATTGTTTAACTTTCACAGTAATCTTATACAATGCACAATTTTTAGTAACATGACCGTTGATAAAAATATAACAGTTATAGGTAAAACAAGTAATAAAACTATAGTGGCTGTGTTATGCATGCATCAGCTCCGAGTAAGTTTAAATCATTTTCCAAAGGTAACAAGTGGACAATGATTGGAACACATAAAAAAAATTATAATTACTCGCTTTAGACACAAGCTTTCACGTGGTACTTATGCATATAAAAATAGTTTCTGATCAAACAGCTAAATATTATTATTCTTCTTTATTAAAGATGATAAAACGTTAACTTTTTATCAACTAAAAGTTCGTTAATCGTGAAATACCCTTATGTGAAAAAAGCTCTCTTTATTGCGGTTTGAATTATTGTAGGAGTAAATTCACAATTCCGATGGTAATCTTTTGAAAAACCGAATCCCGCAAATGATTTATAGACTTCATGGAGACGGGCAGAATCCCGTAAAAGTATATCGTAAGGAAACCTAAAGTTTACCATAAGAAAAAACACTACTACTACTACCTTTGTTTGGATTAACCGATTTTTCGAAACCGTTGCATGCGCCATGTTCACGGATGTATTCGTGTCTTTATCTGTGAGTTCGACCAGTCTATCTGCGAGATCTCTAAGACCGTATCTCGCACTTGGGCCCCGTGGCCTTAATGTTAAGAGTCCAAACGCCAATGTAAATGAATAAATGTAACTTGATGAAGTACACGTCAACACGAAGTTCACTTAGAATCCTTTATGCTGTATAAGCTTTCTAAATTAGATAGAAATTAGATATATGATGCAGTCTAATATTTAAATATTTCTCAATTACTAATCTAATTAAATTAACTTTATGTCCGTGACCAGTATGAGTGTGGCAATTTTCTAAATCATTAAAGGTTTTATCAGAGAGGTTGGACGTTTAGACTAGAGAGAACATGCTCGCCATATTTCCTTATACCGAACGTGCAACACGTAATGTCAGTTGGTCTTAGTTGGTTAATCATAACGTCAGATTACGCGTCTCATTTAAAGAGGCATAGACTCCTTACAGACTCATGTCTTTGACTGCATTCTCTAAATAGCCGTGCTGTAAATCCCATCATTAAGGAGTGATGGGATTTGACAGTGAAAGGAGATATCGATGTTTTTTGAATGAGGGTTAAATACGGAAACAAACTATCGGACATGAATGTAAAACTGAATCGTACCCGCAAGCTTCGGCGCGGCAGTCGGTTGCACTCACGCCAACTGGGTTGTCAAAGTAGTTCACTGCTGTACTAATATTTACATAAAGGTGAATCATTTGTGCTGGCGGATCACAAATCGGATTACCTACAGCTCTAAAAAAATCGAGCAGTGTCCAACGTAAGCGATAGCAAGCAACGTGATATGATGCGACGCACACAAATTGCCAAAGCCTGCCGCATTAGCCAATCTGGTATAATTCGTACAATACATAAGATCAGTGACAGTTTCTTAGCATCTCATCGCAACGCATCGCTCATTAGTTTATGAATACTTTTTGTCAATAGATTTTATGGCTAAAATGAACAATTAAACACGTGATTTTTTTAGTCCTGTATGTCTGGCAAGTCTTTGCAAAGCACTGTCCGGCGTCGACAGCAAAAACTACAATTTCAATATTTTAGTTATTGTTTACTTCTACGGCTTAAATATATCGACACATACTAAAGTTAGACATTAACCAAAAATATTTATCGATAAATCATCACTGTTACGAACAACACTCGGTTTCCTAACTCTATGTTTTGTCTACTGTTTGGCTACCACGACGCTGCTATAAGAGCGTGCTGCTAAACCTATCGACAGCTCTTTCTATCATACTGCATGTGCCATTAGAAAGAAGATATCAAACATAGCAACCGCTGTTGTTATTTAGTGTTACTTCTATGACTTAAGGTTATATTTCTTTGGGTTTTATTATTACCTATAAAGCTGTCTAATATTTGTGTCACTATAAACAAATGCTGGCTTTCTCTGACTAAATTAATATTTTTAATACATATTTTTTTTAATATGACTTCACAAGCTGCGCAAATATCAAAAACATCTTGCGTGGGAAAACAAAGTCCACCTTTGTTTCTAGCTAATATGAATTTGTGAAAATCATGTGCTTCCTCAGCTAACAGAAAATTTAGACAAGTAGTGCATTTTAAAATTTTTGTTATGTAGTGTACGGTACTACCAGCTATGTAACCAATCACAATTTTTTTATAGTCATCTAATTCTGGAACATGAAGCGTTCGAGCTAGTTCTGCCGTATCTGCCCGAATTTTGCGAAGAAACTCGAGAGAAGCTTCCTCACTCTCTCTTGTATAATCCTCCTCATTATGACGATAATGTGATGTTGTGTCATTTATAACTGTAACTGGAGTTGAACTACAATTTAAAATAAGTACGTCTTCTAAGGGTACGCAGTTGCCGGTGCTTAAACATTTAAGTTCGAGGTGACATAATAACTTTTTATACGCACCTTTAAATTGCCACACATTTGGATTATCATTAAAGCCACCTTGCATCCTGATAGATGAGAATAGAATCTCTAGGTGGTCCTGGCTAAATTTATACACAGGGATGTATAGAAGTAACTTTTCGCGTTCGATTAATCTATAATATATATTTTTTAAACTCTCTATGTTTATTAATATGCCCAAAAAACCTCTTTTACATTTTGCAAGGACAACTGGTTTGTATTGCCGGGTTATTGTGTATGTAGATCTGCCATCTCGTATGATTTTACGTTTACTTATTGATGTTAGTTGTAAGTTCAATATATACTTCTTCAACTGCTCCAAAAATTTAAAAATGTTTGCCACATTGCCAGTATTTAGAGGTTTTTGCAAATCGAATTGCCTCATGGACTTAGAATTAAAAACATCGAACATGTTATTTATTATTTGCACAAATTGCTCCGTAGGTTCTGCGTCAATAAAATTAGGCAGTGCTAAATGTTCCCTGCAGAGATTAAGAGCTGTAGCCACACTTCTACTGAATAACTGTGTAGCCAGTTTTACTTTCATAATCTGGTTATGAAATTTTATATGACGTTTTGACAATTTATTGCCTAAGTGAATGCCTGCTTCGGTTTGTAATTCATTCAAATTAACTAAATGTTTCCATGAGACAATTTTATTATTTTCGTCTAAAAATTCTTTTTTGGATTCAAATTGGTTTCTAACCAGTTTAATAACGTGGCTGGGATCTACAAAACAAGCAACCTAAGAGCTAGTCACTGGATGTGGGAAACCTGTTTTAAGATCACCCGGATTTGTGAATCTACAACCTAGTAATTCAGCAGCTGTAAAATTAGTGGAATGTCCATCAAAAGTTATTGAAGTGACATCGACGTTCACTTCTGAGCACTTTATAAGGCATAACTTGATAAGGTTGGCTTTTTGTTCTCCTGATGCAGAGTTTATAAGAAAATAACCCAAAGGAATTTTAAACTGTTGGTTTATGCCAACTAAAAGACTAGAGCCTGTGTAGCCAAAGGAGCCGATTCGTCTACTCCTGTACCCATGTCTACTAAACCTATGTATTTTTTTCCATCCCATATTTTCTGGGCTCTAATGGCCATCTCATCGAACACCAATGAACAGATAAGTCGATGTTCACTTACTTCGGATTTAGCTTTTAAGGCCTGGAAAGATTCTTCTGTAAATCCAGGATTTCCCTTAATGCAACCGTACCATCTAGTCAACGTACTTGGATGTGGGAGACATGTATTGAAAGTGTGCCTCACATACTCATACGCCTTAGGTGAATAATAATTAAGCGTAAGACAAAACTTTTTTAGAGCTGGTGTATATTTTATGCTCTTTTCCATCTTTTTCCTGTTTAAATTATTGAATAAATCTATTGTTGCCATATTTTGACTTAATGAATTATATAAATCTGCATCAATAAAATTCTCTGATTTTAAGTCTTTAATGATTCCTTTGAGAGATAAGTTTTTGTTTTTGAGTCGTCTTACTTTTTGCTGTAAGATTTTTACTTTCTTTTTCTTCAATTCTAAATTAAGTGCCAGTTTTGTCAAAGACTTCCTTAATTTGTGCTTTCTTGGCGTATCAAAGATTGCCTCTTGGTCAAAATCCGCTTTCTTAGGCTGGCCCTAAAACAATAAATACCGCTGAAAATTACTTAATGAAAAGCTGTTTATAATATATCTGGATGTTTAGTACTTACAGTAACAGACGTAGAAGATATATTTGATGAAACAGAATTGTCATTGTATGTAGCCACATTAGTCACCATTCCTGAGTCCTTCAAGGAAAATAATAAATTGTTATATAAAATATATAGTTTACATGAAAAAGAGAAAAATGTCCAATGTCTTACATGGAAGGTCAAGGAAAAGTATGTTAATATGTACGCCTGTTCATGAGTATTGACTCCGTGCCTGGGTCCACGTCAGCAGTACAATGGGTAGGCATTAAACTCACGACCTTCCATATTCGTAAGTGTAAATTGTCTTTGTCGACTAACCACAGTCCAGTACTTACATGAAGCGCTGATGATGACGTACTTGGTAATACCAAGTAGTTTTGGCAATCCATGGCTGCCTCAAGCAAGACTGGTGGGTCCTATAATAAATATAACATTCATGACGATTTCATAAATCAGCATTTAATAATTAAACATGTCTTTGGACGACCAACCACTGTCCAATACTTACATGAACAGCTGCTGACGATTTACTTGGTAATATTACGAAGTTTTGGCAATCAATGGCTGCCTCAAGAAAGACTGGTGGGACCTACAATAATAAATACAACATCCGTGACCATTTCTTAAGTCAGTATTTACCAATAGGCTAGTTGACAAAAAAAAATTATAAGTCCGTCCTTTAGATTATTCAAAAATAAGCGATACTTACGTATTTTTTTATTTGTAAATTAAACCAAAAATGACCAAGATATAGTTCAATAAAGTTACGTATAACGTCACGCCGTGCTGCATTTTTTCGCACTAGATGACATCACACGTAACTTTAAAGGGCTATATCTTTGTTATTTTTTATTTAATCGAAAAAAGAAAAAATACGTGTCCAATATTTTTTTATAATCTAAAATACGGACTAAATAAAATGTAATTATTTTGACCCTGGAAACTACCCTATTACATATTATGTCTTCGGACGACCAAGCAGGGTCCAATACTTACATGAACAGATGCTGACGTTGTACTTGGTAATACCATGTGGTTATGGCAATCCATGGCTGCTTCAAGCGAGGCTGGTGTACCCTATAGTAAACATAGCAACCATTACAATTACAAAGGTCGGTATTAAAACCCGATAGAAACGATTTTTCTCTAATAATTTTGTGCACTTACATAACCCAATGGAGAGTTCGTAATAAGATCGACATTTACTCCAGGATTTACCAGTGAAAGTAAGTTCTGTAATGTAATAAATACGTTACCGTTTATTACATATGTATATAACAGTTCACATTAAATCAAATATATGTATAATAATATTTGAAAAGAAATGCTAACCTTAAAATTATATTTATATTTTTTAAAAGATTACTAGTAATTTCGTTTACAAATTACTAGTATTCTTGTTAACCCATCCAAGCTAGGGTAACTTACGTAAAATGCCTATCACGTTACCCAATTTTTAGGGTTCCAATTGAAATGGATGGCGGGTTTCTTTGTTATGGCCGCGCTTATCAAACTAAGTTGTCACGGTGTAGCATCGTTAACCCTCTTTACCGCAGCTTCACTATTAATATTGTCAGGCTGAAGGAAGTAATCCCGATCGAAACTCGAGGCCCTTACACATTATTACAGCCCTTAATTATTGCAACGGTCTCTTAAAATTGAGTAATGTAATAGGCCTTTAAGGAATGGGTCCACGTCAGTAGTACAATGGGTAAGCATTAAACTTACGACCTTCCATTCGTAAGTGTAATCGTTTAACCATTGGGCTACCGCCGCTTAAAATACCTTCTTTGGAACTGCAGTTTTAGTTATTCGGCGAAGCCACCGTTAGTAGAGTAAATGTCGGCATCATCAAAATGATTTGAACAAACGACACTACATGAAGATGGTTGCCATTGTGGTTCACCACGGTTCTGTCTAATAATCGCCACCCATTTGTTTCTTTGAAATGTATTCTTCGGAAACCTAAAACGATAAATTTAGAAGTTAACAAAATAATAACGATGAAAACATAATAATATAACATTCTTCCACATACATATTTTATACTTTATTTTGTAAATACATACATACATAGTACATAGAAATAACTTTAAAGTAATTAAGATAACAATATACAGATATTGAAAGATTGTGACAAAGTAAAGCGAGTTAAATAAACAAATAATACTGTTCTCAATTATTTATTTAGAGAATCTGCCTACCAATTTAGTAAATTAATTACTGGCAACATTCTCCAGTCGTATATCTCTATGTCTATGGTCTTGACTTTGGTTTTATCTATGGTCTGACAGCGGCAATAACCTCAAAATATATTACAATAACATATACAAAAGTGCTGATATTTAAATACTTACTTGTGAAACGATATTCCTTCAGTATTATTTTTCAGTTTTGAGTTGTTTTTGCACCGTTGCAATACACACAAGGACATATTTTTACAACTTGTTGTTTTTACAACTACGACTTAATGTTTGTTTACTTGTGTACTGCGTTTGTGTGCGTGGCTAGTGTATTTACAGCAAAATTGACAAGAAACGATTGCCCGCAATGGGTTTGCTGCTGTTTTTGGCTTCAATCAAATGTGATTATTCCCGGTGTCCACCCCCTGCTTGTCCACCGCGGGTGGACAGAGACACAAATATTTAAAAAAAATCTCGCTGTGCACCCCTGGGGGACAGCGAGAATTAATTTTAAATTATTTTCGCTGGCCACCCCGGGTGGACAAAGACACGAGTTTTTTCATCACTTCTGATTCGGGTAGATAGGTTATGTTAGGTTCTCTTTTGACCCTTAACCCAAAAATAGGAGCCCTGCGAAGCAGGGCTCCGTCAACTTAGTTTATTAAAAATCAAATATTTAAAAAAATTCTCGCTGTCCCCCAGGGGTGCACAGCGAGAATTTTTTTAAATATTTGTGTCTCTGTCCACCCGCGGTGGACAAGCAGGGGGTGGACACCGGGAATAATCGAATCAAATGTAGGGCGTGCTTTGTCTGTTCTTTCTGTTCGTCTATGCTTAACGTAGTTACAATTTTTATTGTGTATTAAATTATTTATTTATATAGCCTATATAAGTACTATATATTATTATATTTTATTATTATTTTATATATTACTATATTTATTATTATTATTTTATATTTATATGTCAGTTACAGACTCAATTAGTGACGATGACAGTTTTCTAACAGCTACGAGCTTTAATGATAGCTTTACTAGTAAACCGTCTCTGGGAGACATTCTCCAATCACAGTTTTCAGACGTGCCCAAGAACTTTAATGTAGTCCATTTAAATGCACAGAGTATTCCAGCCCATTTCCCTGATATGCTGGCCAATTTTGATTGCAAAAACATACATGCAATTCTTATCTCTGAGTCATGGTTGAAACCGTGTCTCTTATCGACTTTTTAGGGTTCCGTAGTCCACAAGGAACCCTTATAGTTTCGTCATGTCCGTCCGTCTGTCCGTCCGCAGCCTAGCTCAAAGACGCCTGGTGCTAGAAAGCTGATATTTGACATGAATATAGACATAAAATATTGCAATAAAACTGTAGAATAAAATTTAGGGAAATATTTTTTTTAAGGGTATCTCCCCTACATATATAGTGGGGTTGAATTTTTTTTTGGTTGAGTACCCCATCATGTGGGGTATCATTGGATAGGTTTTAAAAAAATATTATTAATTTGCTCAAATCATGTTTCGATCAAGTGATTGGTTTGTTAAATATTAAGCTTTGAAGTGAAAAAAAATGTTAGACTCAAGTGTCCCCCCCCCTCTGCCGGCTAAACTCTTAATTTGGAAGAGGTGAAAAAAATCATAAATGCAGTACATATAACGAATTTAAAAGGAAAACTATCACGGCTAAGTAGACATCACTAGTTTACGAGTAATCGTCGGTTTACTTATAAATACCTATTTCTGTGAGTTTACATTGGGCGCGCTGGCTTAATCTTAAAGATATAGGTACGTACTTTGGTAGGTATGTAATGTACTACGGTACTACGTATGTATAGTAGTAGTATATCTTGGAAACCACATTTTATGTTTACAATACATGACTGGATACATACCTAGTATTTTTCTAAACAAAACTTAGGTTCTTATAATAGTGTTATTAAAATTATTTTTTCAGCAAAATAAACAGTCGGATTTGTTGTACATTAATACCCTTTGCAGCAAGTCCTTATGGGCAACTACGGAACCCTACATTGCGCGTGGCCCGACACGCACTTGGCCGGTTTTTACTATTATTCTCTTCCAGGTTTCTAACTAATTAAGAATGATCGCGCGTTTGGCGGTGGTGGCGGCGTTGCCATATATTTACGTGCTCACATTCCGTATCATATAGTCACTATGTCATCGCAGCCGCCACCGTCGAATGCTGGCGAGCATCTCTTCTTAGAAGTGGAACTCCATCATACAAAAGTGTTGCTTGGCGTATATTATTCTCCTTCGTGTCGTATAAATTTCTTTTCTTCCTTCGAGCAAATCCTGGAAAACCTTACTCCATCTTATGATCATTCCATTATTATGGGAGATTTTAATACCTGTCTCCTTAAACGTGATTCTCGAACTACGTCTTTTCGTCGTGTTACAGAATCCTGTAATATGACTATGTTAAACCTTAATGCGACACATCACTTTCCTAATTCTGTTCCTTCTCTACTAGATCTCATCTTAGTTTCTTCTCCTAATTTCGTTTACAGGCATGGTCAATGCTCTGCCGATGCATTTTCCTACCATGACCTTATCTATCTCTCATACAAAATACGCCCACCTAAAGCGAAGCCGACAATAGTTTTGCAGCGCAATTTTGGTGGCATGGTGCTTGACGAACTGCGTGAGGATGCTGCCAAAATAGACTGGGAACCACTGCTGTCCACCGAGTGCGTGGACACTAAGGTGCACATTCTGACAACCAATCTCTTTAAGCTATATGACGTTCATGCCCCAATTCGCGCTATAAAAATAAAACATTTGCCCGCACCTTGGCTTACTGAGGACATCAAGAAGATTATGACAAAAAAAGCTGCAGCGAAGACAAAAGTAAAGCACAGGCCAACTCCTTCAAACATGGAAAACTATGTGGCTATAAGAAATCACTGCAACAAGGTGTGTAGGAAAGCACAACGCCAACATATACATAAATCCGTTGAAAACGGTGATCCAGCAAAGGTCTGGAAATTTCTCAACACTTTAGGAGTTGGTAAGACTAGGCACCAATCTATCCCAAACAATATAAATCTAGATTCTCTTAATGCTCATTTCTCTTCTTCGCCCAAATTTGATGGAAATGTTAAAAATAACACATTACAATATCTTTCATCCTTACCAACCCCAGATTATTCTCCTTTTGTCTTCTCGCAATTCACCGATTGTGATGTTAAGAAGAGTATTATGGCAATTGCGTCCAATGCAGTCGGTGATGACTGTATCAGCAGGAAAATGATCCTTCCCATCCTAGATATAATCCTTCCAATCCTATGCAACATTTTAAACCAGTCCATTATCCGTGGCATCTTTCCGTCAGCGTGGAAAGATGCACTTATAATTCCCCTACCTAAAAAACCTAAGCCTTGTTCCTTTTCAGATTACCGTCTCATATCCTTACTACCTTTCCTGTCAAAAGTCCTTGAACGCCTAATCCACACTCAACTCAGTTCCTTTCTCCATAAAAATTCGCTCCTTAATCCATACCAATCTGGTTTCCGTCCCGGCCACAGTACCGTCTCTGCATTGGTACACATCACTGATGACATTCGGAGAGGTATGGATTGTGGAAATCTAACGGTTATGTCGTTGCTCGATTTCAGCAATGCTTTTAACACCGTGGATTTTCACATCATACTCGGCATTCTCCGCTCTCTTAACATATCTCCAACGGCAATTGACTGGTTTCATAGTTACCTGTTTGGTCGCCGGCAACGTATACGCATTGAAGACTCTTATTCCACTTGGTCTAACACGAATGCCGGGGTACCACAGGGTGGCGTGCTATCTCCGTTACTCTTCATGATATTTATTAATTCTATCTCTAACCAACTACTTTCATCCTACCACCTTTACGCAGATGATTTACAGATTTACACGCAAGCCCCCTTAGATGAGTTACCAGATGCATGTAGAACCATTAGCACAGATTTGGCTCAGATCTGCGAGTGGACCAAGAAATATGGACTGATGGTGAATCCTGATAAAACTCAGTTAATTATTATTGGTAGCCCAAGAATGACTACAAAAATTAACTGGTCCGATCTACCACTAATTACTTTCGACGGAAAAGATCTCCTTTATACTAAGAAGGTTAAAAATCTGGGGATCTACCTTGATGAGAACCTATCCTTGGTACCACAAATACAGGAGGTGAGTCGCAGACTATTTGCATCAGCCGGATCTCTGCGTAGACTACGCAACTTTCTTCCGACTGCTACTAAAATTGCGCTTGCACAATCGCTGCTGTTGCCTATTCTCGACTACGCTGATGTCAGCTATCTTGACCCCACGGAGGAGCAGCTAGACAAACTTGAGCGCCTTCAAAACTTCTGTATACGATTTATATTTGGATTACGCAAATATGATCATGTCTCAGAATTTCGCAACAGACTCAAGTGGCTCCCAATTCGTCTTCGCAGGAATACTCACATCCTTACATTACTTTATAATGTTTTATTTAATCCCAGAACCCCCTTTTATCTCAAAGAACGTTTCAAGTTCCTTCATGACACACATATAAGGTCCTTGAGGTCGTCTGAGAATTTGACCCTGGCGATGCCAATCCATTCTAGCAATTACTATGGAAAATCCTTTACAGTTCAAGCTGCACGCCTGTGGAATGGATTGCCGCTAGAAATCTGTAAAGCCAAATCGCTTAACATATTTAACCCATTCAGTGCCGTGTCCGCCCATCGGCGGGCGAAAAGTCTTAACTGACACGCCGAGCCCGCCCATGGGCGGTTGGATTTCAACCTCCGATATCTAAGCCAATAACAATTAGAAAAAAGGAAGATTTTGTGAAATGATTCGTTTTACTAAAATTTATTCGTTACCAAAACGGCCTGCAGATATCTCAGGTTTGGAAAAATGTAGATTCCGACCTTTCATGCCGAACCCGCCCATGGGCGGGCATAACAATTATTCAGGCTTTACCAACCTTTTGTGAAACATGATAATTTTAGTTAAAATTTTAATGTTTTAATACTATTAATAATCGGCTTCAGGAAAATATTATATACTTTCTCGATTGTAGTATCTGATATCTGATACTAATATATAAAGCTGAAGAGTTTGTTTGTTTGTTTGGTTGAACGCGCTAATCTCAGGAACTACCGGTCCGATTTGAAAAATTCTTTCACTGTTAGATAACCCATTTATCGAGGAAGGCTATAGGCTATATAACATCACGCTTTGAGCGACGGCAGCGGAGCAGAAGCCTTAAATAACGCGGGTGTAACCGCGGGCATAATCTAAAAAAAATCATCAAAATCGGTCAAGCCGTTTCGGAGGAGTATGGGAACGAAAACTGTGACACGAGAATTTTATATATTAGATATAAAGCTGAAGAGTTTGTTTGTTTGGTTGAACGCGCTAATCTCAGGAACTACCAGTCCGATTTGAAAAAAAATTTCAGTGTTAGATAGTTTATTTATTGAGGAAGGCTATAAGCTGCATAACATCACGCTATGAGCCACGGGAGTGGAGCAGTAGCCTTCAATAACGCGGACATAAAGTATATTATTGCAAAAAGTATAATAATATGCAAAAGGAGCTGGCTGGCCGGTCAGTAGACCATAGGTAAACAGTAGTAAACTATTTTTTTATGCGTCCGTGTTATCCTAAGCCAAATGAACCGTATATACAAGGACATATTGTACTTTGTGGACATCTTTGTGGCTAGCTAAAACATAACAAAAGGATGCGCCGGTGCATCTCGTTTTTTAAGTGATTCTTTGAAAAAGTCGTTTGATTTCTTCCATATTGTCGTCTTTACCAAATTCAGTTTTATTGCCTGAACAAAAGAAAAAAAATATTACATTATTACCTATAGTAAAGAGGAAAGATAAAAATTAAATTGTAAGCAAATTTACATTATTTATTTTTTTAACTAATTGAGTGTAGGGGTTGACGACACCTGACTAATGAAAAATGCACATAGATGTGGGTTTTTTAAAGACATTTTTGATTTCTTTACATATGTATTAGCTTAATTTTATCTGAAAGACGGTTTTGTATGATTTTGATTCATCTTAGATTAATTAAGTGACAGTTATGCCTTACCTTCATGCTCCATTACTATTTCAGCTAATAACCAATAAAACTGTCACAATTTTACCACAAATATCGCAGGAAACATCACATACACGCTTTAAACACGATACAGTACATGTAAACTGAACATATCAAACGGTTCATGTCGAAATCTAGAGCTTCATGCCGAAAACACCGATGGGCGGGCTAAAATACTTAATCGAGATGCCGGACCCGCCGATGGGCGGGCTGTATATCATACTATGGCGGCACCTGGGTAATGACGTTAATTTTCAGGTAGGCAGTGAATGGGTTAAGTGTATGTTAAAAAGACACTACCTGTCAATCTAACGCCAATAATTATAAGCATTGTTAATTTATCATAATTATATTGTATAGCTGTCGTTCTACAAGTGTTCCGTTCACTGCTTCCATATAATTAAATAATCATATTTTATTTATAATATAGTATTGTATCATATAGTACCTATACTTATGTATGTTATAGTAGTATAATATATATATATATATATATATATGTAATCTAGTATGTATAGTATAATATAGTATGTATTTATGTAAGTGTATATTACAATATGTATATATTTAGGTACTTATTTATAATTCTTATAGATTACTGACGCTACACCATCAATATACATGACTGCTAACCTATATCATTTCTGTCCATCCGCGGTTGCCTGGAAGAGATCGCTCTACTAGCGATAAGGCCGCCAATTGCACACTAGTTTTAAGTTATATACTTCTGTAAATACTTTGTTTGTTTTGGTGTTCAATAAAGTATAATCTATCTATCTATCTAAGATTTGTTTAAATTAATCTTGGGGTTACTTTGATTGAAGATCAATGTTGCCCCGTACCACCTATCAATATAAACCCAGGAACAAATACTCATAATAAAACAAAATAAGGCCACCATCTACCCAAGGCAATCAATTAATTTTACTCGGAAGATACCATTTCATCATTTGAAATAACTAAAAAATCGACAAAAATAATACCAACTTTTGTAGCATTGAAGTTATCCCACACACTATTTCTTGGGTTTGCACGTACATGAAATATTTTTTTTTTTAAACGAGGACCGTTATCAATACCAACGCACACGCATTGAAGAAAGATAACTGAACAGTCAAAGATGCCAACAAAAAAAAATCTAATGCCTGCGTTCCATAGAAAATGATATTTTAATGAAAAAGCATCCATAAAAAGTAATCATCAAAATTACCCCGCTATTTGAAAGTAACCCCATTTTACGGTATTAAATTGTTAATTATCGCTTGCCCCGTGCCTCGGAGCACGTTAAACCGTCGGTCCTGGCTGTCATGAAGATCTTTGATAGTCGTTACGGGGAGTCAGTACCCTCAAATAAGCTGATACTGGTCAAAACCACGGAATATCGCTATCCCTTTGCGTTTCGGAGGTCAAACGGCAGTCACTCTGTGGAAAAGTTGATATTCTGTCAGATCTGGTTAGAACAGTAAGCGGACCTCGGGCTCTAAGTTAAGACGTGTAAGTCTTGGATGCAACCGGGATCATATCAGATCAGAGAGAGTCACCATAAATGGAGTTTTAATCAAATTTAAATGACGTCGGCATATTGCCTTTTAAAAAACAAGAATTTAATGACAGCTCGATACAAAATTTCCCATTTTCACAATGAAACACTCACATCGATTCAAACGGCTGTCAAACAGCAACTACTCGTACAAAATATCTCGAATGTTGGTGGGTAACCGCCACAAGAAGTACAATTACATCCACAACACTTTTTTTGACGACGACGAGTGCTGCTTCCTTCAGGTTGCGGTCGGAAACTTTTCAGACCCCAGTATGTTTTAATGCAAAGGAAAGTTATTTTTGTTTTAGTTGATTGTAGAGGATTTATAATAAGTTATTTATTTGATTTTATTACATAATTAAAATATTTTGTTATCATACCTAATTCTGTTAATTTTGATGTTGTAATTTTACGCTTATTTTTTATATATACAATGTTACTACTTCCAATCCAGGTTTTAAATTTCATGTGCGATCAATAATCAGTGATCGAATTTCACAAATAAACTTTCACTAAGAATGCCTTACTTTCGTGTTTGAATATTTTTTTAGGTCCAAATTCAATAAGTGTACTTAGTTGACCCAAATTCATGCATTCACATTCATCTAATGTGAAAACTGAATAACTACAATATAGAATTAGCTAATTACAGTATGTTTGCAATATCTTGGTGTGGCAAAATTGGCTAACTTGCTTTTTTATTTTTATAATTTTTTTTGGTTCATGATAAAAGTTAGTTTTATCAAGCATAGAATCGACTGCAAACATGCTTAAAGCATATAAAATCGCCAACGGTAAAATTGTTCCCCATTTCTTATTGATGTAAAAAAAAGTGTCAAAAAAACAGTAAATCGCGATTATCTCGAAATTTGAAATTCTGAGTTATTCAGTTCTTCCATTATACCCACGATATGTCAAACACGAATCTCGAATCTCAAATCCATGTATGGATCGAATATTAAAATGGCCGTCGCTATCCATTCTTCGTATATTTGTGTCAACCCGTAATACCTACCGCTTGCTATCTCTTGTAATAAAACTGGTGACTTCCACAACCGCCGGCGTGACTTACGACGTTTTTACACTGACACACGGTTTACGACTCAAATATTACTTAGCCGAATAAGTGCTATAGCTTCCTCTGAGAAATAATGAGGGCGTATTTATATGATACACGATAATGTCAATATTTTTATCATAAATTAGCGAACTGGCAGTTGTCTTCCAGCCTGTCCAGAACATCATATTAGCCGCGTACCGACTGCAGTGCCAACTACCGGCTCCAAGCTCTGGTCCTCTAATCTGTCCTTTTTACGATGTCTGCCATCTGGCCAGAAAGCGTCCAGCTAACTGGCTATAAATGGTCAGAAGGCCCCTTCCTTCAGTCCATTCGTAGGCTATATAATATCATGCCACAAGTTCGAAGCGAAGCGGTAGCCATCAATAATTATAACAGGGGTGTAATCGCGGGCACAGCTAGTAACATATTATAGCTAATAACTATGCCTACTACACACATACCATGTGTATTACGAGTAGTTAGATTACTTTAAATAATCTCACTATTCGTAATACACATGAAACAACTAGATTTTCATCGCAACGTTAAGTATACTTAGTGCCTTTAAACGAGCCCTAAGAACAACATGGAATCGACATTAAACGTATATGTAGCATTGGTATTGGAACTAATGTCTTTAGTTGTACTCTGCAGGATAGTATTATTTTAAATTCCTCTGTCAAATATCAGACTTTTGTTTGTTAGCTTAGTTTTTACACACAAACATTGGCGACACCTAAAGGTAACCAATAGAACAAGGATCACACCAGCAAAAGTTTCACACGGGATCTTATATATTATGTACACAAATTGTCAACAATAGCAACGGGCCGCAGTATACCAGGCAAGCCAGCAAGCCTGGTAAGAAGAACACCACAGTTAGTTTCGTCACAATATAATCAACTTTCTGAGACCCCTTTACCCTTTCTTACCCATACCTAAATGAGAACAGATTTAAGACGCTTCGTAAGGCATATACTCCTCAGCATAATTTGAACTGCTTCATAAACTTCAGAAAAACATATTATTCAGGGCTCGAGTGAATTTCACCCTCATTTACGAAGAGGTAACAATAAAAATTCTGCAGTCTCTTTAAAATGCTAAGGACCTCCTTTTGTACTTGAGAAAACGAACGCGGCCGTAATAACTCAAATATAAATGGTCGGCCAAATTAAAATTTCTTTCGAGCATTTTTCCGACACTTTACCCATATTTTACTTAAGTACTTGTGTCTACCTAGGCAAATTATATTTTTTTATAAAGAGCTGTAAAGGTCACAGAAATTGAGAACAAACAACCTAGTATAGTGATTGTTAGATTAAAACAATTTGCAGTGGAGGATTTAGGATATCTTAACCGTGATAAAGATGAGGTTTATTAAGAGAAGATTCAGATGATTTTATGGGGAGCTTAACTCTTCATATCATACCCATCCTCAATTCCTGAGAATTACTTTAAGCCCTTGCTTTTGTTTAAAGGAAATTTATCCTGTTCCCAAATTACCAACTTTATTTGAGATTATCATCAATAGCTGTTTTTATAATCTTTCCCAATGCTGGATACTGACCTCCTCTCATTATGAAAAGGGTTAGGTCATAGCCAAATATGCCAGCCAAATGCGGGTAGGCAGATTTTACATATACATCGTGAACATAACGGAGAATTCTCGGATGCACAGGTTTCTTCGTGATGTTTTTGATCACCGCTTGGTGTGTTTGAACCTCTGTCTCTGCAATGTGATTCTGATATTATCATGGATGATTTTTTCTGATAAGTTTAATCCAAGCACATTTCTTTACCGTGCACGCTACGTAATAATAATAATTACAAGCTTCAACAAATACTGAGCCCACTGAGATAAAATCTTAAAGCATTGTTCATATTATCCCTATCTGTATTTTTCTTTGAAATAATCGTAATCGCCTTCGAACGATTGGCTTTGACTTATATTCCACGAGTAATGTTAATAAGTAATAAGGAGGCTTTGAACAACGCTTACCTTACAAACGTGTGAAAACAACGTTTGATTTGGGAAATTCCTGTTCGTTATTGCCATGAACTTTTTACTTGAATAAAGTACTTTGATTAAACATTGAGTTGGCATAGAAAAGTTTAGCATGCAATGCTGCGATTGTTTTATTTGCATACGCCATTACTAAACTTTAGCAATGGCAGCAATACCCACGTGAAGAAACTAGAGCGTGAATGCACAAGCGGCTGGCTGCGATACGGCGCGCCGCATACGGCAGACCGTACGTCGATTTATTATGAAAACGCGCGAACAAGCTCACGATTGCGGCGGTCCGCACTAAAACCGGGACGATGCAGTTAACCGCATGCGGCATGCCGTTACGATTATCTGCGTATACTGCGGCCAGCCGCAAGTGTTCACGCAGCTTCGCAGAGGATGTCGTGTTTAGACTCATGATGCGCACCACTGGATTTTCGAAGTGCATATTTAATTGCCTATTATTAACGACTAGAGGACGCCAGCAGATACGCCTGCATTTTTTTAAAATTTACCCGTTTTGGCCGATCCCGTGGGAATTTCGGGAAATCCCTTCTTAGTGCACCCCTACGGTCCCCAAGGAACATACATGCCAAATTTCAGCTTCCTGCACCCAATAGTTTCGGCTGTAGCGTGTCAGTCAGTCAGTCAGTAACGCAAGGATTTTATATATTAAGATTGCTAGCCAGTAATTATCGTGAGGAAAAATCTGAGAGTTCTGCATTATGTTTCCAAAAGACATGCGAATTCTGCCAATCCGCGCTTGGTCAGCGTGGTGCGGCCTTATTCTTCATATGGTTATAAATAGGAAAATACAATAATATCGTTATAAAATTATTTATTTTCAGCCTGTACCGTCCCAAATGTAGGGCAAAGGCCTCCCTCTCCTTTTTCCACAGATCTCTATTTTGTGCCAGCACAGGCCAGTCCTTCCTGTACGAGTCCATGTCGTCCCACCATCGTCGTCTCAGCCTTCCACGCTGTCGCCTAGCACCTTTGGGGACCCAGTTAGTGGCGATTTTGGCCCAAAGCTCTTCCGGCATGCGGCAAATTTGGCCTGCCCAGTCCCATTTGAGTTAGCAAGCTTTGTGGGTGACATCGGACATTTTCGTTTTGGGGAGCGTAGTACCTATTGTATTTTTACGCGGTCTGTTAAACGGACTCCTAGGATACTGCGCTCCATTGCTCGCTGGCAAACCTCGAGTACGGACCTCTGTTGAGCAGTCAAAGACCTGTTTCTGCACCATACGTGAGAATGGAGAGAACGCATCTGTCCATGAGTTTACGCTTGCGGCATAATGGGAGATCTCCCTTCATTATGTCTTTCATCGACCAGAGCAGCTTCGCTCTTCCAGGCGTTTTCTATGTGACACATAACCTCGTTATAAAATTGACGTACTAAATTCAATCAAT
Organism: Euclidia mi; assembly: GCA_944739405.2. NCBI lineage: Eukaryota > Metazoa > Arthropoda > Insecta > Lepidoptera > Erebidae > Euclidia > Euclidia mi. The sequence continues at coordinate 36,507,464 of OX123191.2, forward strand.
CGAAAATATATGCAAATCGAATGCAAACATTGTTCCCAATTCCATATCAAAGCCTAGTTAATTATTGTGGAAAAGATTTTCCCTTTAAAATTTTATAAAGGGGACTGCATCAGCGGGCAAAATGCTAGACATTATTTTATCTGTTATCAAAATTTTAAATAACTCAACCAATAAACTTGAAACATTTTTCATCGAATTAACTAGGCTGTACTCAGCATAACCGCTAATGTTAAACAGGAATCTTCTTGGGTTTCTCGTATTTATTTTACCATTTACTTAATGAAAAAATATATATTGATACGACTAGGATATCAATGAAAATTCCTTGTTCAAACTTCTTGTCTAGTATTTCAAGGGCTTAAGGACTAGCAAGCAATTATTTTACGCAATCAGTTTTCTTCGCTACAAGAGACTGTACAGTACATACAAATTAGTGCTATATTTCTAGGCTGAATCGGATTTCTAGACACCTTAACCCATATACATATGCCCAGAAAGATTTCGATAAACAATTTTGATGAATTTTGGAAGTAATTTAACCGAAAACTAGTAATTTTGAGTTTCAGTAGGAAACCTGGAAGTAACTATTTTCAGGTGGTCGACCCCTTGGGCACAAATGATACAAAGTGTACTTTGTTTTCGCTGGTCACGGCGCGTGCTCTCAATGCATGAAATTGCTAATGTCTTGGAGAATTTGACTGATGGTGATAATTTTTGTGGCGTTGAAATATATTTGGACCCGCCTTTAGGAGGTACAATATCCGACAGTGACTCAGGGGACGAAGAATGTAATGATATTGCGAGCTTTAACCGTCGTCAGTTTCTTGCCCCGGCTGAGGTGATATTACAAGGCAATGTAGAATCCAATATCAACGTTCCAGATAATATATCCATTCAACAACCGGAGGTTGAGTTTCCTTTGGATATCCATCCGATCACTTCCTCCACTAGTCACAGTCACACATCGAGGCGACAACGTAGTAATGCTCAACCTATAAGTCCCCATAAGTCTTACATTTGCGATGAAAAAAACGTGTCCCACTTTTCTCGTAATTTTTAAATGTAATTGTTTTAGTTGGGCATAATGTAACGCACTCGTACGTAGTTCTGCCGATAACTCGTATATAGCGTTAATCTATGAAAATACATACTATACGGTTTTATTTATGGCGCTTTTCTACTGAACATGTACCGATGGGTCGTTTTTGTGCCCTTGATCTTATATGGGTTAAAAGGAAACATTAGTTGCAAGCAAGGCTCAGGCCATTTTAACTATCAAAATATTTATATTCGACAAAGGTACTAACTATTGCCCAGCTAACACTCTTTTATATTTTACTTACGACCTACAAATATCACATACATAGGTATACAGCGGTGGGGGAAAACTATAAGATGGATATCAAACACACTGGGAAATCAAAATGACTGCAGCCTGTAGAACCCTGAGTAATAAAGAGCAATTTAGATTCCCGTGCGGCAGCATAACTAGCATGAAGCATAAAATATCGTGATTTTGAATGGCTTTATCTGGCGAACTAATTGTTATTCTCAATATCTTGTACATATTTAGACAAAGAAACAAAAACCTTGATCATAGTTGATTATTAATAATAGGTACGACACACATACATAAAAGCCCTTGACCCTCTCCCTGTACTTAATAAGCAGGGCACACAGCCCAGCGGGTAGCCTTACTTACGGCCTGGTCACGAGATCGGTCTAAGCGGCGAGCGGCGCGGCAGGGGCGATGTACATGGCGCATTATCTCTGAGGCGGCCGCGCGCCGCGTCACAGTAAACGCGCCATGTACATCGAAAACGCTCGCCGCTGCAGCCCGCCGCTGTAGACCGTGACCGGGCCGTTACTGTACAAAGACCGTGAATCCGTGGAGTAGGAACACTTCCGACAATCCTAAACAATCATGATAAAACTCAGTGTTTTACACTCGCTACTAAATTGGCAACCTTGATTGTACAAAGTAAATGAACTTTGCGGACAGATCGTTCAGAATGAATGTTAAAAATCAAACAGGTTTGATGAAATCATTTGTTTGTGGTTGAAATCCAATTATGTGACTATAACAGGGTATATTTAATGAACTGCAGATGGAATGAAAATGTTATAATATCTCGACCAAGCATATATATTTTTATAAGTCTGTGACGTGTCACTGCAGGGCAAAGGCCTCTTCACTCTCCTTCCAAAATTAACTCTTGGGACCAATCCCTCACGATCCTTCGTGTTGGAAATAATACTGATTTGTTTTACAAATACCTAATACCTAAGTACTTTAAATAAAATGAAGCAAGAGATTCTAACATTCTTTTCAAACACCAACAAAATATAAGATCCAACTAAAAACAATTCAAGGCTAAACAATTTTTAAATTGAAATGCTATCCGAATTTAAGACACGGTAATAAGAGGTCAACAAGAACATTGTGCAAAATCGAGCTTGTATTATCGAAAATTAACGCAATCTTGATGTTAGTATCAACATGGTGACTGGCCTATTGGTGGTCCCGGAGGTCGTGGGTTCGATTCCCACCAAAGACAAATCTTTATGTAATGAGCACTATTATTTGTTCTGTGTTTGAGTGTAATCCGACTAATATCTATGTTATGTATGTATGTAGACATTTGACATTATTAATAAATAAGTATGCTCATCAGTTATCTGGTTGTCACAGTACAAGCTCTGCTCAGTTTGGCATCAGATTAACGTGTATCTTATGATTGTAAAGATTAAGATTTAAATTAAGATCTCGTTGAAGTTTGACGTATAATACTTGTGTATTAATTCTCTCTTCAATTTCGTATGCACAAAGGAGGACACCATAATCCCAAGTAATTGTAGATTATTTGTTGAAGCGTGAAGGATCTCTGTTGATTGAAATCCGTCATAATTAAACAATGGAACCCGCGATTCTCCTGTATGGAATTTCGTTTTCACCTTCAAGAAGTACCTAATTTAAAATAAATTACCTACAACGTGTAGACATTCTGCACATTGTTCACCTGGTTGAAAAAAAACCAAAAAGTCTTTTGGTGTCCTCTTTTGTTCATGAAATGATTTCCTAGGTGAAATAAGCGATAACCGCCGCTCATACACAAGCAACATCAGAGGAGACACATGTGCTTTTCCACTCATATGGCATGAGAAAAGGAATAGGAGGAGGATGAGGAATATAAGGAGATGGAGCCTCAGGTACTCTGACCGAACAAAACGCAACAGTGTACATACTGTAATATACTCTCACAGAATATCGACGTAAAGTCGGTGGTAAGGGTAGTACTGCCCCGATCAAGCCGGCCCATTCATGCTGATATTGGGAAGATATATATATATATATATCTTGGCAGCGATTGCCTTCCGATCCATTAACTATCGGGTCGAAAAGACCCAGTATTCTAGTTGCTGTACCATAACTATGTTCTGTACATCTGGAAATATCCAATTGTAACTACATGTTTTAAGATTTTGCCATTTATTCTTCACAGTATCATCAGACTTATTTACTTATAAACTGCCCCACTATTAAGGGCAGGCCTCTTTTCACTATAAGTTGGTAAGTTCAAAGTCACTACACTTGCTAGTGGAGGTTGACAGACTTCACATGTCTTTCGAGAACATAATGAAGAACTTTCAGATTTAGGTTTTCTAAATAAAAATATAAAAGAAATCGAGTTCAATTTGTATTACAGGAGAAACATATAAAACGGAATGTCTATAACTTCAGCTTACGGACAAGTGCTGTAGAACTGTACGTTGTATCTTTATCTGTATTATAGACTCACGCCTAAAGAGGTAGGCAGGAGTGTAATGTTACACCAACATTTTGCATTATGTATTGTAGGTCCCAGGTAAAAGAGGACGAGCCTATTGCCGGGTACATTGCAAGACTCCGTGCTGCTACTGAGAATTCAAATAAACCCACTAACTATTTTGCCCAACCCGGGAAACGAACACAGGACCCGGATCAGCAGACGCATACGCTATCCACTGGAGCACGGAGGCAGTCGCGCTGTTGTATCTGTACTAACAAATATTTAGAACGTTTATCCCTACGGTGTAAATGCTTAACTTTATATTTCGAAGTTGTTGGAGTGTTGATATACAAAAAGTGGCAGCGGCTGGACACGAAAAGCCGAAAGTCGGGCTCAGTGGTGTGCCATTGAAGTTGCCTTTACGGCAATGGATTATGGCAGGCTGACGATGATTATTATTTATATTATAAAAGAGGTAAACTAGGATCGTTTGGAAGTGAGCTGTTTAGGTAGCTAATGATTAGGTAGTTAATCAGTGGTGGATAAATGACTTTATGGATTACACACTTCGTCACTACGATTCAGTAGATTCACATGAAATATTTTCTGTATAGTGAGAGATTTATAAAGCTAGACCGAACGAATACTCATCCCCACAACAACAATTTGAGGCAGCTACATAGTTTTGACTTGCGTGAGAATCGAACCCTATTTGTGAAGTCTGAGTTCAATGAACACTAGATTCTCAGCAGCTAGGTCTTATAATCAACAAATAACGCCTATCGTTCTTGTTTTCACCAAAACGGTTTGTAAACTAAAGAATAATAAGAATTTACGCCTGTTTGCTATGTACCTAAATATCAGTTTCTCCTAAAACTACTGGACTGAATTTGTATGGCTATAACGCATTCCAAATAATAACAATATGCAGCATAGCATATTTCCTTAATGAAAAATAACCAACAATCTGAGGTTCATTTTCCCGCGGATAAAACCCAGCACTCCGACCCAAAACATTCGACCTTTGTAATATTTCGCAACACCAGATATTAGTAACGATAAAAATCATACTGGCCACTGTGACCACTCGAGATTGACCCGGTTCCGTCATACCATTTAATATCAGCTCACACGGACACAGGCGTACGCTACGCTAGGAAGTTGGACGCCTAGATTGAAAATTGCACGTGCCTAATATTTTAGCAGCTAAAACGTTTAGTCTGGTATATCGAGGTGATATGTGATTAATGCTTGTGGTTGTGATTGATACGTCATCGGATCAGTATGTGACTGGTAGACTATGAGTGAGTGAGGTATATTTGCAATTTTGGCCTTGACATTGTTACAAACCACAATATTGTAACAGAGCATATCGTTTCTTGTGCCTTTGTAGAGTTGTTGCAGTGATAGCCTAGTGGGGAGACTAACTGACTGCATACTGCTACGCGGTACGGTCTCGAGTTCGTGGGTTTGAACTCAAGCTTTCCAATTTTTTTTTTAAACTAAGCTGAGTACTTGTGTATCAAGACGTTAATATAAATAACACCTGAAATCATAACCTTTCTTAGTCGAATATAAAATATGACCAGAATCACTCAGTATTATTTGGTAGCAAATCGCAATTTATTTCACTCTCAATGGATGCAGAATAGAATTCCTGGCCTACATAGAAATCCATTCTACCGAGTACCTACTTAATATATTCTGACTTAATATTTTCTCGTCATCATAAAAATACGCTATCTATTCATTCCTAAAAAAACACCCACTACCAAATAATTTGATCGGTTCACAACTGATCGACTTTTGCAATAATTTCGTGAACTATTGAACCAATTTATTCAGCTGTGTGTACAGATATTTATAGGCACTCTTCAATGTATATTAAAGTATATCGCTCATATTTTCTAACGGTAACACCATCCTGGTCGGTATATTTTTATTCCACGCCTGAACTATTACGGAAACTATTAATATATGAAGGACAAATATAGGTGGAGCTGGGCAAAATTGTTAATGTGGAAAAGCTTTCGCTTATAAACTAAGTATAAAGCTGAAAATTTTGTTATATTTTATGGACTTTTCTCTTCCATTGCTGTTATCAAACCATTGCTAATAGTTTTTGTAATGTCAGGGGTTTACACAGTTAAGCCGCTACTTACTTGTCTCTGGGTACAATAAATGCTTTCTATAAACCGTATTTGAAGAATGTCAAGTACCAATTTTCAGGAATTACCGTGACAGTGCATAAGGCGTAATAATTTTTTATCGGAAACGACTTTTGCCGTGGTTTCAAATTAAATAAGTTCAAGTTACTACTAACTCCAACATGATATATAGGTAACACCTTCATTTCCAAGATAGACTTGCTAGTTGCTATGGTTGTAGACACTGGTCTGGTTTAAAGGAGGCTGGTATTAACATCCCCCTAAAACTACTTCCATGGAAGTCGTATACTAGACAGTAACGGCACCAGGAGGAAACTTGTGGTAACTCCATTGACTCCAATCTCAAATCCTCGCGTCATCTCTAAAAAATCTTACTTTAATTGGGTCAAGCAATGAAAAGGGACCCGTCAATACGACTAAGCTAAAGAAAAGGTTGCTTCGTTTAGTTGTACTCGTAATCCAATTTTTGAAAAAGTATTATAAGGAGTCCGGGTTTCGGAACTATGAACCTTTTACTATAGATACTTATAATGGACAATCCAAAGGCACGTGATAGGTTATTCTCGCAAAACCCTTAACATACATCCAATCGGTAATAATTATATATATAAATCTAGACAATTTCCGCATCTACACCCGCTAAGAAATTTATGTAACAGAAGATTCTTGCGTTACTGCCCACTGAAAGACTACACGCAGCCAAAACTACTGGTTGCAAGAAGCCGAAATTCGGCATGTATGTTGCTTAGGAACCGTTGGGAATTTTGTGCACCACAAATAAGGGATCTTTTAAAATTCCCACGTATTGGAAAGAAGCGATTAAATTAAATTAAATGTACGGGGTTGGCAGTGGACATCGTCTAGTTCACATATAAATACATTCTCAAAACGCCTGAACATATACGACTTAACTTTACAAACCAATAACCACGAAACGACCATATACTACTCTATTAATATCTAAAGTTTGAACTACAGATATCATGGACAATATTGTCTATTTCCACGGCAACTCTCGTTATAAAGTCTATTCTAGTTTGAAGTTATAGTTCCGGAGTCAGTTTCAATTCATACCTTTGTTGCAAACAAAGTTCTTGCGTGGAAGTTGTTAATTGAGTAGCGATATATAAAAGTTCTGACTGCCACGCAGACCCAAAGGGTACTATCGGGGTAGAATGGAATTGTTTTTAAAAGGCAACTTTGGTAATTTCAACTAGGAATAATTCCGAAGTGAAAACCGCAGATGATATCAAATATCAGTTCATATACGAGATGAGTGTTAGATTAGGTTAAGCAGCTATAGCCTAGTGAAGATTGCCATGCAGACGGTATCGAGTTCAAACCCATGACCTACACCAATGACTATTCGAAGTTAAGTGTATATTTTTATTATATTTTTTGTTATTCCTCGCCGCAGGGCCCAGTTGTCACGCAGATCTTTGACAGCCGTTAAGGGGAATTTTAGCCAGTCTTAGATCACTGTAAATTTATTCAAGAAGTACTGCTTGAATAACTTGATACTGATCTGAGACGTTCAACATCGTTATCCGTTTGGGTTGCGGTGGCTAGACAGCAATTGCTCTGTGGAAAAGCTAAAATCCTGCCATGTTTGGTTAGACTCGAAGGCAAACCCCAGGCTCCAATGTAAAACAGATGCAGTAACGCAAGCGGGCTTACAAAGAATGTATGAATTAGTAAATCCTCCATAGAACTACGAAAGGTAACTTACGTACTATTGTGACGTATAAGCTATATTATTACATCTATATATTACATAACATTACAAATATGGTGCATAGGGATCCCACCAAGAACTGAGGGTCCCAAGCCAACCTCGTCCGCAAGTGGTGCACCTGCCGATTAAAGGACGAGGCTCAAAAGTGGCTCAAAAGTGGCCGTTTAATATGCCTCTGCCTACCCCTCCTCAGGGAAGCAGGCGTGAGTCTATGTATGTATGTATATATTACATCTATCCACCCTCTGCCGTTTGTAGGGCACATAGCTAATACTTACTCAATTTATATTTTCTAACATTAGTTTGTAATAGCTTTATGACTGTTTTTGTGATATTATTCAGAGCTAAGGTACTTCTGCAGGCACGTCTCCTTCGTAGCCTTTAGTACCGATTTTTATTTCAGGACAGGATTCATCATGCCATTATGTGGTCTATAAACTTTGCCACCATAGTAGGCTACATGCTCTTTCCCATAGTGTTATCCCAGTTTCAACCTGGAGTTCGCTTACTAGTCTAACCGGATTTGGCCGAATATTAGCTCTTCCACAGAGCGACTGTCTAACTGAACTCCGCAACCCAAAGGCATTGTGGTATTCCATGGTTTAGACTAGTGTCAGTTTATTCAGAGCTACTGACTATCGTACCCAATATCGACTGTCAAGGATCGTCATGATAGCCCGGGCAGACGGCTTAATATGCTCTCCGAGCACAAGCGATAATTAATAATTCAATTGCCACATAATAACCACATACACCAAAAAAACGTAGCAAATGCTATTACCACCTCAAAACCATTCAAAATGTCGTGTTTTGTCTAGTTTTGTGTAGTAAACTCCTTCATATCAAGCTGTGTTGTACCTATTAGTTCTTCAATGGAATGTAAATCAACAAGTACGTACATAACAAAGTTAACATACGACGTGACGTTAACACGCGACCGCTGTGTTTGCAGACACGTCAGCGTGACTGGTGATTATAAATCTTATGTGTTAACGGAAACACGTTGGATATTTAAGGCTGTTTTAAATTAATGTTAATCTTAATATATAAAATCCTTGCGTTACTGACTGACTGACAGACACGCTGCAGCCGAAACTATTGGGCGCAGGAAGTTGAAATTTGGCATGAATGTTCCTTGGGGATCGTAGGGGTGCACTAAGAAGGGATTTCCCGAAATTCCCACGGGATCGCCCAAAACGGGTAAATTAGAAAAAATGCAGGCGTAGCTGCTGGCATCCTCTAGTTTGAATATAGTTATATGTGAATTCATATGTAATACTAGAGAATGCCCGCAGGAACGCCCGCATATTACTTTTAATTTAACCGTTACTTCCTGATCTTGTGCGTATTTCAGTAAATCCCTTTTTAGTGAATCCCTACGCTCCTCGCAAAATATACATGCCAAATTTCAGCTTCTTGCGCCCAATAGTTTTGGTTGTAGCTTGTCTGTCAGTCGGTCAGTCAGTAACGCAATTTTATGTGTATATACAGACCAATAGCAGCCCTGCGTATAAACTGTCTCACTGCTAGGTACGGGTCTCCTCTCACCACAAGAAGGGTTATGACCTAACCCTTCATATAGAAGAGAGTTTACCATTCTGGCCAAGTGCGAGTTGCATCCACATACACTTCCTCGTTTACAATAGTAGTAACATTACGCGATTCAGACGCGTTACATAAATATATTAGTAATATAACACCTCTGTACCAAGGCGAAAATTTGAACTACTAACATCCTTTGAAGCTAATAAGCATTTGACAAACACGACAGGCATGAAACCAAAACAAAGGGCTGCTATTGATGAAAATATTCCATACCTGAGCCACGTATTTTACCACAAAGAAATTTCGCCTAAAATTTTACTCTGATAATTGACGCTTTCACTATCTACAAGGACGAAAACCAACGGCAAGTTATTAACTATGAAAGGACGTTTTCCGGAATGACAAATTATTCTTAGGGACAAACAGGTTTTCTTAAAAGTACAATTTGAGGAAAATATGCGGTGGAAAATATCGCTCGTGGAATTATATTTCTTTTTAATTTTTTACTGTGAAACGTCTTTAGAATTTGGTCTTGAAGAATTTGTACGCATTTTTCATTTAATATTTAGTTAAGATTCATACATTGGTATATTCCGGGTAGAATAGACTAATTTATGTTTATGATTTACAAGTCGTTTGCCGCGGTTTCGTTCGGGTTATTTATTTTTGTTATAAGTTACAATTAACACCACAATTTTTTTACTTGTAAATCTACCTATTTCGGCTTCTATAACACCATTTACTACGCTTATTACATTCAAATAAATTTTCTTTTTACTTCGCAAAAAATAGCGTCTAGCCCATTAATATTTTGATCACACAGACATTAGTCTCAGGAGAGAATCGAACCCATAACACTCGGCACAGTTCTCAATGACGATTCTATCATTCAAACCATGCACTACATCTTTGAATGTTAATTTACTTCCATCTTTGGCATAATCCAACTTTGGAAAACGACTCGATTCGGCCTTCCGAAAAGTACTAAGTCCCGCATACTTTGAACATTCTATACATACAAACGAGTGTTTATTTTAATACATACAGTTTATAATCTTCCTACGTTTCATTCAAACGATGCAACGGTTTTGCCATAAAAGTAGACAAAGAAACTTACAGACAAACTTATTTTACAGTTACAGTTATACACAAATACAATTAAAGTATTAGTGTGTAATATAATAAAATGTTTTTTTACAAGTCATCATCGCCCTAGCTCTATTTCGGTTGCATTCAAGATTGCCGTTGTGCAGGGTCCGCTTTCTAGTCGTACTAAATATTAGCTTTTCCACAGAGCGACTGCCATAATCCAAAGGCACATCGAGTGTCAGTGTATCCAATATACCTATATACTATTACTGCCCTTAATAACTGTCAAATACCTTTACGACTACCGACATCTTAAAGTGCACTTCTGTTTGTAGGTATCTATTCTAGATTATTGCTGCCTCCATATGCAGAATTATACGTATGATTGAAATAAAAGAAAAAACATATGACTCAAACAAGAATTCAAACCACTTTAGTCAAAGCGACGCGCTTGAAACAATGGATATTTCATATAATATAAATACATGCAGTTATTAAAGAGAGTGTTGTGGGGGTAAAAGAAGATGTAGTGACAACCATTGAAAAAGGTATGCTAAGATGGTTTTTACACATGGAGACGATGGATGACGAAAGACTGACCAAGAAGTTATATAAGTCAAGTGTAAATGGGACAGGAGGAAGGTGAAGACCTAGACGGACATTCTCTGACCAGATTGGAAACATCCTAAAAAAGGACAGGTTAGAGGTACCCTTAACCGAAGAGCATGCATGAGAAAGAGATATGTCAGGATCGCTGCAAATGGCGTTCCGTAGTCTCTGCCTACCCCTTCGGGAAACAGGCGTGAGTCTATGTATGTATGTATTTCGAACCGAAACCATCCAGACACCATAACTGTTTAGACAGTGATGTATATTACTGAGTTCATTTATAAGAGTGGTTTTCAAACGACGGCCGAGGTAGGTAAATAAGTCTGAAAGTAATATCAATGAGCACTTTTGCAGTAGTAGTGTTGTTAAGTTAAGTACCTATTAGAAGAGCATTTTTATGTGTACGTGCTTCTAATGTTGCACATATATTTGAGCATTCACCTGTAAAAACCAGTCTTGCGAATGTTACAAAACAGTAAAAAAAATGAGTGCGCTTAAGCGAGCATTCTTACGAACGTTCTGGCGAGCATTCTAGCGAATTGACAGTAATTTTGCTTTGATGTTTTTGCTGATTAGTGTGTTCGCTAGAAAGATCGTGAAAATGTTCGGCTAAACTGACACTAGTCTAAACCATGGAATATGGCTATCCCTTCGGGTTACGGAGGGCAGATAGGCATTCGCTCTGTGGAAAATCTAATATTCAGCCAAATCTGGTTAAACTAGTGGACCCCAGGCTGAAACTGGGATAACGCTAGGAGGATGATAATGGTGATAACCGTACAAAAAGTAATTTGGTGATTTTTGTGTTTATTGTGTTCGTGCAGGTTGGATGGCTGATGACTTAATTTTTAATATGTACAGATTTTTAATAGGCCTCGTTACAAACAAGTATCAAAACACTTCCAAAAGAACAATGTATTACATTCTCAACAGTTGCAATCCATCCAGGAAACATCATAACTTGTGGGGCGTTCTTATTGCGAAGATTGCTTGTTCCCGACAGGTTCTGTTATAAATCAAAACTTACAAGTTTTTACACGCCTCAGATGTTTGCCTCTGTGTTTTGTTTTTCTTACCCCTTTTAGGTACCCCTTCTCTGTGATTGAGTGACGGGCCCATACCGCTAGGAGAATTTCAAACAGTTGGAGCGAAACAAATGCGATGAATAATGAAACCTACAATTCCTTTTAACCACGCAAGTTACTGTTGCAAAATGCTGTCCTAATCAATTGATATTTTTTTTTGTTAAAAAAGTTGATATCAAATTAATTTATTTACTGAGGTTAAAAATAATACTAAATGCAGGATAGCCTACGAGCAGAACCTAGAAGGAACCCTTTTAAAAAGCTAGTACCAGGCTCGAAGTTGCAATATCAGGTTAGTTCAAATAATCAAAATTTAAATGTATGTCGGTTTAAAAAGCTATATACATAACTATTTGGAATTGTATCAAAGACAATATAAAATGAAAGATAAAAAATAATTCCCATCCATGATAAAATGTATAGTCTGCGCTGCTCAAACAGAACTTGGCTGTAAATTGCATGGTTGAAAGAATAATATCCTATTCCACACTTATATTGCCTTATATTGTAGTTTTACAGTATTTCTATTTTCTTATAGAAAGGAAGGGTGGAAGGGGAACTGATGTTCGAATTGCAGACATTTTTCGCACCGATGGAAATGTAACAATGCGAATATTCCACATCGATATACTGATACGTAGTCGCGTCTCTGATAGGGTTGGCATATATTAAGTCTATATATTTAAAATCCTTCCTTCCTTCCGTTACGAACTGCCTGACAGACAACGCACAGCCGAAACTATTGGGCGCAAAAAGCTGAAACTCTTGTGGAGCGTAGAGGTGCACTAAGAAGGGATTTCTCAAAGTGCTCACGGAGTCGGATAGAAGCAGTTAAGTTATAAGAAAATTGTGGCTATCCTCTAGTTCTCTATCATAATCAGACATGCTTTGAACCAACCTCTTCTATACCGAAACCTTGAATTCATTACTTAAAAATAGCAAAGAACAAGCTTCTCATGTAATAATTAAGCTTATAACGACTATATGCCCGCCGTGTGGTGACGGATTAAGAATACGGAATGTCACCACCCCATATCATCCCATGGGTATCGTAAGAGCCGACAGAGGGAGCATATTATGCAGAGAATAGCACTGTAAGAGAAGGAAAACTTGATACAAACCCTATACCAACCCGTTTGGCCAGCGTGGTATAGTAGGCCAATTCCTCCTTTCAAAGGAGAGGCCTAGTCCAGCAGTGGACTGTTAAAGGCTGATTATGAACGACTATATTATATTAACCCAATTGCTTTGGCGTTGTACTAGACTGCGGTAATCTACTATTTTACTCACTACTATATAAAAGCGAAATGTGACCAAAATATTGTTACTGGCGCAAATATCGGTGAGAATAAAAGCAATAAAGGGAATTTTACGAGTTTTATGTGAATGTTTACCGTCCAATATTATCCAAATTGTTGTACAACTCTATACATGCAATATCTTTAGTTGTTACGAACTGTTGAACATTGAATTCGATAAAACGGACAGTCGCGTGGAAATATCGTCACTTCAATAAGCTTATATTATGGATGTGTTTATTTCATAGATTTATTATATACTAACGTATCGATCGGTGATGCGAAAGAGAAAGAATATAGAAACTAGCATGTTAGAGCGAGATAGATAGGCGAGATCATTCACGTACACGCTATTGGCCTGTATTGGCCCAACTTTAATTGTGAACGGTACAAAACTCGCATATTTTTCCAAAATAACGTGTTTATTAGTGAAATCCAGGTGTTATACCTACAAAAACAATTATGGTAACGTGTGCAGTACCCGGATGCATCGATGTAACTCGTGTAATAGAGAAAATCTCCAGAATTACGCATTTCAAACGTAAGTACCGTTGAATGATTTAATGTTTTTATTGCAATATTTTACAACTCTGAAAAGAAATATATGCACAAACGGATACGTTATAATATCACATTTTATTATATTTTTATTCTGAATGCAAAAAAATAAATTATAGATAATATAAAATACGTGAAGTTTTACTATTTCCAAAACCGACCAAAATTTCATAGTGATTGACGTAATGTCAAATCATATCGATAAGAAAATATTGATTTGTAACTTGAATGACAAAGGTTGCATACCTTCCATACAGTTTTAAAAAATAAATATTATTTACTTTTATGTTTTCTGTCCAAATGTCGTTGTTATGAATATAATAAAAATAAATTAAAATACTTATTTCAGATTTCCTCAAAATAATGAGGTCCGATTAAAGTGGCTAAAAATGATAAACAGAGAAGATTCCCAAAAAATATTCATCCATCTGCAGCAATCACTTTGAAGAAAAATGTTTTTCTAATAGGGGCTCTCAAAGAGTAAAGCTGCGCTCTGGTTCAGTACCCACATAATCTTTGCCCGTAAGTTATTATTATAAATGTCATTGTTTGTTAACCGATATAAAACTACATTATTCCTTAGTTGAAATATAAATAGCCAATTAAACTGCGAGGAAAACTAAGGAATGTATAGAAGTACGAATATACTTACAATTTTAATACCCTAGGTATTTAATTAGTCAGAGACAACTTGACGCCTGAGTCACCTACTTTCCGCAGTGCGGGTGCGGGTCTAGATTTCTCCACCAAGGTTATTAGTAAGTTATATTCATTTCTTTGCAGGTCGCAATAATGCCGATACGTAAAGCGTCATCATATGTCTTCAGAGATATATCGCCGGTCCCTAGTACCTCTGTAGCGAACGTCCTTAATAATTCTCCGAGAAGGAAAAAAAAAATAAAAATGTTACCGAATTAATGTTTAAAACTTTGGTAAATGATTGCCTATTGTCTTGCAAAAACCATTTCAAAGTTCTTAACAATCATATGTACATATGACTCACCAGCATTATTTAATCACAAATACTTGCTAATAAAAGCAATAGTTGAAATTTATTTACTAATTAGAATTAAGGTCACAGCTCATTAGAGCCACCCGGCACCCACTCCGCACCGCCTCGTCTCGTGCTGTTAGTATTCTTTATATGGATTTGTATGGGTATGCGCTCACTACATCAACTCCGTAGCGTCACCGGATCGCCTCTGTCGCAAACCGTCCACGCGCGGACGGCTCGGTGATAACTCGCTGCTCGCATGCTTGCCGCGCGTTGACTGTTCGTTGCCGCGTTGACCGCGCGGCGTTCACTCGTTGACGGCGCGCGGTCCGCTGGTTGACCGTGCGACGTCCACCCGTGGACCACTCGTGGACGCCGTGCGGAGTGGGTGCCGGGTGGCTCTAATGAGCTGTGACCTTAAAATATGAAGCAAAACTGCAGAATACGTCCAAGGAAAGTTTGCGACATTTTTATAATAAATTAGTTTTATTTGGTAAAAAATAAACAAATATAGTTTTTATCTGTAGTTTTATTATTATCTTCTCGCTGTTATTGAAACTATTTCAATCATGCTTTAAATCGGGCGATATGACACCGCACCCATATTATCGATAATCATAGTTTAGGCAAGCCATGCACAACACTATTTGTCTTGCATACAAGCTCATTACACGCACACTAGTGTTTTCTTGTTTTGGTCTCACTTTACTGACTCCATTGCCAATCTAACGTTAGTATAATAATAAATCTATGGTTTATTTAATCTTGTTGCGGATATAGCACTGGTAATCCGTTTTTTTTTTATTTTGAGTATGATTGGCACTAGTGCTGTGGTGGTAAGTTCCTCGAAATCATATGAAATTACTAGCCAGATAACGCTGAGCAGCATTTCGTAAACATTATTATTTCTACTCGTTTGTTTCCTTTTTAGTTGTATTTTAATAGCTCTACGAATAAATCTTTTCTCACAGTGGACGTTACGAGCTCAAAGAAAACTCAGACTCAAAACAACAATATAATTAGGATCTCACAAAGTATTGTCTTCTATAGGAATCGAATTTACGACACTCGACGCAGAGCCAAGTGGCGAGACGACCGCTTGAACCACTACGCAATACGTTCTGTCAGTAATCCCACATTGGGCGCCAATAATTATATTTAATCATGAAGGATCAAGTCATACATTTGTGTGCATGAACATAGATGTTTGTCTTGGTCTGGGTGTTTCTATGTATAATATGTATGTATTTACAAAAAAAAGTATATGTGTATGTATCCATTATCTAGTACCCATAGTACAAGCTCTGCTTAGTTTGGGACTAGACGGTGATGTGTGTATGTGGTAGAATATTATTATTATAAAAAAGAAAAAGAAAGGTTATCTTGGCAATTGAAATTTTATTTTCTTTGTCATCATAGTATAAGTTTCTGAATTAGTTATCTAAAAGTAAGCTTCGTGTGATACCTTTTCATTTACCTGAATAATAAGTAGTTGAGCCCCATGTCGGGCATCAATATATAGATTATCTTAATAGACGAATTTGATATTAAAGCAATAATTACTTGCCTTATCACTTTCTATCAGTACGCTTCAGTCGTTACCCTTTCATTAACCTGAATGATAAATTGTAGGATGAGGGGTATCATAGTATTGTCACAGTTGAATGCTTTCAGTAACGAGTTCACCATTCCGGTTCACTCGACCGAAACTATATTTACATTTGGAAGCTACTTAATTTAAGCGATCGATGGCGTGACTTTTTCATAAAATGGACTTTTTAGCTTTGCCTTCATACTTTTAGGGGTACAAGTTACTGTTTCATTGCATGGGTTGCGTAGTGATGTGCGTGGTCGCCTCGGATAAATTATTCTGAAGTAAAAGTTACTTACGAGATTATGATTTACCTATTATAAAGAATGGAGAGAAATAAGAGCTTGAAAAGAATGACGAAATTTTTACATAATTATATTTTGTCCAAAAATTAGGATTTCGTCTCACTGCTATTATAAACGCGAAATGTTGTGAGGATGGATGGATATTTGTTACTTTTCATGCAAAAACTTTTGAACGACTAATGATGAATATATAGCTCTATCATATAGGCTATCTCTTGTCTAATTAACCCATAGTTTCAATCGAATCTACAAAATTGAAAATATGAAAAGAATAATAGGCGTTGTAAATCTGTTAATTCCCACTACCCATATATCGGAAAACTACTTGCAGTTTTCCTTATTTTTTGCATGTGAAGTTGTTTGATTTATGCGGGTTTATCTTTTATGTTGTGTAAAATATATATCATTCAGGGAAAATATTAAATCTAAGTTTTATATGGTAATACCAACCTTTTGTAATATATCATCATGATCATATTTTTGTACTATATATTTCTGCTTAATATAAAAGGAAGACATGGTCATGAGAATAGTCGTAAAAAAATTGTTTTGATACATATCTACCTTTTTTTTTGTTTTACGAGGTAGAAAATCCCTTCGGATCTCCGACTCTTGGGGAAATGAGAGCCAGAGCATGTGTTACCACTAAAAACTACCTCGACTTTCTCATGTACCCGTGTGTCGGAGGGTTGGGTATCGCCGAAGCATTCGTCGCAACGCCCCGACGGGTATTGGCCCGCTAGATGGTCAGGCGGGCCCCGAACAAAACCCTCTTGGCGGCGGATGAAGGTGTCGGGCACCGCCGCAAAACACCCAGTGGCCACACAGGATAGGGAGGACGGCAACGCAATACCGCATCTTCTCTTCCTCTGCGGCTCCACCGCGACGCAACAATGGTGCGCCCCCATTTGGTTGCGGGAGATAGGGCACGCGACAAGGCAACACTGACACGCCTCTCCTCCCGCGATCGCACCCGACTGCGAGGGACAGACAGTATTGTTCCCCGCACCTGCACTTTGGACGCATCCTACGCAGGCCTCACCCAAGCCCACGTGGAGCGTCCCCTACCGGGATCCCGCTTAGCTTCACCGAGGGTGTACCTCAAACCCACGGTTACTGAGCCCCCCCCACCACGACAAGGTGGAGATCCCACGGGAGGGGATACATATCTACTTAAAGAACTGTCAGCGCCCACAATCACAACCATGAAAGTTTGCTGCATGAAATTATTTTTAATATACATTCGTGTATTTTACTTTTTTTGCCTCAGGGCAATAAAATAGTACATAAAAATAGAAAATCTCAATTACTTATACTCAAAGAAAAGTATAGGCTGATGTTCTTTTTACGAGAACACATATATATTTTAGACATTTATATGACGAAGCCAACGATGTCCCCTCAGAACAAAAGAGTTCTGTTTGAAGTCGACTGTCGGCGCCTCGCCAGAAACAAAAGGCACACTTTAATGAATACAACTTTAAGTTATACATAACAGTTGGAGTGCGGTAATCGTTTTGGTTTATACTTACGTATATCAGTTAGACATATCAGTTCTTTTTTATCATCATCATCTGC